>JAOUQT010000042.1:4931839-4953210 GCA_025769995.1 Xyliphius kryptos | reverse complement strand
TCGACCGGAGTGCAGAACAACGCAGACTGTGAGTTGCGCAAAAGCCGAATTTGCGCACCAGCCCTGGTACGTAGTTGCGTACGCGTTTACCTGTCCAGCAACTGAGCGCATACTTTACTTCACACCGCAGATAATCCATTCAGGTGTCACTGCTCACCTGTTCTGCATCCCGCTCTGCTCATCGCACCCTCACCCCATTGTACTATTAAAGCTATACCTAACAAGAAGTTTAGAAATGTACCATAATGTCTAGCAAATACCAAAACTCACTTTATATATCTTTAAAGTGGTTTTGTGCATGTCAAACTAGATTTGTATTTTCTGAAGGAACAACCGTCAGTCTTGAAAGCTGTGCCCATAAAGGGGTTAAATGCTGAGAAAATGGCAGTTTGTTGCCCTGCCTCAGTGAAACTATCAACTAACTACCTGGTTTAAAAAAAAACAAGTGAACCTAAACAGTGGTTGATATCTTTAAGAAACTATACACTGAAATAATGCAGTTTTGGAAATGCAGCCAATACAATAACACAGAATACCCAAAGTAATTTCTGTAGTCATAGGTTGAGGAACCAGCTTTGTGACTTGAAATGCTCCTATTCAATTTCCGGCCCCCCAGTTGCTCCCCGGGTGCAGTATACTGTACAAGGCTTCCCACTGCTCTGGGCATGCGTGCTCACTTCACTCAGTTGGTGTATGTGTTTGTTTCACTGCAAGGATGGGTTAAATGTGGAGGCTCTGTGTATAAGCAAAGTAGGCAAATAACTTTTTTTTACCTTAAATTAAAAAAAATAAGTCTATGCAAAATCACATTTTGTGAGTAGAGCCTGCAGAGTATGGGATAGTATAGAAAAAATGTCATGCAGTTCACCTTGTGCGTCACCTCTGAAAAATACAGAAAATTACAACAGCAGCAGAGGACTATGTAAGTCATACCAGTAGTGAACTCAGGGGAACCTGCTAAGATGTTGTTAGCCATGCTAATGCATTTTAATAACAAAAGATTAGATTACACCTAAAGCAGACCTGTGACTATTGCAGCAGGGGCAGATTATCATGCTCAATTAATCTTTTGTCAAAATTGTAATCAAACTCAGGCTCCACTGACAAATTTTAACCTATCTACCAGCATCTTAAATATCTTGTTTACCAGTGTTGAACAAGACAAAAACATATGTACATTTGTGTTGAAAAATTGCATTACTGAGGATTGGAGATATTTCGAAAAAAAAAAAAAAAAAAAAAAAAGGAATCTGAGTTGACAATTCAAGAATTGGCAAGAATTGTAAACAACATTTTGTATGTTGATTTCAACTAGTTTTAGAAAAACTAGAATTTTAAAAATAAAATATTCCACAAAATTCACAGATACCCATGTGTGAATTAGTAAAATGGTCTGAGGGAAATTCAGTGCAAGCAGAACATACAAGTACTTTTGCAGATAGTCACAGTGCCAAAACAGTTTGGTCATTTGGTTAGAACCCTTTATGACACCCAGGGGATTTAACAGGGCTAAATTATGTCTGCCAGGTCATGATGATGGTTATGAGTTAGGCCAAAGATCCAAAATCTTATGGCAAAATCACAACAATAAAACACCAGAAATTAAGCATTATGCTAAAAACAAAATGGAAGGGCAGTGGTACTGGAAATAGATCTGTTTTGTTGTGAAAGAGATGCTTTACATGTGCTAAATATCATTACATGTATTAATTATAGTACACTTTTAAACCATTGTTGATATAAGCTTTGATATATCATTATAGCAATTTGTTAGTATATGCAACGATCAGTTTAATATTTTGACTAATTGGGACAAATAAAGTAAATTACTTGAGTATCTCTGTCACACAGATTTAAAATAAAAAGCTTCTTGTACATACACATCTGCAGAATGTCACGGAGATGTGCCATTTTCCACTTATTTGTGCAAATCTGTAGGTCCAATCCTCAACCACTTTAACTTCTACTTCTTTAAAAGTATAAGAACTGGAAAAGAAACTGAATAATTCAAATCTAAGGAATGAGAAATGATTCTGTTTAAGAACCATGTCCGTGACAATTTTTGCACAAACAATTTTGAACCTCCTGCATGCTTGTAATATGTTTGCTATGTGTGTGGAAACAACCCTTTTTTTCAGACCTAATTTGTTGATCATAAATTATTAGCAAAATAAAGCTGTTCACCTACGATCAGCTGACACAGGATGAATTTTAATGCATGATGTCTTTGGGGGTGCACTAAGGCACATATTGAATATCATTTTGATACTGTGCTCATGTACTTGTACTGCTAATACTACTAATACAATACAATGTCATAGATGGCATGTTATGTTGCAATTTTAGTTTGTAGGGTTTCCTTTAGCTAAGCCTCTTCTGGTCTCTATAGAAAGTTCAGCAAGGGCTGATTAACTTACAACCGCTGCTAAAATTGGATAGTTGAACTTGTATTTGATCCAAATTAAAATTAAATATAGTTTGTGCGAATAAATATTCATACAATATCAACTCCAGTCTGTATTGAGGGCAAGTATTTGCCATGTACAGCATCATAAATATTTTTTTATTTAAATTACATTGAATATATAAACTATCAACTGACAGTTTTATCATTAATTAATCGGTCAACACACTTATCAATTGCTTGTTTTATCTACAAAAATGTCAAATTTCAGTAACTACTGTATTTTCAAGAATGCAATGTTCTCTTCAAATGTGTTTTCATGCACAGCCAGAAATATTTAGTTTAATGTCACAAGTGAAGAAACCAGTGTTTAAAATGAAGTAAAATATAATACATTGTTGGTTTTTTTTAATTAATAAGATGGTTCAAGTAGTTCTTTGATTTGTATAGTTTGTATCGAGCAATTCTTGCAGCTCCACTAAAGTTTTGTTAGTAAGACCATATTTTTGAGAATACCGTTCAGTCACAGCTATTACATTGTGCTTCGCTAAGAAATGTTTTAATGTATTGCCCCAAACAAATTACTACAAATAAGTGTAATTTGTCCAGTTCTTTAGAATCAAATGACTCTGGTCATTCGAGTTTAAGGTCTGGTTTTGGATTGGACCTTGATTAAATGCATCAGGGTGTTCTATAGCTAACAGCAGTGCTCTCTAATGAAGCCATGCTCTGTTAAGGGTACTAGATATAAGGCTCACGGAGGGGGTGTGGAAGGAGTGGACAATATTTGTTGTAAGTGCCATTTAGGCTGCAGGGCCTTCAGAGGGTTGAATCTGAGAAAAGAGACAAGAAAAAAGGCACAGAACTGGGCTCTCACACACATGGTTATTGCTTTTACTAATAATCACTGAATCAACCTACTATGTCTCTCATATGACTAACACAAATGACAAAAAAATTGTATCGCGTGATTAACAATTAACAGTTTTACAAGGCCAAGAGAGAAACCTTTTTCATTAAAGTATTAAGTCCAGCTCACAACAATTATTCTCTTGCACTTGTACTGAATTGCAATGAACATCATTTATTAGATGGATTGCTTAAGAGGATTAAGTTTTGTGTGTCCGCATTGGATACCAACTGTGTTTCTTTGGAGAATAACCTTGTCGGCCTAAGACACAAGTAGTAGCAGTTGGTTATTTTCTTTTGTGAGGCAGACAGAAAAAAAGCTGGCAAAAGTTTTATTTACTCCCAAAGAAGTCCTTATGTTTAAACAAAGCTAGCGTTCCAAAAGTATTCTTTGAAGCATCCCTAAGCACAAAATTTACAATTACATTTCCTGTCCCAGTGAGGTTCTACTAATTTGACACTGTTTTTGGGATGAGCCTCGTGGACTTTTAATAGCTGGAGCCATCGTGACTGTGAATTGGAATAGGGATGGTTTCGTGTCTTGGTTGCCTGTTTTGCTTTGACGAGAGCATCACAAATTAAAGATAGTGGCTTTTATTGACCCATCTCAGATTGAAACCTAAACAGTGGGGTGAGGGAGTGTAATGGGCAGGTTGAATTTTGCAGCTGAATTGGCTGTCGGCAGTCTGCTAACTTGTATCACTTAAGAATAAATACCAGGATGTTGTGCACAAAGACTTTATACTAATTATTTAAACATGTTTCTTTTTTATTATTGTTTTATTTTAATTTTGAATTCAGCTTTCATAGTCTAAAAGGCACATAGCTAAATCTTAGTCCATTCAAAAGGCTGTCTTTACAGTTTTAACCAAGAAGTGTAACTTCACACAGACTATTGTACAATATGTATTCATGTAAGTCTCATGCATATTATTACTAATCCAATGCAAATGTAAGCTTTTTTGTATGCATTTTACCATTCTCTGGTTATTTTTGTGCTGATATTAAATAAGTTAGATGCAACATGCAACTGCTGACATTAGTGATGAGTATCCTGGCATGACCAGTGGTTTGCTGTCTGAAGTTTTTAGTCAGCATCAATAATCAATTTTAAGTATTGACTGACAAAGGAAAGTGGTAGGAGATACTTAAAAGCTACAGCAGCCATGCAAGAACAAGAACAGAGAAATATATGTTCACATTAGCAAAGCACAAAAGCAATTTTATATCAAATTCATATTCAAATTCTAATCTTTAAAAAGAAAATTCTTTAATTCTAAAAAAGCTGTTAAAATGTTTAGAAAATACTTTGAATACTAAGGAGTTTTGCACAATAAAAATGACATGCATAAAACGTAAACAGTTCAATGCTGAACTGGGATAGGTTCTGGTTCTAAAAAGTAAACATTTACATGTATTCAAGGAAATAAAGTAAAGCCATGACCATACCTGCGAGATCCAGAACCAGATTTTTTGCTGGGTGACGACATGGAAGCGAGTTTGCAATAAATGCGGTCTTGTGTCTTGCTGCTCCTTTATTTTTCTCCCAAAACAGTTTGCACACCTCAACTGCAGCCAGTCTGAGGACAAAAGGAAACCAACAGGATTGGAAAAAGTTGTACAAATATGACTTGATTATTTGATTAAAACTAACCTTTCACCTACTTTTTCATTTAATTTTTTTGTAGCTGCAGTGTGCTTTGTAAATTTTAGTCTGACAAATTTCATGAACTTTGACATGATTGTTCAAAGTACAAAGACCAGCTGTACGAATGGAAATGCTATATTAAGTTCAACTGAGAATGGTTTGCGCTGTCCAGTTTTGGTTTGTCCCCGTATCACACTTCAGAATTTCATGCCATTTCCTTCCATTTGCAGATTAAAAAAAAAAAGCTTTTGTTTGCTTTAAAATGATACACTTCTAGACTCTGGTCTCTTAAATGTTTTGTTCTGTTTCAATTTCTCTGGTTTACTCAGTCACTATTTTTGTCATGCATGCATTGTCTAGATAAGTTGGGGTATCCTTTTGGTTTTGCTGCAAAAAAAATACAAAATATTACACTAGAGTATTAAAAATGCATATTTTAGCACTGAACACTCTTAAGAGGTCAGACAAAGAGTTTAGCATGACTTTCTCAAGTGGAATTTTATCACTTTTGCATAATGTATGTACTATTACAACTATAGGTTGTAAAGATTGTAAACATTTTAAAAAATATATATCTAGTTTTACTTTGGTGCTTTTACCTTAATCAGTGTAAGTGCAAGTGAGACTCCCTTATTTATGACTCCATCATGCAAAGAAAGAATGAGTCACCCCATCCCCTGGCATGCACACATGTGCGTACACACACACACTTTCATACTTTCAATGTTCCCCCTAATGTAAAATGTATACAACAGTGTTGGATAATAAAAAATAAAATTTTGCAATGACACAGTCTAGACCATAACCCTATTGAAATTCTGCTCTGGACCTGGACATCATATAATGCCAATATATGTGGTATATTAAGATGTGTAGTGTCTTCTCACCAGTATATTATCTTTGGGTTTAGTTACTAAGCTAAGTAGTATTTTGGTACGTGGGACTCTTGTGTGCATGTTCCGCCCATGTCTTTGTGAAAAAAAATATTTATCATAAATATTGCAGAAAACCCAAAATCAAAATGCATTCATGTCTGTTTGAGTTTGAAATACGTCAGTAGCTGTGAATGTTTGTTTCTGTATCTGCCGTGTAATGTACACATGCTGCTGTGCTGTTGAGGGCACTTAGACAGCTGTGAAACATTATGAAGGAAGGTAATGGTTTTGGAATGCATAATGGCTAAAGGTGTGTAGTTGTTGACAAGTTTCATAGTGGGCTTAATGATGATGATGATGATGATTTCCTGGCAGACTTCCTGTTTACTTTTGTTTGATGGTTAGTGCCTGCATAGCCCACCAACTAAGCAGATGTATAATATGAAAGATTATTTCCTGTATTACAAAGCAAAATAATCCTTTTAGAGTCACTCTCTAAAGGGGCTTGATTCTAAACATGGTGGCAGAATTCTAAACATTAAGCATTATCACAAGATGATTGGCATGCTGAGTGTGGCAGAGCATCTGCCAGTAAGCACAATGCTTGTAAAAGTGTGTGTATGCAAACACCTGCCCAAAATGTCAGACTAGAAAAATGTTTGGTCTGGCAAATCCTATGTCCAGTTTGTTACAATATGTATTAAACAGTACTCAACATATGCTTTTTATATGCACCTAAATATAGCATAGCATAAAATTACAGTGTGATGTACAGTATAATTGTTTTTTTTTTTTTTTTTTTTTAAATGTATCTATGTATTTTTATAAAATATTTTTTTTATGCAAAGCCCTTTCTATCCACATGTAATTAGAGGTTTAAGCACATACATGGTGCTTGAAAACCCTATTGTTTTTGCTCTGATTTATTACTTTTTTTTCCTTAGGTAAAATGCTTTGGCAGCTAGTACTGTAAATCCAACACCCAACTTGGAGGGTAGGTGCACTTGGTGTTCTCGGATAAAAAATCCACACCAATTGGCAATATTGTGCAGCAAAGCACATTTTGGCTTTTAACTTCTACCCAAATTTTTTCTGAGACGAACTTTTTTACAGACACCAAACTACTTTGCAATTTGGACCCATAAGCCATAGTCGTTTAGATATTTGCAAATAAAATTAATTTGAAAAAAAAAAAAAAAAAAACTACTTTAGCAACTTTTTTTTTTTTTTTTTGTTATAAAACTTTTCAGCAGATTTTTCTGTTTAGATTTTTATTAAAAAAACGATTAAAAACTAAACACTTTACCTGAAAACACAATTTTACACACACATTCCACACCAGTCCTTGAGGAGGCCGATCAAATGTGTTGCCCTTATGTGTCTAGGGGGTGCTATAACGTCTACATTTTATTCTTTCATTTGGCGTAGTTGAATTTTATTGGCCTTAAAAGCAAAATATGATGGCAACTAAGCTTTGTAAAAACATTGGACTGTGCTTAAATTATCCCATTTCAGCACCACGGATAGTGCCAAGGAGCCCCATAAGGAAAATGAAGACCAGCTGATGGAGGAATTGGGGAAAACTGAAATCTGAGTCTCCATGGAGATGGGACCTATTCCAAAATGTGAGAGCTCAAACTCCTAATTACCATATGAGGTGCTACACTCAAATCTGTGAACAATGAATCAGTGAAAATGGCTTAACTGTTACATAGCAAATGACATTTTAACTAATAGACCCACAGAAAAAAGCAATGCTCTTACTTAATTACAAAACGTGTAAGAGCTTCTTGCTCTTATGCGGGCCCCAAACAACAATAAATAAATTACACACCTTTGCTGTGGACGCAAGGTCACATCAGGCCCAAAACGCAGAACGTACTGCACGTCACGACATCGCAATACCGCACGTTTAAGCGCTTCATCCAACAATAAAACCTGTCGACTAAAAAAACAATCGAACCTGGAACAACTGATTTAACAAGCTTAGTGGCTCATCGTTTTGCTAATGAATTCTGCTTATGCAGCACCTGAGCACACATACAGCGCGCGCTCCGCATAACCGCTGCAGCCCAACATCTGTGCTGCACCGTCACTGCACAACCCTCACGCGCGCCACCCAAATCCACCTGCATATGCCACCTGACAACATGCACACTGCAAATCCACCACCCTGCATACAATTTAGCTGCTTCTTTATAGATATTGATCTGTCCTACATGATGGATGCATGCATATACAACCAGATTTTCTTGATCGTCGCCTTCGAGCTATGTCATTGCACGTAGGGGTTCTGCATACCTGGTTACTGGTCCTGGTTTAGGGTTCCGTCATGCAAGCGACCTAACGGAGGATTTCTCCAAAAGGCGCGCAGTGGGAGGCTGTCCGGGAGCAGCGCCTGCGCCCGAGATTTGTTTGCAAGCAGTGTGTTAGAAAAAAGGGCAGCGTGACGAAGCAGACACGTGGGCTGACGTGCGATCTCCTTAAAGAGAACGATGATGGATGTGTGAACAAGGCCAATACTCAAAAAAAATTATAAAGCAATAATGACGACTTTTGTACTCTGTCAAAATGTAGGGGTGCAATCCCCCTTATCTACCCGCTTAGAGTATTTTATATTTCATATATGTTTTGTACCTTAAAACAGTTATACTTTTTTTTTCAGAGCCAAAATTGTATCGTATTCATTCAATAGTTTTCGTTCAATCCTGTACTAGGGTCGCGATGGTGTTCTTCGTGCCCATCCAGGGGAGAACGTTTCGGGCGCTGGGCAGATATACCCAGGACAATGAATCAATCGTTTGGGACACACACGCTATATGGCACAATTTACCTTGAATCCATATTTTTGGACTGTGTAAGTGAACCCGGAGGAAACCCACGCAGACATGGGGAGAACATGGAAACTCCACCCAGATTGGCATTCGAACCTGGAATCCCAAGCGCTGAGAGGTGAAGGTGCTAACCACTAAGCCACTGTGCCACCCTCCAAATGTGTTTTTGATTTCTTCTTTCAGCATTGTGAGGCTCTTCTAGTAACCTTAAGATCCAATAGTGCAAAATAAAAATTATTGCAATCTTTAAACAGGTTTAAAGATGTAAATCAGTTTACTGCACTGATTTATGCAAAGTAACAAAAAGTTACATTTTACCTTACTTTAACTTTTGAATGGTTTTGTCACTTTTTTTCTGGAAACACTAATCTTTCGATTGAAAACAGTACCCTACAGTGCTGTCCATTTGCAATTGTATTCAGCTGACTGTTGTTGGGGAGTGTAATACTAAGTTATCTTAATCAAGTACTATGCATATTTTAGTTCAATTGCTCCATGGTCAGGGGTTGACAGTGCTAAATTCTGTTTGCATTTCAGTTAATTTTATAAATTTCCTAATCACTGGTGTAAAAATATTGTTAAACAGTAAATTTTTTGTGAAAGGATTATACAATGTTTAGTCTTTATACCAATGGTATTGCCATATGTAAGTTATTATTCTGTTTAAAAAGATTTTGTGGTCAAGTTGAATTACTTTTTTTTTAATTAATTTATTTTTAAATCAACCACCCTTTCTTCTGCTACAGTTAATCACAATCAATCAGAATGATTTATCCCCGGAGGGAAGTTGCAATGATCACAGATGGCCTTTTTATAGTGTTATAACAGTAGTAAATTGACCTCTATTCTTCCTTCATACATTATTAGCCTCCACTTTTCTTTACCCATTTATCGTCGCATCTTGTTAGAAAGCAGTGTCCGTTTTTTTTTGCTATCACAAATGTTGTAATCAATAGCCCTATTGTATTTACTCATAATGTATTTACCTTATTTTACCAGCAGATGGAAGCAAAGTATAGTGTAATTAAATTCACTGCCCACACTAAAAACGTAAAACCGTAATGTTCGTAATAGAATGAGCAGACGTTTTGACATCTCATTCTTGCTCCATAATCTATTCACACCACTTACCACATAGATGGACTTACTTTGTTTTCTTTTTTTGTTAGTCACCTGTGGCTTCTCTGATCTCTATTGATCAGGACCATCACAGAACAGGTATAATTTGGGTGGTGTATCGTTTGTCATTGAAACACCTCCGTGTCACTGCTGGAATAGGAATAATGCACCAACCAAATAATACCGGCTCTGTGGTGGTACTATTTGGGTCCTGATCATTAGAGAACAGAGTAAAGAATTGCGGATGACCCTGAGCTCTATCACCATGACAGCACTGTGCACACCAATTTGTGGATGCAGTGCTAATATTAATAGTTGCCTGATTATAGAAGGATGTATTTTTTTTTTTTTTTTTTTTAAAAGTCATGTTCTGATCTAACAAAGCTTCCCCTCACCGGCTTCCCGAAGTAGCAAATGTAAAACTAAATACTAAGCTAAAGCATTCTGAAACTTGTCCACTTCCCCTAGACAGTAAAACACACAAACCCCAATTTATTATCCATGGCTCAGATTGAGCCTTTCCTCACATTTTAACAAAGACCTGCATTAACACATAATCACTATATTGGCACTCAGATCATTAAATTGCTAACATGAAGCAGATCAAATTATTGAGTTACACAAGTTGTCTCAATCATAAGATAGAAAGGCTCTAAGCCATGTCGTCAGAGTTCTCCCATGTGTTCCGATATTGATGTTTTTTTTGCCTGCAAAATCATCTGTAAGATCTGTTATGAGCACCAGCCTTCTCCTGCTGATCTAGCACAGAGTGCATTTAAGCGTCCTTCTTTGTGGTCTCAGCACCAGGCTTATTTTCATGTTGTCACACGTTAGCCTGTCAATAGCTTTTATTTATTTATAGTAGTGGTACAGACTTTCTGAGGTATGTAAAGCACAGCGGGTCAGTGGAAGGTGGGCTATGCCTTCTCTTATGTGATTTTTATCTGTAGGGGTCAATTTTATGTTTTGAGGCTTGATTTGTGTTGTGGTAATGGCACGTTATGCATATAAGAATTAATTCTCATTATAATTATTACATTTTTTATGTTGGTAAATATGTAACTCTCTCAAGCCAACCAACCATCTCATAACATCCATCCATTATCTTCCACTTAATCCTTTTTATTTAATTTAATTTATTTTTGTGTAGAAATACTGTATGTTTGCATAACAACCCAAATATTTAAATTTAAGCCTTTTGTCCTTTTTAAAAATGTTCATCTTTTTCCTTTCATATTTTGCTTGGTCTGTTCGAATTTTACTTTTACTAGGCTTAATATTTTACTTTTAATAAAATTGGAATCATATGAACACAAGAAACCAAAACAAACATTTAAGTTATGCTCGCATCATGCTTGTCTTTTGTGGTGGTTCAAAGTGTTTGTTCAAAACAGACCGAATAACTAGAAGAAAACAGCATGTGATTTCTGGAGGAAAAGGACATTCATATTAACATTTTTTTTGTGCATAGCAAGCCAGTGTCTGACTGTGCACCAAGCGAGGAACACTGTGTGAACTCTGATTTGGGCTCATATCTGCATTATTCAGCAGTATCAACATTTGCTCATAAACACACAAACAGTAGGAGTTATGCATTTTATGGATGTACAAATGTATTTATATACAAGAGTAAATAATAAAAATACAGCAAATAGAAATGAGCTGAGGCAAAGAGCATGATGATGATGATGATGATGATGATGATGATATTTGGAAAAGTGGACATTAACCACCAGCCAAATTTTGTGTCCTCTCAAACAAAAACAGCTTTTAAAGTCCTTTAAAAGAATATAAAAGAATAGCAACGTTTTAAAAATGTGTATATATATATATTTCTTGGAATTTTTAATTGTTTACCCTTTCTGCATTTCAACTATACATGCAGTAAACTCGTATTTTTAATTAAAATCAACGTCAAGTCGAGAATGTTTGAGTTAGTCTAATTTTTTAATCTTGCTTTCTATTTGCTCACTGATGTCAATTGACTACTAAACACCTTCTTCTCCCAGTTATGTTCTTTTCCATCAATTTCATCATTACTCTCACACAACCACTATCATTGATCATGCCTTTGTTAAAACGACCTGCAAAACACACCTGATCCAAGGGCTTTGGACTGAAGTTCAATCAGAACATTAAAGAAACTTTTTTTGCTTTGATACAAGTGCTATGACAGTCACTTTGGAATTATAATTAAATTAACTTACTATGCATGAATATCCCCGCTTATCAACATTTACTTTTCATTTAGTCATTTAGCAGACTTTTATCCAAAGCGACTTTCAATTTTTAGGGAAAAAAAAACAGCTAAACTGCACTACCATCAACCCAGATTTCTTGATCTGGCTAGTGTTTTTTATTTTTTATGTATAGTAAGTGTCTGTGGAAGAGGTGTGTTTTGCAAAGTTTTTTGAAAATGTTGAGTGACTGCTAAATGGTGGAACAACCTTCCCAACATCCATAAGGCTCAGTGATAAAATGGAGTGAGAATTGGCACCACAGTGAGTTGAAATCACCAGGAGACATTCATCACTATAGCGCAGTGAACGAGTTGTAGTGTTCCTACTAAAGATGGACTGAAGGTAAGCAGCCCCAGCGACTGTCCTGTAGGCCAGCGTCAGTGTCTTGTACTGAATGCGAGCCACTATAGAGGAAGCCAATGGAGAGAGATGAGCAATTGAGTGACGAGTTTGCTTTGGCTGGTTGAACAGGAGTCGGGCTGCAGAGTTTTTAACAAATTGCAGAGGTCTGATTGTTGACGTTAGGATTACCGGCAAGCAGAGCGTTACAATAGTCAGATAGGATGAGGGCTTGGACCAGCAGCTGCGTAGCCTGTACTGTTAGGAAAGGTCTGATGTTTCCTGATGTTATACAGAATGAATCTGCAGGAACGGGCAGTTTTCATGACCTGATCTGAAAGTCAATATTGTATGTGTCCAGTATCTGCAAAACAGAATTCAAAATGTTTTTAATTTCCCCCATCCATCAATTGCATGCATTTTTGGGGTGTTAACCTAGTATGGCTTTGTCTGTGTTTTTGTTCTGTGACCCAAAAACTTTATTCTAAATTAAATGTTATTCTAGCTTGAATGTCACGTGTTCTGATAAGTACATTTTACACATCCCCCCCCCTTCCCCACAATAATGTCTGTTGGCTGAATTATTTTTTTCCAAACATTAAATTACTCTCCCTCATTTCTAGATTTTATACAATTTACAAATTAAGCACTTTTATTTGTAAATCTAGTAAATGTGTTTTTGTCTTGATATTTACATAGGCAAACTGTTCCCAAAAAGTAAACAGCTAAACTTAGAATATCATATAATTTTTCTATAATAAAGTTAAGATGGCACAGAAAATACGACATTTGGATTTTTTTTTTAAATTGCAGTATGGATATTTGGCTCTTTGAAGGCTATGATGGGTCAAAAATAGATTAACTTTATCTTTTTTTATGTAATATAGTCCATAATTTTTTATTTTTTTGAGAAGTTAGGACTCCAGGCATGATTAATTGAAGTAAAAATAATTTATGTATTTTATCAAAAATAAAAAATATGGTTAGTACTTGTATTAAATAACTTGGACACAAAAGAATAAGCAACTTTCAGAACACTATTTAAATACTTTGTTGACTAATATTATCAAAAGGTATTTGTATTTCTAATTTAATGTTATACCGTTGGTGGCCTGCAAGACTCTACATCTTTCCAATCAGTGCCATGAGACTGTCCAGAACACCAGTGCAGGAAATTGGGGTATTTGATTATACAGGTCTTCTTACAGGAAAACCATCATCAGACATAATGACACAGACCTAATTAATAACAATGTACGTTAACTAAATGTGACTATATAAAACAACATTTTAATAGGAAGACATGTTAGAGCTCATATACAGTGTTTAGACTACTTAATTTCTGGGGGAAATTGCAACAGTTATGTACATAAACACATGTGGATATAAAGTATAACTTTAGTGATTTCTTTTAATCTGGCCTACTTTGTTTTTGCATTTTACTTAAAATTTACCCTGTTGGTAAATAGATTGGTGAGCAAGATATTTCCCTGCTTTTTCACATATGTGCTGGGTTGGTGGCATCCCCCCCCCCCCATTCCCCCATTAGTTTGAATTAAGATTTTTGGGAGCTTAGACCATTCTTGTTAGTTTAGTTTGGGGGTAATATCTTGATGAATCAGCATATTTGGACAAATGTATGCTTTCAGTCTGGGAACAACATTATCTAACCTTTCAAAAACTCTACCAGATTAATGGGCAAAATATAGTCAGATTCAAAATACAGAAAAATGTAGACATCTGTGAAAGTTGTTATATCTCCAAAAAAAATAATGTTTAAATGTCTTTTCATCTAATTATTTGACTTTTTTTTAGTAGTGGCTATACAAAAATTGTCTAAAATCGCAGTACACACAGATTACAAGAAGGATAACAACTGAATATTTCATAAACTGTCTTTATTCTGATTTACCTGCTTTTTGAATTACAGAAACAAAATAATATTATATACTGATAGGACCTGACAGCTTATGAACTGTAGCCCCAAACAAACTGTGGGAGGTGAAGTTCAATGAATAAACAGGATGAAAAAAAGAAAAGATTTCAGACCAGACAGGTGTGTACTGGTGACCTTTTTATCAGTCATATAGTATAATGCACAATTTGCACATCCAACTGTCATGACACACATTGGTCGCAGCAAGTAGATAAAATGTGGAGAGGCAGCCGTATTTAAAATGGAAATAAGTGTTTATGATTTAAAATGAAATTAGATCAGACCTGCAACTAATGGAACAAGTGATCCCTGCCATGCAAAAGATACGTGCATAAGACTAGTGCAACAAATTAATCAAGGGATAGAGAGACTCAAACTCACAAAACCCATGGAACAGAAAGACAACACGAATGAAACAAACGTGGGTCAAGTGACATTTAATCAATAACACACTTTAAAGATGGAAACCCAAACACGAACAACAAATGGGAACAAATGAGAACAAGTGAAACCCTAAATTATTCAAATAAGGGTGCATGAATGGAATTTAGGTTAAAAACAAACAAAATGGGTACCAATAATGAAAATACTATCCGGACCATTACCAGTAAAATGTGCAAAAACAGGATCTGTGATGGAATGGGGCGCATCTGGTGCACGCGGAAATGGTAACTTGCAAACATGGTAAGATACCATTGAAGCAAAGGTTTATTCGGAGAGACATAATCAACATGACATCAGTTTATCTGGAACTCCATGTCTACAGGTGCTTCTCAATAAATTAGAATATTATCAAAAATTTAATTTATTTCAGTAATTCAATAAAAACTGTAAAATGCACACATTATATAGAATCATTACAAACACAGTTGTCCATTTCAAGTGTTTATTATTTCTGTTATTGTTGATGATTATGTGTTACAGCCAATAAAACCCTAAATCATTATGTCAGAAAATTTGAATAATTATATAAGATCAACTAAATAAATGTTTTTTAAGGAAGATATTTTGGTCTACTGAAAAGTCTTTACAGTAAATGCACTAAATACTTAGTCGGTCCATGCCGCATAGCATGGAGGCAATTAGACTGTGGCACTGCTGAGGTGTTATGGAAGCCCAGGTTGCTTTAATAGCAGCCTTCATCTAGTCTGCATTGTCGAGTCTGATGCATCTCATCTTCCTCTTGACAATACCCTATAGTTTCTCTATGGGATTTAGGTCAGGCGAGTTTTCTGTCCAATCAAGCACAGTGATACTGTGGTTATTAAACCATGTATTGGTACTTTTGGCAGTGTTTAAAAGGTGCCAAGTCCTGCTAGACAATGAAATTTCCATCTCTGAAAAAATAGTCGGCAAAAGGAAGCATGAAGTGCTCTAATATTTCCCGGTATATGGCTGCACTTACTTTAGACTTGAAATAACACAGTGGACCTACACCAGTAGATGGCAAGGCTCCCCAAACCATCACTAAATGTGAAAACTAACATTAACAATAAACTAAAATTCACAATAAACCTTAAGCAGCTTGGATTTTGTCAGTCAACCCCTCCTCTGGACTCTGGAATCTTGATTATCAAATGAAATGCAAAAAAACACATTAGACCACTGAACAACAAACCAGTTCTTTTCCCTCTGGCCCAGGTAAAACGCTTCTGTTGTTGTCTCTTGGTCATGAGTGTCTTAATACAAGGAATAAGACAGTTGTAGCCCATGTCCTGGATATGTCTGTGGTGGCTCTTGAAGCACTGACTAAAGCGGCAGTCCACTCCTTGTAAATCTCCCCTCACATTTTTATGACCTTTTCTTGACGATCCTTTCCAGGCTGTGGTTATCCCAGTTACATTTGCTCCTTATTCTACCACACTTTTTTCCTTCCACTCAACTTTCCATTCATATTCTTGGATACAGCACTCTGTGAACATCCAGCTTCTTAAGCAGTGACCTTTTGTGTAATACCCTCCTTGTAGAGTATTTTAATGATTGCCAATGCCTTCCCCATAATTGTGTAGCCTACTGAACCAGACCAATGGACCATTTTAAATGTTTAGGAAGCCTTTGCAGGTGTTTTGTGTTAAATATTCTAACAAACTAAGACATAAAACATAATTATCAACAATAACAGAGATAAACACTAGAAATAGATCACTGGGTTTGTAATTACTCTATATAATGTATGCAATTCACTGTCTGAAATACTGTATTGAATTACTAAAAATAAATGTACTTTTTAAGGATATTCTAATTTATTGAGATGCACATGTATTTCAACAAGACAATGTAAGAACTCGATCTGTATCAGATTTACACCGGCATAGATTTACTGGACCTAACTGCACTCCTATTGAAAATATATGAAGCCTTATGAAACGGAGAATCATATAAAAGCAAACACTGTCTACTTTTAGATCGAGTCTTTGTTCTATTTCAAACGTAAACATGTTTCCATCCCAATTGAGTTGCAGGCATTAATTCCTACATTTGAATTGAACAGAATTAAGTTCTTCATTAAATCTCCTTCACGTAATATTCTTTGTCTTTGTGTTGTTAAATAAAGGTTCCCAATAATCCGAAATGTTTTCAAATTGGAGTTTATATTTTACAGATTAGTAAAAAATTCTAGAAACAAATAAAAAAAAAAGAATTTATAACGAAAGAGACATGCAGCAACAGCCGTAACTGAATTGGCATGGAAATCACATACTGTTAGTTCTACCTATTCCTAAGTGCTCATGTTTATTATAATCTCTCTCTATATAAAAATGGCCCACCCAGTATGTATCCATATAAATGGCCCACCCTATATTTCAAGTGTTTCTTTCTGTTATTGTTGATGATTATCTCCTACAGCAAATAAAAACCCAAAATTCATAATCTCAGAAAATTACATCATATAAGACCAACTGAAAAAATGATTTTTAATGCAGATATTTTGGCCTACTGAAAAGTATGAACAGTAAATGCACTCAATACTTGGGTTCCTTTTGCACAAAATACTGCATCAATATAGTGTGGCACAATCAGTTGTTGTGGTACTGCTGAAGTGTTATGAAAGCCCAGGTTGCTTTAATAGCAGCCTTCAGCTTGTCTGCATTAAGTCTGGTGCGTCTCATCTTCCTCTTGACGATACATAGATGGGGTCTAGGTCATGTTTGCTAGCCAATCAAGCACAGTAATACTGTGGTTATTAAACTATGTCAGCAGAGGGAAGCATAAAGTGCTCCAAAATCTTTTGGTAGATGGCTACTCCTACACCAGCAGATGACATGGCTCCCTAAACCATCAATAATTGTAGAAACCTTACACTGGACCTTAAACAACTTGGATTAGGTGCCGCTCAATTTATTCTCCAGACTTTGGGACCTTGATTTTTCAAATAAAATTCAATTTTTTTTCCATCTGAAAACACCACATTAGACAACTGAGCAACACACCAGTTCTTTTTCTTCTTGGCCCAGGTAGGACACTACTGGCATTGCGTGGCTTTAAGGGATGCGGCAGTTGTAGCCCATGTCCTGGATACGTCAGTGTGTAGTGGCTCTTGAAGCACTGACTCCAGCAGCAGTCCACTCCTTGTGAATTTCCCCAAATTTTTTAAATGACCATTTATTGACTTTCCTTTGATGGCTTGGCTTATCCCAGTTGCTTTTGCACTTTTTCTACCACTCTTTTTTCCTTCCACGCAACTTTTCATTAATATGCTTGGATACAGCACTCTGTGAACAGCCAGCTTCTTTATCAATGACTTTTCTGGCATAACCTCCTTGTGAAGTGTGTCAATGACTGAGAATGTCTTCTATATGATTGTGTAGCCTACTAAACCAGATTAGGGGACTATTTTAAACACTTAGGAAGCCTTTGCATGTGTTTTGTGTAATTTATTCTAATTTTGTAAAATAATGACTTATGAGTTTTCATTGGCTGCAAGTATTAATCATCAGCATTAACAGAAAAACACTAGAAATAGATCAGTGTGTTTTTAAGGAATATATATATAATACATGCATTTTACTTTTTGTAAAGAATTACTGAAATAAATTAATTTGATTTAATAATATTCTAATATATTGAGATGCACCTGTATGTGTAACACAATTCTACAATACGCCAATCCCAGTGAAATTATTACTATAGCAGAAACACAATATCACCAGCAGATATGCAAATCAACAGCAGATATAAAAAGTGAACATGCCCCTGTTAAAATGAGACTAAGATTCCCTATTAATGTGACCGATAACCTGTACATCTTAACTGGTTGCTGGGTGTGCGTTTGTGTGATAAACAAGTGTCAGGGATCTATGTCAAAAATCGTTTTTAAATCAGCCATGGCTCCGTCTATGCAACAATCATGGCTCGCAGCTCAGAGTAAAACATTTTTGATGAGAAAATATTAAATAATTTTGGCACCCTTTGCAGCTAGAACAGCTTCAACTCTTCTGGAAAGATTGTCTACAAGTTTTAGGAGTGTGTTCATGGGAATTTTTGACCATTCTTCTAGAAGCGCATTTGTGGGGTCATTAATGATGTAGGAAGAGAAGGCCTGGCTCTTTGTCTTCGCTCTAATTCATCCCAAAGATATTATCTGGTTAAGGTCAGGACACTGTGCAGGCCAGTCAAGTTCATCCACACCAGACTCATGTCATATATGTCTTCATGGACCTTGCTTTGTGCACTGGAACACAGTTATGTTGGAAGAGGAAGGGGCCAGCTCCAAACTGTTGCCACAAGTTAACAGCGTGAAATTGTCCAAAATGTCTTTGTATGCTGAAGCAGTATACAGTGTACAATATACAGTGCATCACAAAAGTGAGTACACGCCTCACATTTCTGCATATATTTAGGTAGGAAACCTCTTCTGTACACAAGAAAGCCCGCAAACAGTTTGCTGAAGACATGTCAACAAAGGACATGGATTATTGGAACCATGTCCTATGGTCTAATGAGACTAAGATTAATTAGTTTGGTTCAGATGGTCTCAAGCCTGTGAGGTGTCAATCAGGTGAGGAGTACAAAGATAACCGTCATGCCTACAGTCAAGCATGGTGGTGGGAATGCCATAGTCTGGAGCTGCGGCAGATGTTGGGAAGTTACATTTCATTGAGTGACACATGAACTCCAATATGTAGTGAGAAATACTGAAGCAGAGCATGATCCCACTTTTTTATAAACTGGGCCCTAGGGCAGTGTTCCAGCATGATAATGTCCCCAAACACACCTCTAAGTCGACCACTGCTTTACTGAAGAGGCTGAGGGTAAAGGCCTACGATGGATTGGCACCCTGTCTACGGTTGCTGCCCTTGCGCCTAGAGTTGCAGCACCCCGGTTTCCATGTGACCCCAGAACTGGGATTAAGCAGGTATAGAAAATGAAGTATAATATACTGAATAGCACATCTTACCAATACATAGGAATATACAGCACATCCCCTGGTCCAACAACAGCCTCATATCCAAGCGCATTTTTAAACTTTGGAAACTTTTCATAGTCAGGATTTTCAAAATTAACCTAAAAGCAAAAAATGCAATTAGAAATAATTTTGAGAATGGCTAAAAGCAGTAACTAAGTATGAATAGATGTAAGTTATAAATATTAATAATAATAAAAACAATTAACCATTGTATACTACAGTGCTGTCAAAGTTATCAGATCTGATTGGCCAGCATGTGATGTGATGATGCATTTCCTTTTTTCTAACTGCATTTCTGATATTAGTTCCAAATGCAAATCAAATAAAGTTTAATGTGGACTTATCATAATTAATTGGCATGTGTATAGAAAACAAATGTATAATCAACATTCCACACAAGCAGCTTTAATATTGGTAATACTAAAACTATTTCTGTACGCAAGTGCAGAGGACTATTTTTGGCTTTGTTTGCAACATGCTGCAGTTTTTATTTTATTAATTCCTGGTGAAAGAAAAAGTGAAGCATACAGGTACTAAAATGTAAGTAACACCAGGACACATATACAATATATATCCATCCTGATTACACACGCGCACATCAGGACAGAACCTTTATCGGCTTCTCTGAACTATCACTGGATTAGGAACCTGGTAGGTGGCATATATTGTGTCCAATTGGCTTTTGTAAGTTGTTGACCAGTACTCTGCACAACAGAATGCACAAAAGTGACTTGATTGACAGCAGACAGTTGTAGCATTGAAGTGTGGTACCAGTATTTCAGCAACAGCTGCACTTGTGGGCTGTTCCTGTACCAAGATATTAAGGCTGTAGCAAGACTGGAGAAACTATTAACAAACGGCAAGCCACATAGGATTTCCTGCAGCTGAAAGGCAAGTGCAATTGTTGAGCTAGGAAAGGGAACTGGGAGAGCTTTTGATGCAGACACAGGTAAAATTGTGCAGGGAGGATATTCATTGTAAAGTGTGTTCACGAATGTCTAATTAATCAAACATAAGAACCAAATGTTAATAGCCAGGTGTTCCTAATTCAGTGATTTATCAATATTTAACATTTTTTATAATAAATAATGTATTAGAATATGTAAGTAATACCAAGAGAAAAAAAATTACTGTAAATTAATAAGATTCTGAATATAGATTCTGATAATGCATGTCATCACCTAATTATTTTCCTGTAACACCACATGCCATTGTGTTCTAATGCTTGCATAACTTACAGCAAAACAAACATATTACTTGCTCCTTAGATTAAATATCTTTGTCTTAGCTACTTCTGAAGAAATAGCAATACCTGGCTCTGCCTGTCACATGGGTGATGAACAGGGTATGGATAGAGACACTCAAACTGGTTGGGTGGGAAAAGGATGCATCTCTTATAACCTTTGATTTGTGCAAAGAAATTCTGCTGCTCATCATAATGTGCTGGTGTAACGTTGCCTTTTCAGTGTAAGAGAATTAGACACATGCAAGAGAACAAAGACAGGTTTCAGGATTATCATTCAGGCAAGACGTAAAAAAATAATACCTTTGTTTCCGATTCATGACTGACCCCATGTTTTGATTAAAAAAAAATACGTTTAAAATAAATTGCACCAGTCCCTGACACTATAGTTTGAATAAGGATATCAGATGACTTCAT
>JAOUQT010000042.1:4910750-4931739 GCA_025769995.1 Xyliphius kryptos | reverse complement strand
TTTGTTCAAACAAATATCTAATCAGACAGTCACGTGGCCAATGCAATGCAAAAATGAGAAGATATCCAGTAAACTGTAGTTGTGTGGACGAAAATGCCTTTGTTTATGTGACAGGTCAGAGAAGAATGGGCAGACTGATTTGAACTGATAGAAAGGCAACGCAGAATACCATCTCTGTTAAAAGTATGCCACAAAGAATTAATGCAGTTTTGAAGACAAAAAGTGTCCAACATTTAGTAGCAAGGTGTACCTAATAACGTGGCTGGTGAATGTATTTAAATGCTGCTTTAAAATAAAGTTCTTTAGAGTTTGTTATCAAACATACTGATCTATAATTTGCAGGTTTAAACGGCTCTCTATATATTTTGCTTATGTGTGCTTTGATTTTTTTTTTATATTATAAAAAAGGTTTATTATACAGACAACTCTGCCAGGACTGAATTTTCCACTAAAGGTCTGTATTTTTTTAAATGCAGTTTGATCAGGAGGTATGTGAATTTAAATAATTACTACATCAGAAGCTCCTTTTTAAATTTGAAGCTCAGAAGAAATTGGAGGTATTTCTGGACTGAGAGCTGGCAATAAGCAAATAAATATAAAAACTGTTGATAAATAAAATAAGGTAAAATTGCAAAAAATGATTGATATGCTTGAGATGTAGATGCTAAGAATTATGGTTACTGCATTGTATTGCATAAAAATCTAGAGTTACATCTCTCTCTCTCACTCTCTCACTATCTTTCTTTCCTTTTTCTTGTTACGATCCTGATTGTTCTCTCCTTTTGTCTCTGCAGGGTCTCAAGTGCACATCATAAACCAAAATGGCTTTCAGATTGCTTGTGTGAATGCCACTGCAACATTTCAGTGACATCTGGAAAAGAATGAACAGTTAATACATTATATTATCTGAACTTTGTTCCAATGTTCCATTGGATCCTGTCCGAACTTTAATACCTAACTTGCCACGAAAATAAACATGTTTAAAAGTAATATTACATTGGATTGAACTGGATTGGATTGGATTGTAAACATTGCTAATCTTCACCAAAAGATGGAGCACTGACCCCTTTTTCCTATCTAAGGTTAATTTTAACACTCCAGTATCTTCTATGAAGTATTTACACCCAGGATCTAGTTTATATCACACACAGTTTATATCACAACCTGCTTCATTTTTCGGCTCTTTTTTGTATTTTTTAATTTTCTTTTTAATAAAACAAGTACCTTCTGGTTATCTAGTTATACTAAGATGGCTGCTAAATAATATATTACTCTAAATTAATATTAGCATTTGTGTTCATACTCAAATTTCATTCATTTGATCATTCATCCATTCTTTAATTGGTTTATCCTGTTTTGGGTCACATAAAACCTACACTCAACAAAATATCAGCCCAAGACAGAACAATACACACACACACACGCACACAAACGCACGCACACACATATATTGGTATCACTGTAGTTGTGAGAACTTTACAATGAAGTAATTATTAATTCTGATTATAAATACTAACAAACATTAACAACAGTAATGAAAACATATACGCCTCAGTGATGGAAATGTAATATTTAGGCTGTTTTATTATTATAATTCTTTGTTTAAACCAATAAAATGTCCTAACAATGTCAAAAAGTATCACATGTTACTGTGTTTCTTACAGAGACATAAATAACTAGACACACATTAGTAATAAAAAGCAACTTTTTTCAATTTTTTTGCTTAAAAACTATTTTAAAAAACCATATGTGGACAAGTCAAAATGCTCTCACAATGTGTATGTTCTCTCAGAAAATGTTCCTCACAACTAAAAACATGCCACACACACACTTTTCAGTTGTCCACAAATGAATACACCCACAGACATAAGATTTCAAATAAATAAAATCAATAAACACAAAGACTATAATACTTAATGTGATAACCATCATAACCAAAACATCACATGCTATAGCATTAAATTGTGTATTTTAGAGGTGTAATAACTATCCTCAGTTGTGATGTTGTGAAACAAAACATCACAATGCAAATTGTGAAGGTTGCGTCAGGAAGGGCATTCAGTATAAAGCACGTGCCAGATAGAAAATGAGAGTGACTCGCTGTGGCAACCCACATGGTGAGATGTCTATTGTAGGGCGACGGGGCTCGCACTAAGAATGACCCGTGTTCTATCCCATTTCTGTATGGAGTTGGCATGTTCTCTTTGTATCCTCTGGATGCTCCGTTGTCCTCCTGCATTCCAAAGACATGCACATTAGCACTTAGTGTGTAAATGTGTGTGTGTGTGAGACTGTGAGTGTGTGTGCCCTATGATGGAGTGACACCCTCTCTAGTGTTGTTCCTGCCCTTGCTGCCAGAGTTGCCTTGGGGCACCGGCTGGCCTGCAACCCTGTGTGGGTTAAGCAGAAGATAATGAATGAATGAATGAAAGAATGTCTATTGTAGTAAAATATGAAATATATGTTTTCATCAAAACTCTACTTTTCAAGACACTTCTGGATTTTACATTTTTATATCTGAACCCTGGACAGATAGAAACAGGGGTTCGACTCTAGCTAAAATTTTAAATGCTTAGTCAACTTAATCGCTATATCCGATGTAGCACATCTGTGTAGGTAACCATTACAAAGCGATGAAGGCTTATGCCATGACAACTACAACCCAAATATTAGATCTACTGTTAGAAAAATAAAACAGAATGCACTAATGATGTCCATAATTTTTTCTCTTTATACACTCACTAGCCAGGTTCTGTACGCTAGTAAAATTATGGCTCCTGTTGCGGTGGCATATTATCAACAGAGATTGCATTCTATATTTCTTGCTTGTAACAAGTGGTTATTTGAGTTACTGTTGCCTTTCTATCATCTGAAACCAGTCTGCCCATACTCCTCTGAACTTTCACATCAACAAGTCATTTTTTATCCGCACACTATATGCCACTTTTTTCTATTTTTCACACAGTTCTCTGTAAACTCTAGAGATTGTTTGTGTGTGAAAATCCCAGTACAGTATATCAGGAGTTTCTGAAATACTCAGCTCAGCTCCTCTGGCACCAACAACCATGCTATGTTCAAAGTCGCTTAAATCACCTTTGTTCCGCATTCTGGTGCCCAGTTTGCACTTTAACAAGTTGTCTTAACCACCTCTGCATGCCTAAATGCATTGAGTTGCGGCTATGAGGGAATTGAACAAGTGTAGTTAACAAAGTGGACAGCGAGTGTAAATTAGTGTATATTAACAATTTGAAGAGGTACTGAAGACTTTGATGCATTTAGACCATAATTCCCTGTACACAATGCCAGCATGGCTGTATATCTGGCTAGACTAAGCTGCCAATGAGCAAATGCTGCCTCGAGCCACTGTAAAAACCAGTTTTAATTATTTTACAACTGCACAAAATAATTGAGACATATCTATAAATCATGGTCACTGCATTTTTACTGAATAAAGCTTTCGAGTTAAATGGTTGAATTGGAGTTTTGCTGTGCAGCTACACGATGAACGGCTGCGAGGCAAAACACATTGAGACAAACCGGTTTGCATGACACCCCCCATTAGATCAATAGGGGAACAAAGGCACGCCGTTTATTTAAAGTAACGGCAGTAGAGATTTCTCCTCTTTTACACATTCTATGGCATTTCCACTGAGTTTTCCAGGTTGCACAAAAGGTGATGCCAAAGAATTGCTTTACTAACTGCATGCACTGGTTTTAAATAAGTATGATCAACATCATTGCTAACTTTTACACACTTTGTAGCACAGGATATATGGAATAGTAAGCCATTTGGGATGCAAATTCATTAATTTATGCATTTTCTACTCATTATGACATTCCATTTGACATTACATCATATTGTATACTTGATTGTATTGTCTTTTATTTTGTAGAATGCATTTCATACTGTAATGTCTTCTTCCTTAGTTCGTCGTCATCATATTTTTATGGCACCGATGTGACTGTGTAAATTGTCACTGAATAACATGTGTAGTGAGAATATTAGAATCCTGTAAACTGTTACAACTGTTGCCATAAGATGGTAGAAATGAGTTTATGTGACTCGGGATGCTCTCAGAGTTTGCTCTGCCCCATAAGAGGTAGCTGCTCTTTCAGCCTCACTTCACGGAGGATAAAGGAAACCTTTTGTTGCTGTGAAGGGTTGTTCCTTAGCAACAGCGTTGCATTTGGGAGCTGTGGCAACTGGTCAATAAATAACATCACTCTCAAGTTTCCCTCGCCTGTCCCTGACATTCATCATGTCTTCTGTTACTTTATAGGAACTTTTTAGAATTGTAATTTTAGCAGGTTATTATTAACAGTTGTAATTTTTAATAACATCTTTGAATTCTGCTTTTGATAAAAAATGGTCTATCAAACTGTTAAGTTACTACATAACACTATATTTAAAGCTTGAAATCGGGTGGAATTTAATTTATCTTGCATTATTGGATTAATTCATTGATTAAATATCACTATAATCAAATGCAGTAGCATAATCTGACTGGTGGCTTTAGGGAGAGGTAGAATGGTGCATGTATTGTAATGTACACAAATAAGTTACTCATTGACTCAAATCATCCAGAATGAACCCAACTGCGTCCTTTGCTGTGTGAATAACTTCCATGAATTTTAGTGGAAATGTTTTAAGATCATTACTAAAACAGAGCCGATGCTCTGTTTTATGAATTCTCTAGAAATTTGTCATAGAAACCTAATACAACCTGAAGCATGAACACATAATGGAAGCGCATTCATAATGAAACTATATAGACCTTTTGTCTTATGGCTTTCCCTGCCACAAGGAGCCACCACAGTGAGTCACTCACATTGCCAAACTGGCATATGTTTTACATCTGATGCTTTTCCTGATGCAACCTTTGCCCATTTGGACTTGGATGACCAGGACAGTTTAGCATCTCCTAATTCACCTTATTCAAACTGGAGTACCTTAAGTAGACCCAACGCGAACATGAAGAAAACATGGTCGCTCCAGGTTCTTGCTGTAAGACGACAGCTATTACACTGTGCCACCATGCCACCTATATATATAACTCAAGTATCTAGGGTTTAATCTAATCATCAATCCTATAAGATTCCCGACAGTATGCTGGGTGTTGATAAGATGGTATGGTTTTGTTTTACTGCACATTGCAAAAACAATTCGGCATCATTTGATACTGAAATGATAACAGAACATTGTGACATTTTTACCCCTTTGCATACACTTATTGTACATTTACTTATTATTTACATAGTATAAATAAAATAGATATAGATAAAAAAATACAGAATCGAAATTACAATCACTTCATCAAATCAGTGAATTTAAATGATTTGATCACAGATAAAAAGCCTTTGGATGGGGATTAGTAACCTAAAATAGGTGCTATATGATGCTCCAGATTAGTTTTTTGCTTATTCTTACTGAAAGTCTGAACAATTCTTCAAAAAAAAATTCTATTGAAAAAGATTGAGTGAGCATCTGATAAAATGGCCTCTTGTAAAACCTGTTTGGTCCTGTAGGTTCAGGTAGGCAGAGCTGCCAGCGTTGGAGATGGAAGAAAAGAAAGGGGAGGCTCGGCTATTAAGGTTGCCAGATTGGCTACCTACTTTCTGACTAGTTTAATTATTGTTTTGTTTTATTTATTTATTTTTTTAATCCCTCATGTACTAGCATATTTGACTCCTAATAACACGTAGCTCGGAGTGACGTGATGTGGTTATAACTTTAGAACCATGTGTAAGACGAGGGAACAGTTAGGATGCATTTGGCAACCCGGGTCTCCGTGGCTTTTAGCCTAGTTGATGAGCTGTTAGACACGTGGATGGATGGGGGGCTGTATCGTGTACTGAAATGGAAATGTGAGCATTGGGCCTGAACTGTGAACAATCCTGTGCTTAAATAAAAAGTTTTATATTATTCTTAGTTGATCGAACCATTCACGTTTCGTGCAACATGCACGGGATTATTGTCTAAGTAATCATGGCAACCCTGTGCACATCATTAAAGTGCGTTCTTTATTGTGTACAAGTGCACGTAAGTGTGCGTGAAATGTAAGTTTGTGAATAAACTTTTTTACACGCGCACACCAAAATGTTCTCGTACTGATCACACATATTTTCACGCGCGTGTAATATTAATTATTTGCTTAATAAGAACTGATGGGATAATCCGGAGTGGTTAGACGCCACAGGTGGTTTGCTCTTTTTATTGTTTGAACAAGTTGAGTTTTCTTTTCGAGAGAGAGAGAGAGAGAGAGAGAGATGCTTGTAGCAGACTCGATTCCCTTGGAGACTCCGACAGGAGCGCAACACGTGATGATAGAGAGACACCGAGAGAGAGAGGGTGAGAGAGCTGAAGAGGACGCACGGAGAGAGTCGAGAACATAGAAGAGGAGAGGGGGAAAACCGAATTAAACGGCGTTTTCCTCTCCTCCCACCCTGACACACCTCGGTCTCCTCCTGAGGAGGATTCAGAAGAGGAGGAGAGAAAATACGGACTTAACCAACTTTTTGCACATCCTTTGAAAACGCCATTTTGATTCCTCTCCGCAACAGCTTTGCCCCCCTCTCAGAGTATCTATCTCTATCCCATTCTTTCCCCTCTCTCGATTGACCCATCATCACTTCCTCCCTCGCGCCTTCACTCATCATCGTCACATCAGATCATCATCATCATCATCATCACATCATCAGAATGTCGCGACGAAAGCAGCCAAACCCCAACAAAGTGAAACGTAAGTTACTTTTATTTGTCTTAAATGCGCTGGTTTTGTTTGTTTTTGTGTCTTGTCGTGTACTTTTCTGGCTTCACGATCTCAGTCAAGTTCGCAGAAAAGTTTTATCTTCACTCTCTCCCTCTTTCTCTCTCCCTCTCTTGGCTTCTTCCTCGTTTCGCCGACGATCTGATGCTCATCCGCAAACCAGTCCACTTTGATAAGAGTGACACTTTGTACAGGTTTACGCGTTAATCGGATCATTTATATGCGACTTTTAAAAAATGTTAACCGCTGTGGGCTTAACGTCTGTTAGCTGCCACTGCTAACTAAAATGGAGCATCCGTATGTCTGTGCGCCTTGCACTTTGAGCCTACACTTTTATTTATTTATTTACTCCCCCACCCTTCCATTGCTGTCTTAATTTAACATTATCGACGTTTATAAATGTCCTCCGGGAGACAAAAACACGACTGTTTATATGTGTATTTATTTTAAAACGGAAAACCGAAAATAATCCGCATCTTGTTTTCACTCGGCGTTTCACCTCTGGAGTTTGGACGCCAGGTCGGTTTTATTATCATTTGTATATATTTCTTTTATTAACTAAAGCTTTTATAAACCAAATAATTCGTCAAATGAATGTTTATTCGCCATGTTAAAGAGATGACACCTTCATTTAAAGTCGAAACATTTAAGCATTCGTTTCTTAATAGCTTCCTTAAAAAGTTTCTATGTTTATAGATGGATGAATCTGGGCCGGTTTCCAAATCGCACTGTAACTTGCTAAGTAGCACGTCCTTACACACTAGATTGCGTACTAGCATACTATGAGACAGTATAGTGATCTCTAGCTTAGTGCGCGGTTTGGAGCGCGGCCCGTGGTCTCTGGGGAAACGGCATCGTTTTAGATTCTAGATCTTCTAAATTCTCGATCGCGTAGTTTCTAGTTTCGTTGCTACAAAAGGTTTGCGTCTGAACGACAGTGTATTTAAGAAGCACAGCTGCCAAGTTGTGAAGTTTTACTGGTGAAACCGGTCGTTAGTTGTTCACTCTGGGATAAGAAGGAGGTGGAGGAGGAGTAGGAGTGAGGACGACAGATCCGGATGAGCAGTTCACATTCCATTACGAAATTCAACACTGCATCTGAGAGTAAGAAGCCTTTAGCAGAAGTGCACACATTACACATACAGCAAACACATACATGAGCCTTGTTGTGGGTGTTCTTCCCATGTTCTACTCATCAAGTCTGCCTGCGTGCTACTGTCTAATATTTTCCCTGCTTCAACACACCTGACTCAACATATCAGTTCATTCCTGGAGGCTCCATGAGGTTAAAGTTTGAGTGTGAGACCTTTTGTGGGTGGGTGCGTCTGCACACTTACTAGTCTGATTTAAAATGTAATGATGCTTTCGGTTAGCACTTGGTTTACAAACCGAAAAAGCAGAAAACATCACACGAAAATAAATTGTGCTTTTCAGATGAGGCTATTCAAACTAGAGAGCACAAGCCAGTGTATTTCTAGTGCCGGTGCCAAACCCGGGTAAATGGTGGTTGCTCAGCACCTTGGCAGTGCGACACAGTAGCATGGAGAACACAAAACTCTGTCTTAGTAAACAAATATTTTCATTAGTTTATTAGAAAATTATGTTATGGTCCAACCATGTAGATTGTATCTTATCTACGTCCTTTTGTCTTTTATCTCACGTCTCCATTAACAATCCCACTTTCAACTCGGACCATTTGTTGGTTCTCACTTCATTTAAAGCGCACTATGATGTTAAAGTGTGAGTGTATGAGTGAGTGAGAGAGAGAGAGATAGAGATATAGCTCTCTCATCAGCAGACTTTTTAGAATAATTCAAATTAAAATTATGCTTTTGATTAGTTTATTTAAGTTAAAAAAGCATATTATTGCATGTGTTGCTCAGAAACATGATGATTTAAACATTCTGGTAATTAAATCACTAAATCAAAATTGTGCTTTGTAACACTTAATTAGATATTTCTATAAATGTTCTAATGTGGTTGAAATGTGCAGCATGTCATAATTCTGCATTGTTACATCTCTTGCCTTAAGCTCAGTTTTGCAGGTCATATCTCCATAACAATGCATCTCACAATTTACTCTAAAGGATGGGACTGTGTTTGCTGCCTTAAATGACTGAACTAGGTAAGAAATTACCGTATGGTTTGATTAAAACTGCCTAAACAGTGCATAAGTATGTGGATGAGAACCAGAAGCATTTCCCCTTAAACACACCCTCATTAATCTTCTGATGAGTTGTGTTAAGTGTGTCGGGTTGCTGATCGATCCATAATTCTTGTTATTAATGTACGTTTTTTTTTTAAGATAAATATTGCACTTATTGGTTTTAAAACCCCAGTGATCAATTAAGGACATGCAAATTTAACTGAGGTGACGGAGTGTATTTTATTTCCTGTATTACAGAAAGCACATTGCCATGGGAAACCATAGGCACTAAAAAAATGAAGCCTTTACTCCAGCTCTAGCCTTGATGCAGAGACGTGTGTCTATAGATTGCAGTTGTTTGTGATCTCAGTGGCCTCTGGTGCCGTTAAAATAGTCAAGATACCAGCTTTTTGTTGTTGTTAAACTTTAGCTGTTTTCATCCAATAGACTGGTGTTTTTCATTGTGGCCTGGAAGCTGCTGGTTCTCCATTTATTTATCATGGAGAAGTGGATGTGGCCTGCTCCATTGTGAGCTCTGTTGACAAAATATACAAATAACATGTTTCTGCTGAGGTGAACAATACCACTCTAGTTGAGTGAGAGTTCAACTTTAAATCCTTCTATATGCGTCCCTAAATACGCAGTTAGGAGAGGTCCAGTGTGAGCTTGTAAATATTTGTTGTAAGATTAAGATGTACAGGTGATGCTAAGATGATTCTCCTCCATTAACCAAACAATTTTAAGCCATGCTACAGACAGATAATCAGCCGTTATAGCTCAGTTGGTAGATCTTATGCTGCTGGCAGAAAAAAGCCAGGTGTTGATAAATGGGGTCGAATCCCTGGGGCTGCAACAGCTGAGAAGAGATTGGGATGCTTAGTCAAGCTTATTCATACATCACAGTGCAAATCTGAATCAAACTATTGGAAATAACAATAAAATATGACGGACAGTTAGAAGAGTTTTTCAATGCCATAAAAAAGGTGTATGCATACTGGTATTTCTCTACAATGTGTTTATGATTTGAAAGACAGAAGTGTGCAGTTGTAGACGTGAAGGATCTCTGAATGATCTCCATCTCCTTTTAGCTTAGACTATTTAATCAAATACACCTCTCCTCTCTGTAGTGATTCAGAATTACCCAGGGTACAGGCATTAGCAGTTCTTAATTTATTTAAAGTCCAGTCCCCAGACGCCCAGTCTACTCAACCAACCCCCTTTATTAGGCAGCCAAACAATTGCTGGGTATCACTTTGCATCCGCTTATTACATAAGGCACAGGATTTACATGGACTGTTTGCTTTGTTATTCATGATTTTTTTTGCATCTGAAAACAAATTCAGTTTACACACCAAGCAAAGAGTGATTTGTCAGTCTGATTATTTTCGTTTATAACGGGAATATGATTAAAATTACGATATCAGTGAAACTTCGAAACAAACCTGAAAGTTTCAGATTAGCTGTATCTTGTCTGTTTAGGCTTTAGCCATGTCTCGTCTGATGCAGAAGGTCCTGTGATACTCCCAGGGGTATTGATGAGATGGCCCTTTGGCTCCCAGGCTATATTTATCTAGCCTTTTTTAGATAAGATTATATTCCTTCTCGCTGACGGTGTAGAGCGGATGCAGGGAACTTGTGTGTTCTGTGGGAGTGCATGCTATGGAATGGCTGGATAATTCAAAAGTGAACATCTACTGAGTTTAAATTTTTTGGTTTTTATTGTTGATAAAGTGGCTGTCTCTTTGTTTAACTATAAAAATAAAAAATATAGTTTGTTTGACTGTTAAATTTATGTTTAAAATAAAAAATGTACTTTGTTAAAAGAATAGTCTTGGACAAATTGGCTAGTTGCTCATCGCTGATGATTTCTAAGTCATTTGAATGTACTCAGAGTTTACCGTATTCTCTGTTCATCACATGCAGCCTGTTGCTGAGATGAACAGCTGATTATATTGTGTATGATGGTCAATATCTGTGCTCAGAAATGGATGAAACTTATAGAAAAAAAGACAGTTGTGAATGAGGATAGTTGAACATGAAAATAGAAATGAGCTGTATAGTTTGTGGGCATGGCACTCTGGGGGTCCTCACAAGAATAGTGCTGGACACAAACTTTATGGCAATGGCTATATCTGTGGTTGTCCCTGATGGCTTCTTTTGACCTGCACTCAAATGTTGTGTTAGTGTTAATGCATGAATCGGGTTATATATGTATTTTTTACTTAATTCTGCTAGTCTGGAAGGTTTAATATTGACTGTATTTATGACTAATCTATTTAAAAGTAAGTAAAATCACAGCCTGTTATTTTTTGCCACAGTTGCTTCTTCTTTTGCCGTTAATTGTTTCCACCTTTCTGTTGAACACTCTACAACTGCTGCCACAATGTGATGTGTAAATGCAACTTGTTTCGAAGACCTGTATGCAGAAAACCTTTCATTATAACCGTGACCTAATCATCCGCCTTTGAGCAGTCAGCAGACTGAACTGATGTACTCATCTTGATGGCTCATCAGCTTAGTTTTTGACGACCTGGTCACAAAAGTCTACGTGTCAGTTAGCCTCACCTCCTCCTCCTCTTCTTTCTTCTCCTTCTCCTCCACCTCCTCCTCTTCCAGCATGCCGTGCCTCTATCACCTTTCCTTAACAACCCCCTTCAGCTCGATCACGCAAACAGAGCAGGTATTTACTGTGGGTCCAAAGTCTAACCCAAGGTTTTTCACTGATGTGAAAGAATGCCAGCATGGAGGGAGAGAGAGAGAGAGAGAGATAGATAGAGAAAGCGAGTAGGAAAGAACAAAAGAGAAAAAGACAAGAAAGAAAAATGCAGAAAAGAAAAGAGGGTCATCGGGAAGTGAAACTGCCTCTTAACTGAGGTAGACAGGGAAGTGATGGAGGAAGTGGAAAAAGAACAATAGCGTTTAACGCAGTCAGCCCTTGATCATTCACCCATGCTCTTTGCACATGGCTTATACTACAGTATAATTTCCCCCATCTCTTATTTCACACAATGGCTTAATAGTGTGGAAATGATGGGAGAAAAAGAAATTTAAATATAGAGTGCATTAAGCACAGCCCCGTTTACTGGCTGTTCTCTTTTTCTCCTCTATAAACTCTCCCTCACTCTGTCTGTCTTCTCTTGAGCCTGTAGCTCTCCCTCCCTGCCTGTCTGTCTTGCTGACTAAACAGTTTTGTCAGCTGGCAGTTGTGCACAGGCTGAGGATTTGCGATAGCTTCTGGAGGTTGGAGCGAGGGGGAAGGGTGGTACTCCCAGGCAGCACTTGTTGCTCAGTGGAACTGAGAGAATGAAGGAGGGAGGGAGAAAGAGGGTGGGAAGAAGGTAGGAATGGAGAGAGACAGAGGGAGGCAGCAAGAAGAAAAGGAAAAAAGTCGCAGAACAGCATCGTCTGACCAGTTTCTGCGTGACTGAGAGAGAGAGAGAGAGAGAATGAAAATGTTGCACAGCTATATTGCACATGTATTTTTACAGCCAGATGTTTGTGACCGCAATCAAAATTATATAGTTATAATTTAGAAGACAGGCTTCATTTTGTTTTGACAGACTTGTTCTAAATCTTGCCCCTGGGTGAAAGGGCGTGTTTTCTGCATCTCGGAACAGGCAGAAAATGTCTGTGTATAATCAGAACTAATCTGGACTGGGTCATTCTGCCTAAATAACAAACCGAGTAAAGTAGGATGACCTAAACAAATGACAACATGCCTGAGAACAATGATGCATGCTGAGAAGAGATGTGATTCAATTCATGTTCAATGGTGCCTTTTCTCCTCCCAAAATATAGCAGAAGTGTATTTTTAAAACTCCTTGTGGTTATGCTCTGTTGCAAAACATGCAATTATAAGGGTGGGCTTTTGGCGTTAAACTCTTGTGGTAACCCCACAGTCTTTTTTTTGTTACCTTTTTCAGCACCCTAGGTGCTCTAGGTACACCCACATGCACAATGTCCTGCCTTCCCACTCACACTGGGCTGAAAAGGTACCATTGTTTGTTCTGCAAACATGGGACACACCTTGTCTCCATGGAGACTGGAGATCATGCCCCTACTTTTCAGCTATTGGTTTGTTAAAAAAAAAAAAGAAAAGTTGAGACACATAATATTTGCAGCCTCTCTGGGAACAACATTGTTTTTATTTGAAAGAAAGTATGGTAGAGCTATGGGGGAGGATATGTAAGGGTGGGGTCCATCAGCAGTACCTGAAATGGAGGTGGAAACTCAGGGTTAGCTGCTGTACAATAGGATTTGGGTTTGCTGGTGGGGAGGGGAAATAAGGAATTTGACACTCTAAGACTTCAGCTGCCCATTTTTCTCTTTTCTTTAAAAGTCTTGCTGAATGACCTGTGAGGACAAGGAACTGTCAAATATGCTGAGTCTGGGCTTTTCAGATATTATTCAGAAGCAAGTAATTCTGAAAATCTGCCATGTCATGGCTTGTCGGTCACATAAAAAAGAACAAATCAGCATGCTTTAACCAAAACAACATTTTTTCTAAAAGTAAATTACACACAGATATTTAACAAGTGACCCATACTAACACGTCTATTATAAAGTACAGTATTAATCGGACATCAGTTTCTCTTCCTTAAATATGTGTCAACCTTGGTTCTGTAAATATAGAGCTGTAGCTATACTATGGCCAGAGAATGACTGTTATCTATCTGACACACCCAGGCTCTATTGCATCTCTGACTACAGCAACAGCTTCTTACTTGGTCCTAATGAATATACACTATAAGTGATATGGAGAGCTTTAGTTTATGCCCTAATGTCATACTGCCCCTCTATCCCACCCCCGCAAGCAATTTGACAGCAGCCTGAGAAACCCACCCTCCCATGTGTTGGTACATAAGCATTAGAAACATGGTGGACACCGATGCAGCCAGTAGTTTCCAAAATAAGGGCTGGATAGCGATGTAGCCTGAGCTATTGAGGAGGTCAGGGTGGGGACTGGGCTATTTTAAGGTTGTATGTCCAGGCCTAAATTTGGCTTGCGGTTATGTGGGGGCAGGTAAAGCGTAAAGATGTGCCTGGCCAACTAGACTAGGGTTAATGGTACACTGTCACCCTCCCTTATTAAGACACAAGTAATCAATGAACCTAGATATTCAGCCACATCTCTAAGGGGGCAAAAGCATGTGATTTGGATTCTTTTATCTGCTTCAAACCTGGCCTCTTAATTTGGATTTGAGCAAATAAAGAACAAACCCCATCCAACACCTATTCTATATCAGTAATTCTTATCAAAGAGCAGTTTTAAGTTCCTCGTGGGTCCAAAGAACTGAGGATCTTACATAGACAGAACACACAACATGCACTATAAAGAAAGCCCAGCAATGCCTTTTTTCCTTAGATGGCTCAAGAGGTTTTGCATGAGTTCCCGTATCCTCAGGACATTTTAAACATGCGCCGTGGATAGTATTCTGACGGGCTATATCACTGCCTGGTACGGGAGCTGTACTGCTCTGGAACGTAAAGCCCTGCAGAGGGTTGTATGGACTGACCAGCGCGTTATCAGAGTCCAACTGCCAAACCTCCAATACATTTACACCAGTAAATGCTCGAGGAAGTGCATGAGGATTATGAAGAATTCCACCCACCCAAATCACCCACCGAGTGGCAGGAGGTATAGCAGCATCAGGACCAGAACCAGCCGATTCTGAGACAGTCAACACATAACATACTTTATTTTCTTTCTGCACTTTACCATGGACAATTCATACCTGGAAAAACAGTTTATCTTAGACTTTCTATCATTCAAGCCATACTTATATTCATTACTTACATAATTTTCCACATAATCTGCACGTAAGATTCCATTGTATATAATTGTGCAAGTTTTCTTAATGTGACATGACAAAGGATTTGATTTGATTTGAGCTGCACCCACCTTTCGTTTGTTTTCACTCAATTTGTTAGTTTTCTCACACAAGTAATCTCATTCGAACCTTAGAATCTTGTTTTATCAGCTTCAGTGTTGTGCACAGAACGTTTTATGAAGTACATTCAAATGCAATAAGGTCCAACTTGTCTGTGCTTGCTGTCTATATTATGAAATGGATGAGCTGTAACCACCATTTCTCAAAACAGTTTCAGCTGAGGCTTAGTCATCAGGAAGTCAGTATGTCACCTTGCTATTCCCCGTCACACTTTGCCCTGTGACCTCAGCATCAAGCAGACCATTTCTTTTAAAGGAGTGTTATCATTAACCACTCAGTTAGGCCTTGACTTGTGGACTTTGATACTATAAGAGAAAACAAAACTAGAGCAAAGATGATCATAAAGTTCAGGAAATAGAGAAGATAATATGTAGTTGATTGGCGCAAATGTAAGAAGCTAAGTCAAGTATTTTGTCTCACTCTTGTATATAAAACATATTTAATTGATTAACACCATATATGTTGTTTCATGTGTGTGTGTGTGTGTGTGTGTGTGTGTGTGTGTTGTGGGCTTGTTTCTGATATCTGTATCTGCTTATGTTTTAAAATGTTATTTGGCATCTCAACAACTAGCATCAGGGAGGTGTTGTGGTACGAGCTGATGACCATGAGATTCATGTTAATCTGTGGAGTAGGTAATTAGTTATGAACAAACGTGTGTGTGTGTGTACGGTTGTGGTTTCCTTCATTTATTTTATCCCTTAGTAAGGAAATGGCATTTCCCACCAGACTGCAAGTCTTTCAGATGTTTGCTGAACAGGAAATGGTGGATATTGGCTGTTGTTTCAGGATTTTATAATTGCCTCTACATGTTGAGAATCACAGGCAAAGAATGAATACATAATGTCCTGTGGCCTGTGGAAGTCTTCTGCAGTGGACAAAGACTCACAAAGCTAAAGTCAGTCAGTGATATATGTTCCTGTCCTGTATCTTCAGTCCTGCGTTAACTACTTTCGTTCTCTTGAGGCGTCACCGTGTTGCGAGTTTTAACCCACCCACAATCTGTACCCAGACTGGTGCTGGCTAAGATCTGCTGAAAATCTCTTTATCACTCTGTTGGCAAAACATTGTGGGGGCCCATAGAGATGGAAATGAGGTCTTTACAGTCTCACAACTGAAATGCTACTGCCCTAACGCCTCCACAGAGTGCCATGGGATTACAAAAGGGACCAGTTTGTCATGACCCCAACCCGTGACTGCTGCGATGCTGAATGACAGAGACCTTGATGTTCCTCTTTCAACTTTTTTTGTGCTATACATTCTTTTATGTTAGCATTAGCTGTGTTTCACATATATAACCATTTAATGTCTTTTTCCACTTGAATACATTTGTACATCTCATTTAAAATATCACTTATGTTACTGCACTGTAATCCTCTCTTGTTTGTACTAAGCTGTAACTGCAAAACACTTTTTGGTGTAAAGATTTCTTCTCTGTGTAATTCTGATTTTCATTGCAATGTTGAAAATTTTGTGGATGATGAAATTGTGGATGTGTAAACACGGCTTATGTCAAAGCTGCCACATTGCAATTTTGCAGTACTTAAGAAAGGCATCTACTTAGGCAGAACATCCACTTTAAACATGGAGAATTGCATCCTATTATGTAAAAAAAAATATATATATATATATATCCAGCACTTTTTAAAAATGATCTCTGAATACCCCAAGCTTCCAGCTCCCTAGTTTAGATGAATTACTCCCTTGTAAGAGCATGTCCTCAGGCAGAGGCCTATGTACAGAGAGAAAGAGAGATACTAGCACAGAGAGTATGGAGTGTCAAGGAAAAAAAACAATGTGACTCTTATTTCAGCAGAGGGGAGGAGAGGAGGGGAGAGCAGAGTACACGATGTGATGCCGTAGAGTTGCTTCAGTGTAACAGAAGTTTCAGCATGCCTGCATATCCCCAAATCTGATGGATAACCCCCACTGTGAGGGCATGTCTGTCTGTCAGTCAAAGCATATTGCTATAGCAGACAGCTGGCTGCTCAACCTCTCATTGGCTGAAGCATGGTCATGTGGTTTGGTTTTAAGGGGTGGGTCCTGAAATGTAGGTGGGTGAGAGTTTCACTACACCAGTTGGCTAATGTTATGACCTTGTACTTCGGCCTCCATCCTCAGTTTGGAGTTTAGGTCGTATAACATCAGAAGTGGAGCCAAAATGGGAGTGAGAAAATAAGGACTAGACGTGCAGAGGTGTGTACAATGACTCATCTGGAACTGCAGATAACATTGCAGTTTTTCTGCCATTGCAAGCACAAGTGTTAACCAAGTTTAGTGCCATCTAGTTTCTGAATAAATACTTTTTCCTTTTCTCTCAAGTGACTGACTTCTTCAGCAGAGGGAAAATTTCTTGTAGGCCACAAATCATGTGTGCTCGCTCGTGTATGAAAAAGTGTGAGGGAGAGAGAGCGAGAGCGAGAGACAGACATTGGGATTGCCTCAGTCTCAGTCCAGATGAAGGGTGTATTCTTCTTGCTTTCACAAAGAGCGCCATTATAGCATGCTGTAAGAGGCGTATTTGCCCAGTACTCCATTAATACCCCTTCCAGCGGTTTTCCTCCATCTCCTCTCTCAAGCAGAGAAGGTGGAACCCACAGAAACTCTGAAGCATAAATCTTTAACTATGCTGAATACAAGTAATCTAGGCCTCAGTTCTCAACACCCGGAAGATGTAATGTTAAGAACCATGGAGAATGTGGTATGTCATATGATGAGTCAGCTTGTTCGGCGTTATCTTTCCTCTAATCCTGAGCATTTAAATTCTAGCAAGTCTTGCTTGATCTCTATCTTTACTGGTTCCTTTTCTTGATCCATATATTCACGTCTTCAATACTGTACAGTTCTTCACCATAGGCTTTCCACGTTTGACACACCTTCTTTAGTTCTTGATGGCTGCAACACGAGGCTGAACGATACATATAGCGATAACAATAATCTTATTATATAACAACTAATAGTTTGATTGTATTTTAATAAGATGTCAGGGGCTGCTACAAACCCGATTTCAAAAAAGTTGGGACAAAGTACAAGTTGTAAATAAAAACGGAACGTTTCGTCTTGTTCTTCTTCTTTCGGCAAATGTTGTATACGTTTAAAAATTCCATATTTTATTTAGAATAGAACGTAGATGACATATCAAACTGTCCTAGTTTTCTTTGTCATATCTTCCGTTTTATAATGCGCTAAATGTTTTCTATGGGTAAAGGTTCAGTACCCAGACTCTTCTCGTATGCAGCCATGATGCTGTAATTGATGCAGTATGTGCTTTGGCATTGTCATGTTGGAAAATGCAAGGTCTTCCATGAAAGAGACGTTGTCTGGATGGGAGCTTATGTTGCTCTAAACCCTGGATATACATTTCAGCATTGATGGGGTCCTTCCAGATGTGTAAGCTGCCCATGCCTCATGCACTAATACAACCCCATACCATCAAAGATGCAGGCTTGTGAACTGAGTACATGTGAATACATGTATTGTGAATACAATATCAGTTTTTGAGATTTGTAAAATATTGCAATCTGTTTTTATTTAGAGTTATATATTAATTAATTATCAGTAATATATTAATTAAATAATTAATATAGATTAAAAAAAAAAAAGCTGGAATGCTTTGATTTAGTAACTGTTAGTACAACTGTAACAAATTGGCTATTTTTTTTAAATGCAGTGACTTTTGAATAAATTGAAAGGCTTTGAGATCTGCATATCAGGAAGCAAGTTGTGTGTTCAGGGCATATTGGGGATCTGTTCACGTCGGCATGCAACGGCTTGTCGGCTTAACCGGCCTGAAAAGCCTCTGAGCACACTATCCCTCCCTCATCGTTTTCTTTTCAGGTGTAGAGAAGCTTTTGGGTTTTACCTCATGAAACCAGCAGCCACGCCTTAACCTTACTTCAAAAAGAGATTATCTTAAGCATCTTTATTCGTTTAATTTCCAGAGACATAAAGGCAGAGATACAGCTGTAAGCTGAACGTCAGTAGGACTTAACCTGCTCTAAACTATTGCATCTTATTTGTTTTTATAAAGCTTTGGTACAGCTGATATATAAAACATATCAGGAAATGTCCTAGCATCTCCATGCGGGAATGGTAATATAATTACACTCAGCTAATCATCATTCACACTTTTATTGTCTTTGCCATTCACTGTAACTGTTTGTGTAAATTCACTTTATTTACGTCTGAATAAATACATTCTGCATAAAAATGTCATTTATAATCCCAAATAAATCTATAATACAGTACAATATCTCTAAAGTAAGATACACTTCGTCCTTCAGTCGTGTAAAACATGAATGCAAAGATATGGTTTTTATTATTGGTTTAAAGGATATGACCATGTCCATGCTGTGTGCCAGAGATGGGCAGTAAAAAGAATGCCTCAATGGGTATTTTCTGTAAAAGTTAATTTTGCTTTACCATGGATCATATACTGTAGATCATATATGACAGGGGTTTATTTATAAATTTGCTATTATATCACAGTACACAGGGAATGTAGATGCATTACTATATCCCATTAGCCAGCTGTCCCTCAAATATTGAACATTTTGTTCACTACTTCATATATTAATATGAATGGGCTCAGGCAGTGACAGGACATCTCCTGCTAAATTGGAATTAAATATTATATTATGTCAACAACTGAGGTTAAATTCAAATGGATATAATGCATAGAATAGCACGTGATAACATCAGCCATTTCTATTCACATTTAAACAAAAAGAACACATTAATTCATTTAATTATTTAGTAGTGGTGGGTTGTGATGATTTCCTCCACCATAACAAAATTATAAAAAAATTATACATTATACTGGGTACCACTAGACCTCATGCTGCGAATGATGGCATTTTAGTATATGTTGTTATCATCCAGAGGTTTGTCCACTGGGCTGTCCTGAAGGAGTGATTTATGGAGTGGAGCTATCACTGCCGCCCTTTAATGAATGCACCATTTGTTGCAGATGGACAACTGTCAGTGGGTATGCTGCAGGCTTCAGCGCTCTTCTCTGTCATAAATACAGCTGAGGGAAGAAAGGAGTAGGGTAGAGGGAGGGAGGAAGGGGAAGAAGGTTGGAGTGAATTCTGTCCATGTGACTTCTATACGGGAGTCTTGTTTCACTAAGCATGACTACACATGAGTGTTTAAATATACTAAAAACATCTTGGATGTATAGTTTTGAACCTTTGTATGGGATGGCACTGTACATCCATGCTCTAATTGCTGGCTTAAAATATCAGCATAGTACTTTAAATAAAGCATGGCAGTTGTGATATTCCTGCAGGAACATGTCTATAAAAGAAAGTGAATTAAAGAACATCAGTGAGATGGAGGGGGGGGCTTCAGGGCTCACTATATTTCATGTTCCATGTTGCACTATGTTCCCTATGTCAAAGTGACTGTCAGGCCTTGTATCCTGGCTTCAATGTGACCTTATTCATTTTGGATTTATTTCTTAAAGAGTATTGACCATCAGCCTCCAAATGGCTGCACAGGATAGTGATGGTCTGTGAGCAATCCTGTCTGCAAACACTTGCGCATTCATACACACTTGTGCCATCTGTAGCATGCAGTGGACAGTGTATGCTTTTTTTCCAAGGCAGCTGTCAGTGGTACACCAATCTATCAGCGCACAGCCTGCATCTGTACTGCCGTTTTGTAGCTCACACTATGTATGTACTAGTATGCTATCCAAATCGTTTTTTTGTCAATCTGACCTGCAGTCAGTCAGTGGTGAGGAACCCTTGTTCTTCTCTTTGCGTATGTGCATTTGCATGGACATGGAGTAGAGGCTGAATTTGAGCTTGTCTCCTTCCCCTAGGCAAGCTCATATGATAAGACAACTTCTGAATCTCTGCTTCACTGCGAATGCAGCCAAGTCTGGGCAGCATACACGCACTTCAGGCCCAAATAAAGTCGTGTTGGCTTGAGGGAGGGGAAAAAGTGCTCGCCTCTGGCACCTGTTGCCAAGGAGCATCAGTTTGAAGCCATATTTAATTCCAGAGCCAAGAGCACACCTCATCGGATGAGTGCGAAGCCGGGTAGCAGGGTAAGAGCACAGTTTTGCTCAAAATATTGCAATGCACACAACATTATGGGGGACATACCAGAGTTCAAAA
>JAOUQT010000042.1:4888491-4910650 GCA_025769995.1 Xyliphius kryptos | reverse complement strand
ATTTGTGTGTTTCACTGCACGGATGTGTTAAATGCAGAGGACCAATTCCGCTGTGTGCAAACATAGTGGCAAAATGTTTCACTTTCACTTTCAGCAGTTGTTCTTTTTAGTATTTATTTATTGTTAAGATTTTATTATATTGTGAGAATAATTTGAATTATTTATTACTTACATTGGCGGCGCAGTGTTAGTGCTGCCGCCTTACAGCAAGAAGGACCTAGGTTCAATCCTGGGGTGGGGGCACCTGGGAAATTTCTGTGTGGAGTTTGTGTGTTCTTCTCATGTTCATGCAGCTTTTCTCCAGATATATCTCAAAGACATGCATATTAGTTGAATTGGTGTATCTAAACTGGCTTTAATATGTAAATGTGTACAACTATGTGTATGTACCTTGTGATGAATTGGCACCCTGTCTAGGGTTTGTATCTGCCCTTGCACCCAGAGTTTCTGGGTGGGCAGTCCTTGTGGATTAAGACGATTAAATGAAGAATAAATGAATATTACTTACATTAAAATGCAGAGAAGAGATGCTTTCTAGGTTGCTATGTTGTGTCATATGCCATAATCGCTTTGTGATTTTTGGCTGCATAGATGTGCACTTTGGATAAAGGGTAGAAAAACTGACTGAGTATCCCGATCTCTTGTCAGACCTTGAGACCCAGGGATTTAAACTTCTGTTATTTATGCCTTTAGTTTTTTGTGCTGCTAATGTTACAAGGGCAGTGTAGAAGTCCAGTAGGTAGTGCTGCCACCTCATTGCAAGAAGATCCCGTGTTTTATTCCCTTTTAAGGCTTCCTTACATAACTAGTTAGCAACAGGCTAGTAATTACCATCCAACTTTGATAAATATTCAAATTCTGTCCTCTAACTGATTATTTCTGCATGTATGCTATTTTATGCTAATCTGTATACTGTATGTACTAAATGTAATTCACACACTCTGTCTATGTTACAGACACCGTGCGCTTGACAACAGCAGCCCACCTCGCACTGTTGGTGCCAAAGAACATCTCTCTCTTCCCCGCGAACAGCGAGCCATGTACAGATGGTTACATTGATGTGTGGTGGATTGTGCATGATGGAGGCATGCTGATGCTCTTGCCCTTCCTTCTGCGGCAGCACAAGGTGACAGAAACATAATATTTTACTGAACAATGTTCTATTTCTTTTAACTTTTTAATGAATTAATACTGTGTGTGTGTGCCAGGTTTGGCGTAAATGCGGGATGCGCATTTTCACTGTGGCTCAGATGGAGGATAACTCCATCCAGATGAAAAAGGACCTGGCCACCTTCCTTTACCACCTGCGCATAGAGGCTGAAGTCGAAGTTATAGAGATGGTATGGATGGAAATGTAGTGTATAATATATGGATAGTTTAAATCTTTTAGTTAAACCATACTTTTTCAATTACATGATTATTTGTAATTTTATTCATCTCGATACCCGCTTAATCCTAGTTTTAGGGTAATGGGGAAACCAGTGCCCACCTGGCAACTCTGGGCACAAGAGTAGGAACAACCTTAGACAGGGCGCACACACACACAATTACACACTAACAGCCAATTTAGAGACACCAATTAACATATCATGCATGTCTTTGGAATGCGGGAAGAGATCCTATGCGAACACTGGGAGAACTCCACACATTTCCTGAATCTCCCCACCCGGGGTTCAATCCCGGGATCTTCTTGCTGTGAGGGCACATCATTATTTACTGCTCCACCGAGCCGCCTCATTTGTAATTTTTCAATATTGTTTTTAATATTTTACATTTGTTGTATAGAATCAAGCAAATTATACCTTGGTCTCTCTCTTTCTCTCCCTTGTTCTATCTTAGCATGACAGTGATATCAGTGCATACACATATGAGAGAACCCTGATGATGGAGCAGCGGTCTCAAATGCTCCGTCAGATGCGCCTCTCCAAATCGGACCGAGACAAAGAAGTGAGTGTGTATATTAAGTATCTTGTATTATAACAAGTCATGCATTACCAAACTTACAGCAAATGATCACTGGGTTAGGAACACCTGGCTACTAAAAGGTTATTTGTTTAATAGCATCCAGTACGTGCAGGTCGACCCATATTGACCTTCAGCTGGAATTTTGTTAATGTTTCTCCACATTCACATACACCCGTAATACTGTGGTACTGTGGTGGCAGAAACCCTGGCACCACACTCTCTGTTTGTGCTCAACCTCTCTCTAGTAGCTCTCTTTACCCATAGCTGGTATATGTTGCCTTCTGCTCTTTAGTGTACAGATCAACATCTTATATGAGATCTGATTATAACATAACAACTAGTTGGGGATCACTTTCCATCAGTGATCATATTCCACTTGCCAGGTGTTTTTAATCTCGTGATCATTCAGTGTATAAACTTATTTAGACATTCCTGTTTGATATGAGCCGGCATAACGTTTGTTTGTGTGTACGAGTTCTGAAATCTAGCCCTTATTACTTTGGAATATGTTTTATGAAGCTGAAGTGTGTAAGCAGGAATGTTTTAGCAAGGGATTTTGTTTTAGATTTTAGTTCTGTGTGGACAGGAGAATGTCAACTGCAGCCCAATACACAGTGCAGAGAGACGCAATACAAATGAAGACAGATGGCGAGAGAGTGAGGGAAATACAGAGAAAAACAGCGTGAGTGTATATGAGTGAGTGAGGGGTATAAGAAGACTAGAAAAGTTTCAGCAAAGGGGTGCGTTTGGGAAATTGTGAAATTGTTATCAGTTTGTGTGTGTGTGTGTGTGTGTGTGCGTAGGCCCAGCTGGTAAAGGACAGGAACTCAATGCTGCGCCTGACGAGCATCGGCTCTGATGACGATGACGACCCCGATGGCGCTGGTGGAACAGAAAAACTGAGTGGTGGCTCAGATCACAAGCGTGTCCACATGACCTGGACTAAAGACAAAGCGCTGGAACTGCGCGCACAAGCACCCATTCCTTCCGGCTCCAGCACACCTGAGGGATTCAGAGACATGCTCAGTATCCGTCCGTGAGTTTTACTTTCATTCATCTATTCATACTTACACCTGTTATCCCGCTATCTATCTACTCGCTTATACAGTATACTCTTATGAAGGCTTCTTATAACGCAAAAAGCAGCAAGTGGGACAGTCAAAATCTCCAGAAGAACTGGTGGCAGATTCTTCAAAATGGTCTTTAAAACTTACAAGAACATTTATAAAACTGTACCTTGGAGCAATGTTTAATTAAATAAAATTTTGATTTATTTTATTTACCAGACTTTATAGTTTTCTTTTTTGTAGAAACGTTTATCAATTTTTAACGCATCTAAGCTTTACAGCATGTGCCTAAGACTTTTTCGCTCTACTGTACTATGCATGGAGTGTTTTAAGAATTCTTTTAGTAAATTTGACTGTCACTTACTCTTTTGTAAAACAGAACCCATCAGCCTTTGTTATGGTTTTAGTCTGACAGGTTGTGTGTTTGTTGCTCTCTTTACTGACATGCAAGCATTTTTGTGTAACATTATATAGCCGAGGGGGACGTGGCATAAATATATGTATTAAAGCGTCTCTATATTTGAAATATATGGCATTTGGCAGACTCATTTGGCAGACTTTCTCAAGGACCAACAGTTGCTGGCTGTTGTGGGATTTGAATGCATGACCTTCCTATCGGTAGTCCAATATCTTATTTATTGAACTACCACTACCAATATTACACTTCAATTTATATAATTATAGACAATCTTTTACATAAGGATTCAGTGACCACAGTTTCCAGCCATTAATATGGTCATCCCAGTCTTCATATCCCAGATATGAATTCCATTGCTGACTTTTTTTAAAAAGGTGTTATAGAATGCATTTAATGCAGGAGTGACAATAATGACCCTTTGTTTTGAATGTATACCAATGGCTCATTTATTTTCTGTATATGATCTTATGATATAATCATAATGAGCACATATACTGCAATGTCACACCTGCAGGGATCATTCCAATGTGCGGCGCATGCACACAGCAGTTAAACTCAATGAGGTCATTGTAAATAAATCCCATGAGGCCCGACTGGTCCTCCTTAACATGCCTGGACCACCCAGAAACCCGGAGGGAGATGAAAACTGTATCCTTTTCTCTCAAACCTTTTTCCTGATCAACATTTCATTTTTTAATAAACATCCATCCCTGCATTTCAGCCCTGCAGCACATTTAAAAAAAAGTTGGGACAGGTCAAATTAATTAGAGGAATGATGTGGGGGGAAAATTTCACTGATTTAAAAAAATGTGATTTCAACAGGTTATTATAATCATGATTTGTACAAAAATGTTATCCTTAATATGTTGAGACTTTGAGGAACAAAGATGGCCAGAGCATCTTCAGTTTGTCAGCAACTGTATGAAATGTTTAACATATGCATATATATATATATATATATATATATATATAAATGCTTTTACACATTGCTTTCTCTACAGTGCATGATATCATTATATGGTATTATATGGAATGTAAGTGCATAAAGGTTATATGCATTTTAAATACCCAAATACACTGAACACTCATGATCTCTGATCCCTAATACGGCACTGCATCAAGAACTGTCATTAATTAAAAGCTGATATAACCACATGGGCAAGGGCAAAACTTTGTCAAACCCTTCAATGCATCTGCAAATGACACTTAGAATTTACTGCACAAAAATACAGCCTCAGGTTAGCCATGCCCTATAATGGCATTGAGGTCATAGAAATTGAAGAAGGGTGGCACTGTGGAGCATTATATAGTGCTGTGGCCTCACATTTAGAAGATCCCGGGTTTGAGCCCCATGTATTATACATGATAGGTTAATTGGTGTGTGTATGTACACTCTATGATGGATTGGTGCCCTGTCTAGGTTTGTTCCTACCCTTACGCCCAGAGTGGCCAGCTGGGCACCGGCTTCTCCGTGACCCTAAAACTAGGATTAAGCAGGTATACAGGTGCTGGTCATAAAATTTGAATATAATGAAAAAGTTGAATTATTTCCATAATTCAATTACAAAAGTAAAACTTGTATATTATACACATTCATCACACACAGACTGATATATTTCGAGTGTATATTTCTTTTAAATGTATAATTAATAGCTTTTTTGTATATTGTAAATTTTGTTTCTCAGATTATAATATTGTGAAAAGGTTCAATATTGAAGACACCTGGTGCCACACTCTAATCAGCTAATTAACTCAAAACACCTGCCACGGACATTAAATGGTCCTGCAATCTAGTTCTGTAAGCTCCACAATCATAGGAAAGATTTCTGACTTGACATTTGTCTAAAAAACAACCACTGACACCTTGCACAAGCTTGGCAAGTCACATGTCATTGCTAAAGAGGCTGGTTGTTCACAGACCTCTGTAGGGAAGGAAAAGATGTAGTAGAAAAATTGTATTAGCAATGAGGATAACAGCACCCTGGAGAGAATTGTGAAACAAACCCCATTCAAAAATGTGGGGGGGATTCACAAAGACTGGACTGCCGCTGGAGTCAGTCCTTTAAGAACCTTCCTGCACAGACATATGCGACATGGGTTTCAGCTGTCGCAATTAACTCTTGATCAAAAGACAGCGTCAGAAGCGTCTAAAGACAATAGGGACTGGACTGCTGCTGTGTGGTCCAAATTTAAGTTCTCTGATGAAAGTACATTTTGCATTTCTTTTGGACAACAAGGTCTCAGAGTCTGGAGGACGAGAGGAGAAGCACAGAATCCAAGTCAACTTGAGGTCTAGTTTGAAGTTTCCACAGTCAGTGATAGTTTGGGAAGCAATGTCATATCCTGGTGTTGGTCCATTGTGTTTTCTGAGGTCCAAGGCCAATGCAGCTATCTACCAGGAAGTTTTAGCACCCCTTATGCTTCCTGCTGCTAACCAACGTTTTGGAGATGCTGATTTCATTTTCTAATAGAAATTGGTACCTGCACACAGTACCAAAGCTACAATACCTGGTTTTAAGGATCATGGTACCCCTGCTCTTAATTGGCCAGCAAACTGACTTGAAAATCAATGGGTTATTGTGCAAAGAAGGATGCGACATGCTAGACCCAACAACCCTGGCTCTCATAACACCTGAGTAGTGCAACACACTGATTTACTTCATGCCATGCCGCATTGCTGCTGTAATTTGGGCAAAAGGAGCTCCAACTAAGTTTTGAGTGCTGTATATGATGATACATATTTTTCAGTTGGCCAGAGTTTATAAAAATCCTTTTTTGTACTGGTCTAAAGTAATATACTAATTTTCTGAGATACTGAATTTGAGTTGTTTATCAGTTGTCAGTTATAAATCATCAAATCAAAAGAAATAAACACAAAATATATCAGTCTATGTGTAACAAATGTGTATAGTATTCACTTTTTGTATGGAATTATGGAAATAAATCACCTTTTTTCATGATTTTATTTTTATGACCAGCTCCTGTACCCAGTTACTGAAAAAAATATCCATGGCATTAAACGAGATTTATTTTCTTTACATTTACTTATGTCTCACATGTTGTGTTTAGTGTTTTTTCTGTATACAAGACCTGTAAGTAATTCTACGAAGATATTTTACTGATTATACATTCATAACAGTAATATTTAGGATCATTCTATTTGGAAAGCCCAGATGAATATTAATTTACTATATTAACTAAATTTCCAATTCGTGGTGCTCTGTAACATGCTCTAACATCATGTTGAAACCCAAATCATCGACTGTGCAAGGTTATGCGGAACGTTTGTGTTCATCTTTATTAACTGTGCACCTACTGGACTCTACACCTATTGGATACACCTTGTTAGTAAAAGTTTTGCCTCTGTGGCATACAGACATGGTATTCTGCTTTCCTCGCTTATAACGAATGATTATTTGAGTTAGTGTTGCTTTTCTATCATCTATCTTGAACCATTCTGACCATTATCCCCTGACCTCTCACATCAACTAGGCATTTTTGTCCACACAACCGCGGCTCACTGGATAGTTGTCTTTTTTGAACCTTTGTCTGTAAACCCTAGAGATGGGTGTGTGAGGAAATCCCAGTAGATCAGCAGTTTTTGAGAGGCTCAGACCAGCCCGTCTTGCACTAACAACCATACCACGTTCAAAGTCACTTGAATCAACTTTCTTCCCTATTCCGATGCTCAGTTTGCCCTCTTAGAAAGTTGTTTTGACTACCTCTACATGCCTGTATGAATTGAGTTGTGGCTATGTGATTGGCTGAGTGAGGGTAGATTATACGTGATATTGGTATTAATGTCAACATTCTGGTCAAATCAGAACTAAGGAGTTGTTTTGGTGAAAGATGTGAGCATGATTATGTAAAGTATATTACTCTAATAGCTGATGACAGGAGGTCAATACTTATTTTGGTTTTTAAGTCTCAGTAACTCCAGTTCTTCACTTGTCCAATTCTAATAGTTCTTGTGTAATAGCTGCTTGTTATATACAGGACGAGGGTTGCATGCATTGTCTTCCAGTCATCATCTTTGTGTCTGTCTGTGTGTCTGTGTATTAAACCCTGTCTATGGTCTTCCTGCAGTGTGAGCCGTGGGTGCTGACGCTCGAGGTGCACTGTCGTCCTTCTCAACAGCCTCAATCGAGGACTGGTAAATATCCCTCCCTTTCAGACCGTGTCTTCTCAGCCTCACACACATCCTTGCTTTCTGATAAACAAACACAGCATGGATGAGCTGATGGAGCATAATGGAATTTTACTTTCTGGACAAGCATGCAAAGTGTTGTCTGATTATTTTTTTACTCCCGTGTGTCACACTTTTATCTTTTTCACATCATTCATCATCACCTTGCCAACTCGATTCCTCCCCCCATCTCATTTTCATTGTGGTTTCAGTTCTTATCCCAGTGACAAAGCTCTTCTATTTCATGCCTCTCTGTCTCTGCTTGCTGCTGCCCTAATGTTCCGTACGCACGGCGTGCATTCCTCCGAGTCAGAGAGCATGCTCTCGCTTCTTTCGGTTGCGCTGGTTGCATGTGATTCACCCCAAAACATGTGTGCATTTCTAAAGATCATCGCAGCTGACATTCAGGATAACCAAACGATTCTGAAGCCTGCTGATGCAAAGTTATGTAAAGCACCACATGCATGAAGAAGGTTTAAAGCCAATCTGTATCCTATTCTCCCCTGCAATATTGGTGTGTTCTCAGTCTACAACAATAATACCATCCCAGGAACTGATTCAAATACCCGCTGAAAACTGATACTCCGGTCCGCACTGCTTGGTAATCAATTCACAGTACTGTAATATAGGAGCAGTCCTAATAGTTATTTTTAAAGCAGTACTATATCTTTTACTGAGCATCAGTGTACTTCTTTGTAAGTTTTGAACCAGTCAGGAAAAAAAGGTTGGAGCCATTTGGAGCTGGATGAACAATTTTTTCCAGTCCCCAGATGTATTTTATATTGTGAGTATGTGCGGTGTTGACATAGAAGACAAATTGCGTTGAAGTCTACTGCTATTACGTCCCTGATGTTTCATGTAGCTGAGAATAGAGCAAAAGCTCGGGCATGCAAAATGCTTAGTTAATATACTTTAGTGCACTGAACGATCGCTGGATTAGGAATACCAGGCTAATAACTGGTTTATCCTCATTTTAATTATTTATAGCAGGCGGACATTGGGGAACAGACTCCATAAGCATCTTTCATATGCAAGTTGACCCAATGCTCTATACAGTAGCGTCATCATTTTACCTAGTTAGTTTGAAGTCTCTTGGATTAACCACAAAACTCCATGAGATAATAAGAGGAAGAAATCTTAAGACTCATACTCATTTGGTGATAACGGATTAAACAGTCTGTAAAAAGATTTTGCAAATGTGTGTGTGTGTGTGTGTATAGTGGTGTATTACAGTCCACATTCAGACTCGCCCTGTTTACACATAGATGGTAAATGTTACCCTCTGCAGTGCAGTAGAGAGCCTGAGTGTTGACTGTGACATAGCCACCAATTTCACTTTTTCCGTGATCATGTGCCACCTGTTGGGTGTTTCTAATTCAGTGATTAATAAGTGTATTTTATATGGTATTTATATTAGCTTTAAGGTCATAGTTGAAGCTTATCTATATTTAACATTGAAAAAGTGGAATCTGTGTTTTAGTTTCGACAATGTGGTCAGCCATGGCAAAAGTATAGGCTAGAGGGCTGGGGACCAAGAGATCGCCGGTTCGATCCCCACTCTATGAAAGTAATGGCTGAATTGCCATTGAGCAACCTATCCTAACTGCTCCCCGTGTACCTCAGTGGGGGCTGCACAGTACTCCGCGTGTTCACACCTGTACGGGTTAAATGCAGAGAATAATTTCCGTACAGGGATCAGTAAAAAAAATCCAACTCATAGGTAAATAAACCTTGTTTGTTGATAACTAATAGGAATCGGGCAAAGGTCTGGACTGCATCTTTATTAGATCTGCACCGACTGACAAAATAGTAACAAACTCTCCTTCTGACTTATGGCTAGAATTCCAGTCTCAACGGTGTGTAAGCCAAGGTCATTCGCATGGATGAATGGATATTTTGTCTTTTTTTTTGTAGCTATAGGTTTAAAGGTTAAACATTTATTTGCTCAGGATTTGTTCCAGAATGATAGATGACCGATGAGGCAATGCTGATTTCTAGTCCTGGTGCACTTGTACAGATGGTGATGATCTACATATGGTGCTGTTTTGTAGCTGTAGTGCAGTTGTGGCTGTGTTTTGCCCCAAAGGCATGTGCGCTGTGGCATGCTGACAGCCAGTGGGAACCTGTTTGTGCGGTAGCAGAAATTCAGAGATGGAGAACAGAGATCATCGATGCATAAGGCTGAAATAGCGAGGAAAACACTTGTCATTAGTATTAAAATTTTTGATCAGCTGACTGTTTGCAGGAGAGGGGCAAGGAAATAAAGCTGAATTGTGCTTTAGTGGGGAAAGCTTTTCCTTCCCCATGCTGGGCTTATACAGAGGGAACATGCCAGCAGCTTAAATGAAACCATAAAGAATATGAGAGGATTAGTCTGGTTTTGCGTAATGACAGGCACCGCAGTGTTTTTCAGTAGAGATGTGGAAACCCTGCTCTCTGCTGGAGACGCTGCCGAGCTTCTCTGTTCTGTGGTTGGAGCACACAGACACACCCTCCATTCCCCCTCATAACTGAACGAAAGGCGCGGAGAGAAGGACAATGCTATCTCAACTGCCTTCCATGAGTTAAACAGTAGCCTGTGTGTGTGTGTGTGTGTGTGTGCACGAGAGCATAGATAGCCACGTATGCTTAACCAGTTGTTTCTGTTCTGCTCTTTGGACAGTTTAAGACAGACATAGACAGGAAGCTTTGAAATAATGCATTTTCCCACAGAAAGAAGTGGTTTACATACATGCAGTGAATTTATGCATAATAATATGTCTATATATGCTGAGAGTAGACAGGAAATATTAACTGGTTTAATTTCTTTAAAAGTTGCACTTTTGATTCGGATTATTTTATTATTATTATTTTAGTTTTAGCATCCAGTGAATTTAAATACACTCACTGGTGTTTACATATTAACACAACTCGGATAGCCACAACTCGATGCATTGAGCATCCGGATGTGGAAGAAAGATGATTTAAGTGACCTTGAATGAGAATATAGAGAATTGTCAGAAAAATAGAAAATATCCAGTGAGTGGCAGACTTGGACGAAAATGCCTTGATGTGAGAGGTCAGAGGAGAATAAGCAGACTTGTTTGAGATGATAGGACGGCAACAGTAACTGAAATAATCACTTGTGACAACCAAGGAATGCAGAATACCATCTCTGTTGAAAGAATTTAGGCAATTCTGAAGACAAAAGTGGGACCAAGCAAGGCGTACATAGTAAAGTTTCCGGTTGTATTACATCGATGTAAACTTACTATAAACTCTTAATGAAACACACACATTTGTTAAACTTTCTACACTGAAAATACCTTACCTTACCTAACTTTAAATTCAACTGTCTTAGGTATTTTTTTGATGTGTGTTACATTTTATGATGCGCCAAATGTTTTCTATCTGGCCTGTGGGCAGCACGGTGGCGCAGTGGATAGTGCTGTGGCCTCACAGCAAAAGTAACTGGGTTCGATCCCCTGGTGGGGTGACCTGGGAAATTCAGTGTGGAGTTTGCATGTTCTCTACGTGTTCTTCCAGTGCTCTGGTTTCCTCCCACAGTCCAAAGACATGCACGCTAGGTAAATAAAATACCAATTTGTTATTAACTTGTGTATGATATGAGACTTGTGTATGATATGAGACTTGTGTATGAGTATGACCGTGTTCCTGTCATTAGAATAGACACTGGTGCTGAGGATGACGTTAAACAATAAATAAATAAATAAACTATATGCAAGCTGGCTAGTTTAGTACCTGGACTCTTCTTCTACGCAGACATGATGATGTAACTAATGCAGTATGTGGTTTGGCATTGTCATGTTGTCTCTTCCCTGAAAGAAACGTTGTCTGGATGGGAGCTAATACTACACCTTTGGGTCATCCTTCTCCTCTTTAGTCCTAATGACACATCGTCTATAAAAAAGTTTTTATGAAGAATTTCAAATTTTGATTTGTCTGACCACAGAAAAGTTTTTCACTTCGCTACAGTCCATTTTGAATGAGCCTTGGTCCAGATAAGACATATTCGCTTCTGGAACATTACCAGAACTGTTGTTAGTCAAATGATCACAATCGATGTGGAGAAACAGATATAATTAAAATTTTGCTATTCTTTTTCACAGTGTGTTGGGAAATGACCGGTCCAAGACCCCCCAGATCACATTAGCAGTCTCCTAGTGATTTCAATGAGAAATAGGGTCAGCTCTTAACCAGTCCAATTACAGGAAGTGAGCCAAGTCATGCATGCAGTATGGGTGGGATGGAGGCAGTATACTTAAGTAGTTAAGAGCTATTAAACTTATTTGCGAAGAGCAAACTGAGCCAAATGACCGAGGGATGCAGCTCCAGTTCCTATGTTGAAACATTTCTATAGTACAGGATGAGTTTGAAGTATTTAAACAGATGTGTGTGGCTATAATTTGTAAATGACCTGCTATTTGAAATATCAAATATTATCCTGTATAGGAGCAATTAGAGAAGGAAATTATTCAATTCTCTAAGATACAATGGCACTCGACACAGGGAATGAGTCTTTAACTATGAACCGGCAGTCTGATGGTTTTAAAAGGACAGGTCACTGAAAAAAAGTAATTATTATACTGTAATACATTTCATTATTTTTTTTTTACTAATTTAATTTTGGGGTAGCACAGTGGTCCAGTGGGTAGCGCTTTTGCCTCACAGTAAGAAGCACTTATCCACGGATAGAATGACTTGGGTTATATCTGTTTGGAGTTTACACATTCTCCCCATGTTTGTGCGGGTTTTCTTGGGGTGCTCCAGACACGCATACTAGGTTAATTGGTGTCTCTAAAGTTACCCTTTGTTTGTGACCACGTGTGTATGCCCTACAATAGATTAGCACCCTGTCTAGGGCTGTTCCTGCACTTGCGCCCAGAGTTGCCACATGGGTACTCGGCCCGTGACTAGTTAAATTAATTTTGTTGTGTAGCCAAGTTTATTTTTGGCCATGATGCTTTTGTGAGGAGCAAACTGACTTGAATGGCAGAGGTGCAGGATGATCCCAAAATATTTATAGTCTATACAGGGTGGGCCATTTATATGGATACATACAGATATATATATATATTTATGCAGGGTTTTACATTGGAACATTAGTTAACCTAGCTCTGAATGCAGGCGATGCTTCGAGCCCTGTCCTTACTTCCTGCACTGCTAATAATATTTCCTGGGTTTTGGGTTTGTGAAAGGGTCTATTTATTTTAATTTAGTATTATTATATAAATAGAAAGAATTTTCACTGATGTAAGCCATGGTTTGTCTTGAACTACACTGACTTTTTATGGGAGTTTTTATTGTGTTTATTTGGATCACAAATTCAGTAGATTAAGTGGTTTTCAGAAGCGTTTTCTAGCTGTAAAAGGAAAAATTATTAGAGGTGAGCATATAAGAGCAAGGGGTAAAGACTTAGTGTGAGTAAATGATCACTGAGATTATAAATAAAGGTGGAGGAGGAGGAGCATGTTCTTTTTATCCTGTCACTTTGTCCTAGTTCGGCTTTGATCGACAACTCTGGCTTCTGCCTCTGCATTGATACCCCGATCTTTGACTGTGAGAGAGACACAGCAATAACAAGAGTGTGTGTGTGAGGAGTTTATTGGAATAGAGAAGTGTAGATGGAGACACCAGTAAAGTGTGGTCCATGCTTACTGTTTTTTTAGATTGATTTTTTTGGGGGTTGATAACATTTTCTCAAAACTTTCAGGGTGCATACACTAATCTGAACCTTACACTGGAAGGTGGTACATGATTATAGAAAGTGCCCTTGATTGGTGGGTATGTCGAAGTCAGCTCCTTGAACTGTCCAGTGCACCACCGAAGGATACATTTACCAGTAATAGGTAAATAGAAGGATTTTGCGACTGGCCACGTATGGTTGACCTGAGAGGCAACCAGCTGCTGCAGTGGGAATGGGTCGTCTTGCATATGAAGAGTGATTGCCATATTGTGGCGTCTGTTCCTCAAGGATTGCATGATATAATTACTCAGGTTATTAGCCAGGTTTTCTTAAACTAGTGATCTTTCTGTGCATGTCCAGTACTGAGAGAGGGACATTAATATAGTCTTGAACGTTTCAGTGATGATAGCCAAGGAGTTTTTATCAGAAATTGGCTCCAACATGATTTTGAAACAATGCAGGACACTTATATAATGTATAGTCATTTATTTTCTATACACGCTTAATCCTAGTTTAGGGTCATGGGGTTACCCGGGCCCACACGGCAACTCTGGGCCCAGAGACAACCCAGACCGCCAATCCATCTTAGAGCATGCACACACACACAAGAATATTCACATACTAATGGGCAATTTAGAGACTAATTAACCTATCATGCTTGTCTTTAAACTGCGTTTGAAAACCCACGCAAACACGGGAATGACATAAATTTCCCAAGTCGCCCCATCTGGGGCTTGAATCCAGGATCTTCTTGTTATGAGGCGACAGCACTATCCACTGTGCCATTGGGCCTCACTAGGTTTGATGCAATTTGTTTGATATATTTTTGCATCATCTTCTAAATCATGACTTCATCCAACGTTTGCTTCCCCTCCCATTAGTTTCTCTGTGCAAGACAGCACACAAGTGTATAACCAACTGATGACGATGGCGCGCCTTAGATTTCTTTGCAAAGAAGTCATGTATGAGCTCATGAGTTTTATAATCCCATCTATGAAATACTTTAGTAGAAGCGCCAAGTGTGTGTGGTCATGCTTTTTTTTTCCTGAATCGGATACACGTTAGGCTCAGCAGAGTGAATGATTAAAAATCCATTCATATTTTTTTGTTACGTCTGTGGTTGCCAAGGTTTTTAAAATGGGGGAAAAGGTAGGACCAGTTTTATATAAAAGTCAAGAGCAGCTTCTTTACTGTTATCAGAAGTAAAGTGTCAGTAGTCTATCTGAAATGAGATAGGATCGGCTGCAAGAAGAGAGACTGAAACAATTGCTTATCTGTGTGTGTGTGTCTGTGTTTTAAAGTTGCTGGCTTACAATTACACTATAACTGGCAATACATTATTGTTTGGAGGGTGGCACGTTGGTGCATTGGTAGCCTCCTTACAGCAGGAAGGTCTCAGGATTATTAATGGGTAGGAAATCCTGGGTTCGTTTGTGTGGAATTTGTATGTTCTTAATGTGTGCTTACTGCCGTGAGTGAATGAGTGAGTATGTGTGTTCATGATAGCGCCCTGTCCAGAGTTGTTCCTGTCTTGCATTCAGTGCTCCTGGCTGAGCACCGGCTTCTTTGTGACTCAGTTAAAGTATTTTATTGTTGCAATCACAACTATTTTTTCGAATTATTCAGACATGTTTAAATTTGGCAGCGGTGCTTTATAGGTGATGTCTAGACTATTCATTTTTATTCAGAGTTCTTATGGATTATGATAAAGTGATAAACCTATAAAATTTTTATCTATATGAAAACTTTACTTGTGAACTTGAGCTACAGTCTTTTTGTGAGTCTGTATATTCATAAAGTGTGGCGCTGCCAGTTTAAAAGGGTTTTTTTAATGTAATGTTGTTTCCTTCTTTTGTTATTGAGTGCATAACAAGGTAGAATTTTGAAATAATTTCCCCAGCACTTTGCTTGAGATGGGGACAAGAAAAAGTGAGATGGGGGATTGAGGGGGATAAATATTGAAATAGAGAGAGAGACTGTTGGCATGTTGGGGTAGGATGCAGATATGTGCATGCCTCAGTAGCACAGTATTGACTCGGTGGAGATGAGAGAGCAACGCCAGCAGTTATGGATGACTCCAGCTTTCCCCATAGGACCTTAAATATACAACAACAACAACTTCCCAGCCATGTTGTGGTACAACAGAACTGTGTCCTTGCCAGATTTTGGTTCTGTGCTGAAGTGAGAAAGAGAGGAGCGGGAGAACAAGAGGGAGGGGGTTCAGGGCCGATGCCTTCCTCCATCTCCTCAAACTCTTCTGCTTTGTGTTACTGATACACAACACTGTTTGAGTCTGGTTGTATCCATCCTCCCCTACACCACCTCCTAGCCTTTTATTCCAACTCTTTTTGAGAAGTACTGTGTCAGGACAAGACACACAGGAGCCTGTAATAGATAGCCAACATATGGTCACCAGCTCTGTGGCTGAACAGTTCCCTCACCCTGACTTTTTGAGCTACACTTTATTTGCTTGATTGCTTAAGGTACAGTACATTGCCAGAGAAGTTAGAGACAATCAAATAAACAATATATAAAATAAACAATATATAAAAAACAGTCTATATAAACAATATAACTATATCTCTCTCTCTTTCATTCTTTATTCATTTATTTATATCTGCCCCCCCCCAACATGCCATCATGAATTTTTAATCTTTACGTTTAAACATTTGCCAACCATCAGACCAAGATGCCAAGATGTGATTGGGACGACGTTTTGCTAAACAAAGTAGTATGATTTTAAATTTGGCATCCACCAAATCTGAGGTGGAGCTACTAACACTAGGGTACTGTTCAGTTACATATGCAATACACTATGAGTCCAGACTCTGAACACAAACGTATATATTAAAACCAGTAGCCTAGGATCTAAAATAGTCTGGTGCTGTGTTTGTGGCATGAAAAACAACACTAGGCTTTTTGTTTCTCGAGTGGATAGGGGTTGACTTTAAGTTCACACTGACTAAAACATGACCAGGAATATCAACTGTATACCGGTACTTAGATTTTGGGAACATTTTTTAAATGTAAATGCAGTCAAATAGTTGTTTTTATGGTAGAGGTTTGTTAGAAATGTAGATATCCCATCAATAAAACCCTTTTGTATTGTGAGCCTGATATAAGCAGGGTCTGAAGAATCTAAACAAACACTGTTAATTTAAGTGCATTGTTCATTCCTTCTTCTCAAACCTGTCCTGGAGTACTTAAATGAATGAAAAATGACACAGTACACCGAGATCAGATGGCGCCATTTATTGTTTTTAAAACATTCAGTGGAAAAACTGCTTTTCTTTTTCTCTCCTCCTCCCCTTATCCCTTAGAGTTTCACATGTAGGTACTCTGCTCTTGTCAGGTAAAAATGCACAGCAATCTCCCCCAACCCCCGGGGACCATGCCCTCTCCTGCAAGCTTTGAAGTGTGCGTGTCACTTTTGCCAGTTTGGCTCTGAGCCATTGTCTATTAGATCGGTTTAGAAAAAAATCTCATAGAGCAACTTCAGAAGAGCAAGACATATACTAAACCAACCTATCTGTATTACTCCTGAAGCTCTTCCATCCTTGAGTCATGATAGAAAATGTAAGTGCTCAACGAGAATTCGGCTTATATTGGGTTTCTATGAGAGGCCAAGTTTGTATTGAATGTGTACTTTAGCTAGTGTTTATGGTTAAATTTAGATTGGAAAGGAAGGCTGGATAATTTAATAAATAACCAGATGTTATGTGTCATGTGGTATAGTCACATGTAACAGCTCAAGAGAACATCCTTTTATATCAGTGTTGATTATGAACAGGGTTAGTCTAGTTATGAATGAAGAAGATGCTCCTGTTACTTGGTTTATCAAGAAAGTTATTTATTCAACCAAATAAACTTTGTAATTAATCTCAGTATCCAGCTTCTTTTTGCTGTGACTAAAGATTGCCTCGCATTAGACTTTCATCTGCAAAGTCATATTAATTTTATATAATTTGACACAGAAATTGCTTTTGGGGCAGCCATGACCAAAAGGTCGCAGATTTGATCTGTTATCTATCAAGAAACCTTTATGGCTGAAGTGCCCTAGGCAAGGTACCTAAATCCCCAGTTGCCTCAACACCTCCCTCTCCATTACCCAGTGCTGTGGGTATTTGGATGCTCCCACAATCCTTATAATGTCTGTATATTTGTGTATTCTCTCAGAATTGTATTAAAAACTAAAAAAAATTAATTTAAGATGCGAAGGGGAATTTCGGGCCATGTTCAAATTTGGTCAACTGGTAGTGAATTCACATTTTTAAATTAATTTGGATGTGGTGAACCGACGGGGCTTTGGATGTTAGTTTATAAAACCTTACATAAATTTGATGTGGCCTAGCCAGAGAGGAAAAGGGATAAGATGCTGTTTTGTTTATGTTTGATGCCCGACTGTTTACATTGGCAGTTTCCTTGCCCTGCCTTGGCCCCACCTGTTTCACAGAGCACAGAACTGCTTGAGGTCCAGTGTGGATGTGCCGTAACAATGCAGTTGGTAATAAAGATATAAACAACACTCGGAGAAAAATGTTTTCAATTGTTTTATCACATTTTATACGAATGCTGAACCCTGAACCCTATTATTTGTACTGAATACTTATGTCACATAATCAGGCTTTAACCTATCTGCCGCCTGTATGGTGTGTGTGTGTGTGTGTGTGCGTGTAGGATGATTTAGCACTGCGGGAATCTTATCTTCCGAATGAGCCGTTACGGGCAGGGTGCTTTAATCATTAAAGCCCCTCCAGTGAGAGGTCTCGCACCTCCTTCATCCCCCATCACAGACTTCCTTCACTGCCACTATGCTTCACAGGACATGATAATTGTGTAAGGCGGATGGAACGGTTTCACACTAAAACGGATTTGTTAGTTAGTACTGTGGAGCATGTGCTCGAAATCCGCCATGATTATTTGTGACAGCTGAAATTTGATGGTCAAGAAACAATGCACTTTGGCAACTTTTATTTCCCCTGATGGTAAAGGGATCTTTGTACACCCTTTTGGAGGGAGCTCACTCCATTTTGGGAAGTTTTTCTAACTGGAATCCAAGTGAACACTTCATACATATGTCGTTACCTGTATGTCGGGGATGCTTCGGCCATTGCAGCTGAGAGGGATGGAGAGAGAGGGGAAAAACAAGGGACAAAGCAATGGATATTTTCAGTCAGGTTGTTTGATAGCATGTAAGGACATTTCCAGCCTCAGGTGCCTCTGTTTTTATTAAATACAGTCACACAAACACTACAAACACACACACACACGTACACCTCTATACTGCTCCATTTATGACCTTTCTGGTGTCACCTGTGGATGGTTTCTTCTTACAAACCACCGTGGGTGTGTGTTGTTCTTTAGTTAGAGTGATGGGTGGGAACAGATGTAGTAACAGTAGCACCCCAGAGTGAAACTTTCTCCTGGCTAAGCTGCAAGAATCTAACAAGTGTCTCTCCCCCCCCTCTCTCTTTCTCTCTTATTTCCAAACAACTTTAAATTTGCCCAGTGTTGAGAATTCTTCTACTTGTTCCCTCCATCTCATGCTAACACACCTCCTCACAACACTATCTGGATATTTTACTTTCTTTGAATTCTTGAGCTTTTTTGTTTTCCTCTGGTGCATCGCTTCTTCTCCCATCCCCCACTCCCATCATCTGTTACCATACATTTTGGAGACCATAAAAGTGCCAGAGTGTGGAACGAACTGCAGGACCGCTGAGCTGGTCCTCTTCGTAGTACTCCTTTAAGTTCGATTTTAGCTATTTCTCCGCCTTACAGATTGTCCCAGTGGTGGGATTTGAACTCATAACACTTTGGTCAGTGTTTGGTCAGTGGTCTATAAATACAAATACTATACTAATACAAGCACACAGTTGTTGTATAGCATCATTCCTAAGCACATACATCACACTGCTGTTTCATGGCATTCTCATCATCTGCACTGACCAACGCACACATGCTCACACATTCACTCCATCTCTTTGTCCTCCTGTTTCCAGTCTCCCGTGAGGAGGAAGTACACTGGACTGGAGAAGAGCTTCCTGTGGGGCCGTAAACGGGAAACAGCAATTATTTGAGGGGAAAGCCTTTAAGTTCACCCAGCTCCTCTTTCTCCCCCAATCTTTTTTCTCTGACTCTTCTTTTGCTTTTTCTTTTGTCTTTCCTTTCATCATTTCACTTTACTTTCGTACCTTTTCAGCAATGGGATCTATTTCTCATGTATCTTGCTTATATGTGACTATGTGTTTGTTAACCAGGGTTTTTTTGTGTGTGGTGCCTCTTAAGGAAGCACTAAATACCCCATTGCTGCTAAAATCACTTTCAACCAATCACATCCCTCTAGCTATATTAACCAATGAGAATTAGTAAAAAAAAGTTCTTTCCCTTTAAAGAGAATACTCTCAGCATTCTAGTATGCTAGAATTAGCCCCACTTCTCATGTCATGAGGCAGACAGATGTGCACCCACACACACACATACAAACAGAATCTCATGCTCTGAAGTCAGGTGCTGGTGTCATAAAGCACTCACAGCTCTAATGCTGTGTCAGTGTGTGTGATCTGTCTCGCATCTGAGGCAATAGGACATTCTGTTCTTTGTTGCACGTATCACTGGATTGTAAAAGTTCTGATGCTGGCTTTTCACAGACGGCCTCTGGTTTAACACTGAGTGTGAACATTTAATCTAGAAGCTTCCTAACACGTTATAAAAAAAAGTCTCAGTATCTGCAAACACTTTGGTTGTTATAAAGACATGTACATCTTTTCTTTCTAAACATCTCTTATCTCTGTGTTGCAGTGATGGATAGTTCATTAGAAGAGAAAAAGACGGGAGAGGAGGTCAACAGTGTTGTTGGAACCATGGAGGCCAAACAGTCAGAGGAGACGGATAAACATACTGGTAAGACATGTTGGATGCGTGTTTAAAGATGTGGAATCATGTAATTGATGCATGATATTTATCATGGTAATTTCTTTCACTCGTACTTAAATAATTCTCATTTTTTTTAAATATATTTTATAAAAAGTATAAAGATAAGCTACTGGTGGGTGATATTCCCCACGTGATAGCTAATTAAGCCTGCATATTAAATGGTTATATAGTTTTGTTAAACAGTATCTATGTGGCGTTCTACATCTGCAAAGCGTCTGTGATTATTCCTCAGAGTCGCCCAAAAAGACATCAGCGAGTGTAGTGGATGCCCAGATCCGAGTAGACACAGGGAAAGAGGGAGCAGATGGAGCAGACCTGTCGTCAATCACATCCATGATGAGCACTGTGATGAAAGCAGCTCAGCTAAATGGTGGAGTGGAAGTTTCTAACAAAACCCCCACCAAGACTTCCAGTAAGAGCCCTAGTGCCATCCGAAACGCCAGGAAGAGTCAGGTATATACAAAATCTCGCGTAGTTACACACATTAACCCCATTGGTTTGCCCGAATAGAATGGTTCTCAGAAGCTTCTGTATAAAGTGCTTATAAAGAGAATACCATCTCTGTTGAATGTTTGCCACAAAGAATTACGGCAGTTCTAAAATCAGAGGGGGGTTCAACCTTATACTAGCAAGGTGTACCTAATAAAATGGCAGCTGAGCTTATAACCAACAATCTACTTATGAATTTTACGGGGTTTTTCTGCACAGATCTCCAAGATTTTCAGTAATGCAGTAAATAAAAGAGAACAGTATGTCATAATAATCACATGTTCAACTTGTATTGCATCTTTCATATAACCCAAGGTGGGCAGCACGGTGGCGCAGCGGATAGTGCTGTGGCCTCACAGCAAGAGGACCCGGGTTCGATCCCCGGATGGGGTGACCTGGGAATTGCTGTTTGCATGTTTTCTCCGTCTTCGCGTGGGTTTTTTTCCAGGCACTCCGGTTACCTTCCACAGTCCAAAGCCATGCATGCTAGGTGAATTGGAAATGCTAAAATGTCACTGCCTTGTGTATGTATATGACTTGAGTATAAGATGTGAAACTTGTGTATGAATATAATCTTGTTCCACTCGTCAATATGGATATCAATGCCGAAGATGACGATAATAATAAACCAATAAAATAAAATAAAACAGCAGAAAGTAGCGAGACGGCTTGCAGCAACAGCAGCAATAAAGGGCAGAGTCCACCAGCAGCCTGTGTGCTGTCCTGTGATATCAGGGAGTACAAGGTTGCACAGCAGCAAACCAAACTCAAATGTCATGCCCAATGATGATCATGTCCAAGCTGACAAATACACTCTGGTGCAGTTTTCCTCTGATCACAATGTAGAGTATTAGTCCACATGTTGCACCCTGAACACTCGTATTCAGCGCCACACTAGACGACAGCTGGAAGCTGGAAATGCAGCTCAGGTTGGCCAAAAGCCAGGCAATTGACTTGACCCACCATCGCCAAATACGGGCCACAAAAAACCCCAGAAAAAAACAGAAAATCACACGTTTCAAATGACTAAGCATCCCAATGTCATCTTTCTCATGTCAGATGTAATGGCAATTAGATACCAATTAGCTTTCTGCTTGTTTTTTCATGCATGTCTTTGTATTGTGGGAGGAAACCAGAGCACCTAGATGAAACAAGCATGAAAACTAAGAAAACATACAAAATCCACACAGAAATTTCACACCTGTGGGATTGAACCAGGGTCCTTCTTGCTGTAAGGTTACAACACTACACACTGTGCTACCGTGCGACCCAGAAAACACAAAAAAAAGGTGGTGAACTATAATAAACCAAAATAAATCAATATTTGAACCTATGATGGATTGGTGCCCTGTATAGGGTTGTTTCTGCCCTTGCGCCCAAAGTTGTCAGGTGGGCACCCTGGCTTGATCCCT
>JAOUQT010000042.1:4872489-4886399 GCA_025769995.1 Xyliphius kryptos | reverse complement strand
CTCACTCTTAAACGTGGGATAGAATAGAGATCACACTATTCAATTAAGGTAGATGTGTGTCGACCTTTATAAATCAGGCAATGGCTACAAGAAAATAGCCTGCAGATGTCCTTGTCTACAGTCAGAGCAGTCATCAAAAAGTTCAAAACATCTGGAGCGGTGAAAAACAAGCCTGGACGAGGATGCGGGCGTATATTGCCACCATGCACTGTGACAAGGATGGTAAGAGAAGAACAACGTTCTTTAAAAAAACACCTAATGCCCACTGTTAGGTATGGTGAGGATTTGTGATTCTGTGGGCCTGTTTCTCCTCCAAAGGACCTGAAAGCCTTGTAAGGATTCATGGGATCATGAACTCATTTTGAATCAGAATCTAGTGGCCTCTGCCCAAAAGCTAAGAGATGGGACTTATGGTCATTTCAGCAAGATATTGACCATGAACATGCGGCCAAATCGACTCAATAATGGTTCACAAGGCACAAAATCAAGCTCCTCTCATGGCCATCTCAGTCCCTAGACCTCAACCCAATAGAAACTGTGTTCTTTTTGATACTTTTGCACTATTCCATTATTTGCCCTGTGTTTTGCAATGTGTTCCATTGCCAGTTTTGCACTATGCTACTATTTGCACAACTGGTAGGTGTCTGTCTGTCTGTCCGTCTGTCCATCCATCCAAGATCCACTGATTCTATCTATCTATTTATCTATCTGGATAATGTCTGGCAGTATTTTAGCTCTAGGTACCTTGCATTCTGGCATTCTAAATAAATGACTACTGTATAAGAGCGTCTGCTAAATGCCATAAATGTAGAAAATGGGTTTTAAAGAACAATCAGTTTTTATTTTTATTATTTACTTTTTGTTTATTTTTCTTTAAATATAAATATGATCTGAATATTATTCTAATATTAAATGGATGCTGTTATGGTCTGGTTCTTCACGGGCATGGCTCTCTTGAGGCTTATCATACAATTTGGAATTGGCTGGATTAAGTTTGCATAAATCATCATGCATCAATCAGCATGCACACACACACTGCAGATAGAGAGCCTGCTCTACTCAGACAGGGCTATAAAATATAATGATTAGCCCAAGGACCTGATTTGTTTGAAAGCTCTTTGTTCACTGATCTGTGATTGCAAGTCTCTATAACTAGCAAGTGGTTACACAAACAACACAACTCAAAACAGCGGTGACTTTCATCACATACAGTACAGTCTGTCCGACATGCATCTTTTATTACAGATAGAGTAAATGAAGTAATGCCATAAACAAATATGATTAGCTCTGAATAAAATAACTAACGCTTAGGAGTGGTCAGTAAATACATGAGAAGCCTTTCAACCCTACTGCACTCTAAATATGTTTTATTGGTGCTTTATGTGCTCTGTCTTTAATCAGAATTTGTTACTTATATTACTATAGCCAGGAAATCTGTACATGAGAAATGCCGGACACAGCACTGACCACTGAACAGTTGTTTTGGAGATAAAGTCAGTCTCTTATTTTCTGTCAGGTTCAGCTGTGTTTCAGGGTCTTCGCTCTTTGGGTCTGTCTAAAATGTGGGAAAACCTGTTCACCATAACAGTCGGAAAAAATGATTGAGAGTGCATGCGTTGCATGATTTTGTTCTGGAGGTGTGTGCATGTGTGATGGCATGGCATACGACCTGGATGTAGCCTTGTAGGAGTACATACATACTGAACTCAGTTAATGATTTGCTCTGTTGTCAATATTAGTGTGAGGGAGCACAGGGTGTCGGGTTGCCATGATCTGCCACTCAAGGTGACGGAGGAATGAACATAATTTTTTTAAGGATACAAATTGGACATATTAATACAAATGTACTTTCTACTTGAATGGTCACAGAATGGGACAATTCCCTATTGTTTGAAACTAAAATGAAAATAAAAGATGAGAGTTTCAGAAAGAGTTATAGTTTGTTTCAGTGATTTAAGATAACTGGATTTATTTTGTAGACTCGCACTACACAGCACAGCAGCCACACACGCGGATGAGAGGCCAGTTCATTATACTCTCTTATTTATCTAACTGAGTATTTATTCAGGCCTGAATCTTATACATACAGCAAGGATCAATGAAACAGTCAAGGGCAGAACACAAGGCCACCAGATGGGCTTTTACCCACACTCCCTTCTGTTTTTAGCACAGACAGACCAAAATATACATGTGGGTCACTCCTGTACAATCAATATGCTTTATACAGACATATTAATTTAGAATTTTGTTCTGACTTTAGTTTGGGGCATAATAAAATAATGTATTTATGACTTACCCGCATTGTGCTGCTTCAATTCAGTGCATTACAATTTTATTTATACTGTGAAACATTTGTCACTTTACAAAAATTGAATTCAGGATAAAACCATGAAGGTTCTCTATGAACATGTACCAAATACCTGGACACGTGTAATAATGTGTGTTGAAATATATGTTTTGTTTTAGGATACCAAGGATGAGAACTCATCACTCATCTGTCCACTGTGTGACAAAAATTGTCAAACTCAGCACCAGCTTACTATGCATATTCGCCAGGTAAGACGTGCGCGCACACACACACACAATTTAATATAAAATCAAAATGTAACTACTTTATTGATTATTAAAGATTAAATTCTTTATTTCATTCCTTCTCTTCAGCATAACTCAGATACTGGCACTCCAGATCACTCGTGCAGTATCTGTGGAAAGTGCCTGAGCTCAGCCAGCTCGCTGGATCGCCACATGTTGGTACACAGTGGTGAGAGGCCTTACAAATGCTCTGTGTGCACCCAGACCTTCACCACCAATGGCAACATGCACAGGTTAGAGACATAGCGCACACACCACATTTGTGGTGATGTTCGCAGGAATGTTTATGTATTTCTTTGGGTTTCAGAGATATGTCATGTATGAAAATCTCTAGGGTATACAGTTCTATACTATTAAAACATAGTGCAGTTCATTTCAACAGGTGTGAACACGGCAGACACATTTGAAATTGGATTAGTTTGATAATGATTTAATACAGTGAGATGATTCCTCAGGTACGGAATCAAATATGCTGTTTTACAGGTTGTAAGCGTGCAATATGCAAAATATGCGCCAGACGAAAGTGTTGGATTGCAGTGTGTCCTCATTCGAGACGGAAAGGAAATACTGAATACACAATACTAATGATTTCTGCGCAAACTTCAAGTTTTAGATTTCAGATCTTCAGATCTTTATTAAAAGACTTTTATTAAAAGCTCCCATTTTTTTCTCACACACTCCTAAAACCTCTCAATGCAAATAGAAACAAGAAATGCAGATGGAGTACAGATCTCCAGTAAGGTCAACAGGCAAGCCTTTCTATGGTGGGTTCACCTATGTTTGATAAACCCAGTTAATTTCTCACTTGATTGTGCAGAAATATGCGCATCCATGCCATGACTTTTGGATTCACTCCAAAATTGAATGCTATACCCCTCCACCAAGTTTTATGGCAATTGGCCCTGTAGTTCATCCCATAATACTGCTGAAAGATGGAAGTAACAAACCACTTATCTTGAACAAATAGGTGAGAAAACAAAAGACTGTTCTGATCTCGGAGTGAAGGGACACTCATTTCCCACAGTATATCATACATTCTGAAGATGGACAGATGAAAACAGTTGCATAAACAGTCAGGTTTAAATTGATGGGAAATGCTGAAACAGTTTTGTGATGGAGCCAAGAGCACACGCCTGAACAGTGCTACTGAGTATTTGTACAGGTGACTCATCCGCAGTGGTTAAGCTGTAGTTTGTGTGTGTGTGTGTGTGTGTGTGTTTGACAAAGAAAGACTAAGACAGGGAGGTAAGTGAGTGAACTGGACCGTCCAGACAAACACCTGTGGAGTTCTGCCTCATGCTTACTTGCCCAACAATGAGCTCTAATCTCAAGATTAGCAATAACTGTGTGTCCTGCAGGATTCAGCATTTGTGTGTGTGTGTGTGTGTGAAAGAGAGAGAGAGAGGGAGATATCTCCCACTCCGATGCAAGATTCTTAGTGGCTCACATTTTTAGCTCCAGTCTGAAGGCACGTGACAAGTTAGGGCTGGTTTATACTTTTCAGTTGAAGCGGTTTTACATTAAACATGACAGGTTGGCGGTGGAGTGTACATAGTGTCAACAGTTTTACATCAGAGCTGTATATATACATCAACACCATCACTGATTTGTAGCGGTAAGATGGTGGTGCCTCTTCTTTAGCGTGTTAGATAAAATGTTCGAGTCTTATTGCTTGTTATATACTCTGAATGGTCATTAAGAACCGCTGGACAATAACGGGTTGGTCCACATCCAACCATTTTGAGTCAGGAAACAGGCATCCAAGGTGGTGAACATTGCCCGTATGCATGCCAATGTATGTCCACTGCAGTAGCTCCTAAAATTCACCTCGCTAGTTTGACGTTTGCCTCCCGGAGACAAACTACCTGTACACAGTCAAAGTCACTTCAATTACTTGTGTTGTGTAATGGATAGTACAACATATACACATTATATGCTATACAGCTGATCAGTGAATATATGCCTTCTGCCGGGTGTTTCTAATCCAGTAATTGTTAATTGTATTTTATTTAAATATAAAGTAACCGTAGTTGATGTATTCATCATTCACTGTCAGTAAAATGAAAAATTTCTGCATTTTTAATGTATTATTATTATTATTAATAATAATACCTTAATAGCTAACTCTCTGGCATCCTCCATTTAGAACCCGAGCGAAAACAGCTTCTCCTCCTCCATTTATTCTGTAGTAAAATTGCAAGAGGTTTAGTATTTTTTTTTCTTCTGCCCCCTAGTGGACACATTCCTGTTTTGAAACATGTCATGCATCAATAGGACCACTCCTGATGGCTTCACATGTTTACAAGTACATGGGTGCAGTAGACTAAACCAGACCTCGTGATGGGATGCAATTGCATTTTTTTTTTCCTAATGCTTTTTCTTACCCTTCTAACATGGATAACTAGATATTGATAGGCTTTCGTTAGATAATGTGGGCTAGTCAGTAATAGTTGAGTAGGGGAATGTTTAAACAGTGCACACACAGTATGTGTTTGTGGGAGGGTGGATCCCATGTGGATTAAGTGGAAGAATATAAATGAATGAATGAATGAATGTGAACTCCCGTTCACGGGCTGACGGTATGAAACCAAGATGTTTTGTAGATCAAAGTAATTTCATTTGTCGATTATACATCAATTTGTGCATTTCAAAGCTGCAGTGCATTCCAAATAATTTGCAGTGGTAACGCATTCACTTCTTTATAAAGTGTCCCATTTGTCTTTGATCACTTAAAAGATGTTTTTGCACCCAGGACAAAGTAATTCGGGTGTGAGACATTCTTCCTGTAAACATATCGTAAGGTCTGCAGAACCGGGTTGCCATTTGTATTTTTTGTTTCAAATTACTCCACACATTCTCCGTTTGGGAAGGGTCAGGAGGGCAGACAGGTTTTCTTCATCTGCAGGCATGATTTTCTAAACTATATATAAAATATGTGGACGCGTCTGTGCGTGTGTAATATTTCATTAACATCATACATCGAATGAAAAAAGAATTATCTTAATTTATGTTAAAAGACAGCCTGTCATTTGTCCTGAACCTCACCCTGATGCTTCACCACCACCCTGCCTGCATGGGTTATACATGACAAGTGTGCCACTAAGATAGTAGATGGGCGTTGGTGTGTGTGTGTGTGTGTGTGTTGCATATCTGTGTTTACTAGTTCATGTTGAGTTAGTGAATGTGAACAAGACAGGGACAGTTTATTATGAAACAAGGCTTATGTGCAGGAAACAGCAGTTTTATAAGCGCTTTCCTCTCTGTTGTTTTACATGTGGTATCTTCTACCACCAGGCTCTGGAGGTGGAGGGGCAAGCACCACATCCTCTCTTCAGTTCAGGGGTTGATGCACTGAGGTGTGTCGGGGGGTGGGTGAATAGCAGAAAGAGATAGATGAACTCCCAATAGCTTTCACCTAAATCTGGAAAAAAAGAGAACTACAAACCAGGTTTTCAGGATTAGGCTGTTAATCAGAATAGCTCTGCTGAGAATTATGCTTGGTGATGAGTGATGAGTTGAGGAACTGGTTTGTTTGCCTCCATTTACCGTGTTATTATTATCCAGTATGTTTGTTTGGCTGTAAGGATGTCATTTTCCTCCATGTTGTTACTCAGAGTCTGATTGCGAGTCTGACTCAGAGTCTGATTGTGTTACTGTCAATAATCAGTACTGTTTTATTTGTAATGCCTGTTAGTGAACTCTGCTAGCACTTGAGGCAATGGAGGACTCATGTCGAAAGTGTGCAAACTGTGATGCACAAGGAAGTTGTGTATGTTGTTGGCAAGCAGGGAACCATTTTGTGCCAAAGCATCACATGGAAAAGGAAGGAGGGAGTCACCATTGTTAGACAGGCAGTGTGTGTGTGTATATGTGTGTGTGTGTGTGTATGTATGTATGTATACAAAGGATGGTGAATTTATCATGCGAGCCGATTGGATGCTTTTATTTGCTTAATATCATGCTGCTTTTGATTACACCTCTAAACAGCCTCAGAGTTAAAGTTACTGCCCTTTGTGACCTGGCATTTAGAACCTGACATCACAGTGGAATTCAGACTAAGGTTCTATGCAGAAATTTCAGGAATTAATTTGTTGAGGCATTTTATGATCCTTTACAAACTAGCTAGCTGACTCTTATCATTTCTAAATAAAATTAAAAAAGATTATTAGATGTGGAAATCCTAGAACGTATAAAACTGGGCTTGAGTTTGACAAATGATTAAAGTTAAAACCTTTCTCCTAGAAATGTCTCTTTAAGAAGATTATACATAATCTTAAACTTATGTGTAGAATGCCTGTGGTCCAGTTATGTTTTGCTGACTTGGCAGTTAAGGTCTGCTGTGATTTGTCAAGCTCAGGGTCAGAGTCCAGAAAAGAGAAAGAATCAAATCCCCACATGGTTCTGCCAATTCCCTGCCTGCTATTAATAAACTACTAAGTGAAAGATGAAACTCGGTTGACCAGAGACAGAGGTGTGTGAATTTTTTACACACATGCACAAGTGCACATCCACATTATGCACAAAAAAATAACCACACAGGGTTAACAGAGAAATGTGAATGAGATGTGCAGTCAGTACTTGTTTTGATATTGTGTGTCATTGGAAATACGCTCTTGTCAGCACAGGTCTGTTATATAAAACTTTTATGAACCTTGATCTTTTGCCCAAGTCGGATCAATGCCCAAGTGCATCTCATTGGCATGGAGCGTGGGAAGATATAGGTTGATGAAAAGTAAGAAAACCAAGGAAAGTCAATGTTGGTGTCATTAAAGGGTAGAAACATGCCTTTCCTTCATGTTTACAAAAACAAAAGCTCCATTTTGGTTTCCTGTCTTCTACAACTGATGGAAAATTGCCTATTGCTGTGCCATGTAAGGGCATACACATGTACTGGGATAATTTTTATCCCATTAGTGCCTTTCCTCTTGTTTTACTTGGAGATTATCCATTAACCAGGCTATCCAAACAGGCAACCAACCCAGTTCGCTCGGTTATCTGATTTGCCAATTTCCTTCCATTAAAATAAGGACCATGCTGACCATCAAGTTTAAATCTCAGCCACTATGAAATGAAAGAATGACGAATGATGATGAAATAAGTTATAGATTTCTTTTTAACACGTACTGTGTCTATGAAACTTCAAGCATGCTGAACCATCATTTTTACTTTGCAGACACATGAAGATCCATGATAAAGATTCTGCCCTGTCCAGCCCCACCATCCCTTCATCATCTGGCAAACGGAAACGCCCCTCTGCTGTTATTTCCAAGAAGAAACTCAGCCAGAGTGATGATGGAGAACAGGCAGATGAGCCACCTATGAAAAAGGTTAGATTTGCAGATGCTATGTGCTATATATATTTTTTTTGCCACAACCTGACTAGGAACTATTGATATTAGGTTATAAAATGCTAACGAATCCCTTTAATTTTTTTTTATTTTGTCTGAATGTACAAAAAAATAAATATCTACATAATGCATTACTGATCGCTGTAACAGGTATTAGAAGATGGTAGAGTGGCTGATCAGAACGAACACAAGAGGTTGGAGGAGCAGCTGACATGCCCCATCTGCTTCAAAAATGTCAGCTCTAAATATGAACTGGAAACACATATGGAATCCCATCCTGATGCTGTACTTAGGTTCGAACCGCACCTGTACACGAGTAATATTCAGCATTTCAAGCTGTATGCACAAATACACACACATCTATATCTGGACTACACAAACACTAAAATTTGTGAATGATGGAAAGTTTAGATTAATGCTCATTCCTGCAAAGAAGAGCATCTGAGCATCTTTTCCAGTACGTTTGAGCAGAATGTGTAAATCATTATGGTCCATATAGGCTTGCTATGCCATTGGGCACTAGAGGTTGGAAGTTTAGGCAGGAGTGCAGCAGTTGCTGGGATATTTTAGAGGCATTCTTTGTGCTAAAACGGTCATAATTTAACACATCCGAGCCTCTTGCATACCAATTGGGGTGTTGTCTCACGGGCATGCCTCTGATAACTGCTGCATTTTCCCCAAGCATCAAACACATTTAATTTAATTTCAAACATATTATCATATTCTGAGGTCATTGTTCATCAAAAAAAAAGTTTTTTGAGCATTATTTCCAGAAGAGGGTCATACCTACTTTGCAACTAATAGTGTTTTGTTAATTCTCAGTAAAAAGTAGTTTAACTGATCCATCCCTTCCCCCACTTGGCCCTAGGCACCAGAGTAGGGAGTGGTGTTGAGAAGAGTGAGGGAGGAAATCGGGGAGGAAAGAGGAAGGAGGGGAAAATACCATGGTGGTTGTGTGATTGTGTGTGTGTGTGTGACTGTTTGGTGAGGGGATTTAATGAGTCACAGAAGTAGACTTCAAGACGCAGTGAGCTGGACCTCACTGCTAGGGGGTAGGGATGAGTATCCTTGGAGACAACACAGTCCAGAGACACCGGCCCTAAAACCCACTCATGCATTGACCATCTTTTCTGAACACAAGTTAATGGGTATCTTCATTGAGCTGGTTCATTCTGAGGTGATCCTACCTGGATTCAAATTCAGAGCAACACTACTTTATGAAAAAGAGCAAAGTTAGCACTAATCTTGTCTAATGACTAGAGATAAGTAAGCTAGTTAAGAGGATCAAGGAGGATGCTTAATATAGCTTAATGTAGACCACATGCATGCAAATTTATGGATGCTCATATGATTTGTGGTTGTCATCTCTCTCTCTCCCATTTACACATCCAGTAATCAAGGGAGTTCACACTTTGGTTATATGAGACTCCCTCTGGAGGAGACACCATAAACAAAATGTCTTAAAGACTGATTACACAAAGAGAGAACAGGTCTGGCCGTGAGGGTGCTGTTTGCTTCATGACGGACACTCACAAAAATCTAAATTAACTAATTTATAAGCCCTCAAACCGTGACGAGATATCTGCCATGTTTACTGGTCACACCATTGTGTGTGCACTTAACCAGTTTACATCCACTGCAGACAAATCAGGGTAGTGGTCAGAGGTGGGCCTGTTGATAAGAGCTGTGTGTAGCGTCAGAGACACTGGCCAGCTGTCTCTCATAGTGCATGACAAGCAGAAATGGAGAAGTGTCACAGTTATTGCTGGAGCTGTTCATCACAAACTGTCATTCATGATATTTGTAACTCCAGACAAATTTAACCCATCATTGTCATGTCGTGTCAATACTTTAACAATACTTGCAACATTACAACATTAAGCAGCTGTTTTTAATCAACAATTACAAATAATATTTTAGGGTAAATATACGTTTTGCTTTACAATAAAACACTGCTTGTTTGTATGGTATTACGCTTTAGGTGTGAGCAGTGTTTCATCTCATTTCGGACGCACCGGAGTTTGCTCCGTCACAATGCAATCATCCATAAGCAACTGCCAACTGATCCCAGTGGACAGCCATTCATTCAGAATAACCCCTCCCTAGCCCTGGGCTTCAATGATCTGTCTTTCATCGACTTCACCTGTCATAAGTTCCCTCAGATTGCACAGGTAATCATGTGTATTTATGTCAGTCTGCAAATTTATTCTGCTCCATTTAATGTTTACCAGAAACCTTTCTTCTATTATGTGGTATTGAACTTCACAGTGTTGCTACAGCATGTCAGGAATACTTATTTATTTAATTATTCAAATCAACAGGTTTGGTGTGAATCCAATTTAAGACGCTGCACCAGCAAGAATCATCGCTTTGTGTGTGAGACGTGTGACAAAGCTTTCCCTTTAAGTGCTGCTTTAGACTTGCATAAGTCCAAACATTGCACTTCAAAAACCAAGGAAGAGTCTGATTCCTTCCAAACATCCAGTACAGACTCTTCTGCATCTGAAAAAAATAGCTTCATGGGAGCTCTGGGTTTGCAACACATTTCTCAGGTCAAACCTGTACCCTCAGAGGAGGATGCCTTACAAGCAAAGTTAGACAGTATCTGTGTAATCCACGTGGAGTCTTCATCAGCCCAAAAGGATTCTAGCATTCTTGGTGGGGTAAGTCTGGTGGATCCATCATCTCTGCGTGGACTGTCCCAGCATGATGCACTCAAAATCCTATCTTTACAGCCATTTCAGACTGGGTTTATTGTCCAGCCTGATGGCGGAATGGTAGTAAAGCCAGTTAGTGGTGAATCTGGAATGGAACTGGCTGATATTCAGCAGATTCTCAAAGTAACTTCTGCTGCTCCAAACCAAATCAGCCTTCCCCCATTGTCCAAGGCACTATGCAGTGCAGTTCAGTCAAACTACAAACAGATGCTCCCAGTCAAGCCCAAGCTTCTGGTTGCTCCTAGGACCAATATGATAACCACCACTCCTCCTCCTCTTTTAAGCACCCAGGAAGCATCACTAGGTTGCATCAGCCCCGGTCTACCACCACCTACTGGCCAGTTTCCAAAGGCCGTCAAGGAACTGTCTCCTTCTTCATCTTCATCGTCTTCTATTTGCAACCAGGCTTCTATTGAAAAAATTCAAATGGAAGCTGATTGTATGGGTGATGCTCACACTCCCATGGACACAGTTGACAAAAAAATGAAAGATGCAGACGACAAGATAAGGGAATTATCTGGGAAAAAGGGGGCAGGTCGCAAAGGGTCATACCCCTGCCGCTTTTGTGACCAGGTATTTGCTTATTCCGGAGTACTGCAAGCGCACATGCGTTTTCATCTTGGTATGTTGCCCCACCAATGTAATATTTGTGACTATATTGCTCCTGACAAAGCCACATTGATTCGTCATCTACGCACACACAGTGGAGAGCGTCCGTATGTCTGTAGAGTCTGCCATTACCCTTTCACTGTTAAAGCAAACTGTGAGCGCCACCTTCGCAAAAAACACATGAAGAACACTCGTAAGGATATTGAGAAAAATATCAAGTATGTCACCTCATCCATGCCAATGCCTGATGCATTAGAAAAAACCGTCTCACGTGACTGTGTTTGTCATTTATGTGGCAAGGACCTTAAGACATACCAAGCCCTACAGATACACATGCGTGTCCACAACGGCTTCCAGAGAAAGCCGTATGAGTGTAAATGCTGTGGAGCAACCTTTCTGGCAAAGCGTAACTGTATACACCACCTCTTGAAACAGCACCCTGAAATTAAAGAGCAGGACATAAGAGAGCATATATCAACCATCTCTGTTCCTTCTTCTCAGACAAGTTCTAAAACATCTTCTGTGATTAAAGGACCCCCAAGTGCTTTGCTCCACCCCATAAAAGTGGAGGATCTAAATTTCTTCACTGCAGATCAGGACCAACCACTGGACTTCTCAACCAAAAACCGGGGAGCAAATAATACTGGAACTGCAAGTTGTTCTCCTAGAATCAAGATGGAATCTACCAATTATGATGATTCCATGGAGCCTATTGATCTCTCTATCCCCAAGATTCCAGTTAAAACGTTGAAAATAAACACTGATGCAGCGTTGCAAAGAGAAGTTAAAAATGAGCCGACATCACTTAGCATAATGGATAACACAGTTGCCCCAGGTCTGCAAACAGCCATTGATGAGAAACCACAGCAGCTTGGGTGCTACCAGCTCCCTACTGCATTGACCACCATTGGTGCAACAACTGCAGCAGGCCGTGTCTTTCGACTAAAGCCCCTGCTACCTAAACCAAATACTGCTGTTATAAAAGAGCTCCCACCTTTGGCATCAATCGCCCAGATTATCTCCTCTGTGTCTGGTGTCCCCGACCTACTGAAACGAGACAGTCCACGCGGCTGTCCTGATTCTGTCTCAGACACATCAACTGAGGGCATTGTCCAAGATGGATCCAAAAAGAGAAACAATAAAAAACAAGGAAACAAGGAAAAGCTTGCAGTTAATTCAACAGAGCCTAACCTTGACCTCGAGTCCAGTGGGGAATTTGCCAGTGTGGAGAAGATGCTGGCCACAAGTAATGCCAATAAATTTAGCACCTATTTAAAAACCAACATAATGGAGCTAGAAAGGAAGGAAGGAGAGCAGTCATGCAATGGTCACAAAAAAGAAATAAAAGATGAAAAGCAGATGCAAGCCAAGCATAGCCCTCAGCCCCAGCAGTCCAAAGGGAAGAAGAATGCATACTCCAATTCTGTGCAAAAAATGACGTGCCCCTTCTGTCCCAGAGTCTTTCCATGGGCCAGTTCACTCCAACGCCACATGTTGACACATACAGGTAACATCATCTTATTCAAAAGCCTTTAACTGTCCGTATACTTAAATAACTATTAGTTGAATATTTAATTAAACATGTGGCACAATTTCATCCATTTATTATGTGGTCTAGGTCAAAAGCCATATCCGTGCCCTCAGTGTGAAGCCCTGTTCTCAACCAAGTCCAACTGTGAGCGCCACCTTTTGCGCAAGCATGGCGTAGCCAACAGAAACCTCCGGCAAAATGGTGCCTTATCTAAAGCCATGGAGCCAGACGAGTGCACACCTGAGAGTGCAGGTAAGGAAAGAGAATGAGATAAAGATTATTATTAAGATTAGTGTCCTGGAACTTGTTTAAAACTATACAGGTCTCTACATTTTAAAGCACAATTATTCATATAAATTGTTTTATTAGGTTACATTCATATTAGGTTCAAATTAATATGTCATGTGATGCCTTCCCTTTGCAATGGTTGGCTGCACAGCTACGTGGGATAGGTATAAACTGAAAGAGCATCCATTTTCTAGTCAGCTGTTGTAACCCTGGGGTGTCAAACCCCAGTTGCTAATGTTCCTGGCTTTTTTCCGCAGACTGCTCTACAAAGATTGCTACATTTAAAGACATTAATTCTTATTTAGATTTAAATTTAGACCAAATTGAATAGATACAAAACCTACTTTTTTATTGCTTATAATTTTTGACTAAAATTTTTTTTTACTTGAAGATTAGAAATTTGCAAGGCTATGTATGTACAGTCACCGGCCATTAGCTGCACCCGTTTAGTTTGGTGGTAACACAAATATCTAATCAGCCCATTACTTGGCCGCGACTCAATGCATTTACACGTGTATCAGTGGTCAAGAAAACTTGCTGAGGTACAACTCGAGCATCAGAATCGAAAAGAAAGACGATTTATGTGACTTTGAACGTGGCATGGTTGTTGGTGCCAGACGGGCTAGTCTGAGTATTTTAGAAACTGCTGATCTACTGGGATTTTCAAACACAACCTTATCTAGGGTTTAAAGAGAATGGTCCGAAAAAAGTGAAAGTGATGCATTTTGCCACTGTCTTTTGCACACGGCGGAATTGGTCCTCTGCATTTAACCCATCCATGCAGTGAAACACACAAATACACACACTGTTAAAGTGAGCACACGT
>JAOUQT010000042.1:4750806-4761541 GCA_025769995.1 Xyliphius kryptos | reverse complement strand
ATTGAACCTTCACACTCTGCTCTTACTGGTGCAATGTGCAATTAATGAAGATTTCCCACCAGGCTTGTCCAATTTAGCCATGAAACCCCCTATACTAAAATGACAGGTGTTTCAGTTTTATTGTCTAACCCCTGTATATATAGCAATATATTTCCTTACCACTTCCTGCGATTTGTTCACCATGGCCAAGAAGCCTCACATACACATCTCGAGCCGTGTGATTGGCCATGCATAGTTGCAGGTTGTAACGTGTAGTGATCTTCAACTGACAGCGCATGGTGTCCAACCTCTCCTGGGTATTCATAACCTCAAAAACCTCATCTGGAGTCTTATCATCACTGGCATCAACACCCTTCTTTTGTACTATACACATGTCTACAGCCTCCTCCAGAACTTCATCTAGAACCTTTTCCACATACACACTGACTTCAGGGACTTTGTCATGATTCTCATTCACATTGACATTCCCCTTTAGAAACACATCTTTAGCTGTGTTCAGACAAACAACCCCCTTCAGATCTTTGTCTTGAAACTTGGTGACCTCAACACCATCTTCAAGAATATTGTTCTGAAGGTTGTCCACAACCTTTTTCACTCCACTAATGGATTCCAGATTCTCAAATTGAAGCTTGCCGACTTCATCTGTGGATTCCAGAACCTCATGCTGAACCTTGCCAACTTCGTTACTGGATTCCAGAACCTCATGTTGAACCTTGATGACTTCATTAATGGATTCCAGAACCTCATGTTGAACCTTGCTGACTCCATTACTGGATGCCAGAACCTCATGTTGAACCTTGCTGACTCCATTACTGGATGCCAGAACCTCATGTTGAGCCGTGACGACTTCATTATCGGATTCCAGAACCTCATTTTTAACCTTGCTGACTCCATTACTAAATTCCTGAACCTCATGTTGAACCTTGCCGACTTCATCACTGCATTCCTGAACCTCATGTTGAACCTTGCCGACTTCATTACCGGATTCCAGAACATCATTTTGAACCTTGCTGACTCCATTACTGGATTCCTGAAGCTCATTTTGAACCTTGCCAACTCCATTACTGGATTCCAGAACCTCATGTTGAACCTTGCTGACTCCATTACTGGATTCCTGAAGCTCATTTTGAACATCGATCACATCATTACTGGGTTCCAGAATCTGATATTGAAATTTATCCACTGTCACACTTTCAGGGACTTGAGCTTTGCCCATGTACACAGTGTCCACCAAAACCTCAGTTTGATCCTTGGCCTTTAGATTCTTACTCTCATTCAATCCATCCTTTAGAATCGTGTCTATCTCGGTACCTCCGTCCAAAATCTTGTCTGGAACCTCTGTGAAGTCCAGTTCCTCCATCATTTCCACTCCCTGCTCCTCCATTAGCGTTCTTTCTCAAACGGAGCTTCTGTTGTATGCTGGACTGGTGTTATATCAGCCGCTGTGTTCTCCAACAGTGTTTTGCTTTATCATAAACATTCGTATCCATAAACACACCCACACACAATTTATACTGGGGTACGATTGACCCCTGTTTGCCACAGAATGACTGAGATGTCAGTAGCGTTAACAAAGACGGGGCATCAGAGACTGGATCATCCCAAATGCAGCATGGGCTATTTTTACAACGTTATCCATGGCAGATGGTGGTGCAAATCTCAGAGGCTGACTACGGAGATGAGAAACATTCAGAAGGATTGCCTATATTGCATGCCTACACACTATCAAATGGCTGAAAGCAAGCGGGGACCGGGGTGGAATGATTCAAAATCTTTAAATACCGCCTTCAGGAGTATTATTTGTTGGATGGAAGATTTAGTTATGAAAATAAATTAGAGACAAATTATGACTAGCCAGCTACAATAGGTTAAACCCTCACTGCAGTTCGGACGATTTGAACTTGTGTGTGTGGGAGAAGGTTTAGAGGTAAGTTAGAAAAAATACTAAAAATAAAGTATCTTTCTCCCTTTGCTTGAGAGGATGATGGGGTAAATAGGCATCATGGAGACAAAAATAGCATCTAGCAAAGTTTAGAAGAGGATGCTGTTTAGTCTTACAAAAATTAGTCATCATAGCGCGCGCACACACACCATCACACACACTAACAGGTGAATAAGAGACACCAATTAACCTATCATGCATGTCTCTGGAATGCGGAGTACCCGGAGAAAACCCGCGCGAACACAGGGAGAACATGCTATCTCCACACAGAAATTTCCTTAGTCGCCCCAAGCATGCGCTCGAACCTGGGATCTTCTTGCTGTGAGGCCACAGCACTATCCACTGGTTTTTTATTCAATATATTGGCAAAGTATACTAGTATATTTCTTCCTGTACCTGAAGTTGCCTCTAAATTAAGCCGCCAGTGGCACTTTTATGTTCAGCTGGCTCAATACTACACTAGTATTTGTGTTTCAAAGGTCTACAGGGAACATGATCTAATATGCCAATCCCAGTAAGCCATACGCACTGCAGGGGCCTTAAGATCCTCAGACATGCCATGCCCTTTCTCTCTAACACACATAAACTGATAAAATGACACGGTAGGTCTAAAGACAGCTTGAATTTAATATGGTGTGTGTCCTGTGGGCGGAACAGTGGTACAGTGGTGCAGTGGATAGTGCTGTTTTGGGAAATTTCTGTGTGAATAGTGCATGTTTTCCCCCTGCACCTGGGTTTTTTTTCGGATTACCTCCCGCATTTCAAAGATATGCATGATAGGTTAATTTGTGTCTGTATATTGCCCATTTGTGTGTGTGTGCGCCCTATGATGGATTGCCGCTCGGGAGTTGCCGGGTGGGCACCGGCTTCCCCGTGACCCTAGCACTAGGATTAGGCGGGTATAGAAAATGAATGAATGAATGTGTATCTTGTTTCATACGTCTTACAACACAGTGGACAGTGATGTTGCCTCACAGCAAGAAGGTCCTAGGTCGATCTATGGGTAGGACCATTTGGATACATTCTTTGTGAAGTTAGCATGTTCTCCCAGTTTCTGTGTGGGTTTCATTGGAGCAATCTGGTATTCTCCGAGGAAATATGCTAGGCTAATTGATGTCTCGAACTTGTGCGTGTGTCTGTGTGTGCCCTATGATAGAACGGTGATTCTAAAACACTAGCTACCACTATCCTAATCAGAACTTATTATGGGGTAGTCGACACTGCAATGCTAATGTCATAATGTCAATGACGGTTGGCTCCGCAGATGATTCGTGCTTCGTGTGACAGGGATAAGCAAATTGAGCATCCCAATCCCCTGTCTGTTGTTGCAGGCCCCAGGGTGTCGAACCCCTGTTACTAATGTTCCTTGAATTTTTCCCATAAGTGCGAGCTATACAAACTGAGCAATCCAGCCTGTGCAATGCTAATAATAATCATCATCCTCAATATCATCATCATCATCAATACTTTTTATTGATCTCTGTAGGGAAATTATTCTCTGCATTTAACCCATCCGGAGGTGCACTTAGCACAGACAGATACCCGGAGCAGTGTGCAGACCCCTAGTGAGGTGAACAGGGGAAATGGTAAAGATAATGATGCCTTCGGTAAGCAATTGGTGTTTACTGTCTTCATTTGATATAATATGGAAGAAATTCCCTAACTCTGGTCCTGCTTTTGCTCATCTGACATGTCATCATACATATGTTCCCATAGTGCATGTGATGTCCTGAGTAAACCAGCGTTGCACCCATTGTCATCTACAGTATAGGTTCGAGCAACTTTTCAGCATCCTGAAAGAAAACCAGCACAAGACTCTAGCTATATTCAGAAATGTGTGCTCAGTTGCAATAAGTGTGCAGCGCGCTGCTGTGTGCTTTCCCGTGTTTCAGATCGAGCTGCTCTAAATTAGCATGTTGCCCGACACGTTCAAACACACTTAGAACTCGTGCAAGTCTGAACACAGCTCTATTAATCAGAGCTATCATGTTTGTCTTCTCTGATAATCAGGTGCATATTTTTAACCCTCTGATTGGAGTCTCCGCAGAGACCGGGTCTTCAGCTGCACAATTTCCACTAAGCTTGTGAGAAAAGAACATCTCCCACCTATCAGCACTATGCACATGTGTGTGTGTGTTACCGCTGTCGGCTGAGGTCTCCCTGTATTCCCTGTTTGAGCTGAGGGCTGGCAGCAGAGGCTCCATGTTCATTATCAGGTGCTTATGGCTGAGAGATGTATAGCTTCTACTCTGACCCAGTTGAAACCTGCAGAACAAAAAAAAAACAAAGCAGCATGACGAACAATATGGAAAAAATGGTTAGAGGATAACATTTGGATTTTTATTTACATTTTACTCAGGTTCTGTGATGTCTACCGTCACCACTAGTGGGCGCAAAGACACAGAAATTGTCAGCTCTTAGAATTAAAACATGGAGGATAAAAATATTTTAAATACAGTATTTGCAGGGTAACAAAGTCTTGTTGCAGCTTTTGGAACTGTTTTATTTAGAGTTATACTTTTCTTATTTAGCTCTCTAGTTTATTCTGTTATTTGTTTTTCTATCTCTGCTTTTTGGCTGCTTGGACTTCAAATCTATTTTTGCCCTATTTGGATATGTAATGTTTTTGCCAAGGTGGCACGGTGGCACAGGGTGTGAAGGTTCAATTAGCAGGGTAAGAGCACAGTTCTGCTCAAAATATTGCAATGTACACAACATTATAGGTGACATAACAGAGTTCAAAAGAGGACAAATTGTTGGTGCACGTCTTGCTGGTGCATCTGTGACCCAGACTGCAAGTCTTTCTGATGTATCAAGAGCCACTTTGGGGTGTTTTGGAGGAGCAAGTCAGGAAACGTTTTTCTTCCACCAGCATCACATAGTGACCTGTCCACTATCCTGCAAGAAGAATGGCTTACAATGCCTCTGACCACTGTGCAAGACTTGTACGTGTCATTCCTAAGACGAATTGACGCTGTATTGGCTGCAAAAGGAGGCCCTACAGGCCCCTGTAGGAGTGTGTTTATGTTTTTTTTTACCATTCTTTTAGAAGTGCATTTATGAGGTCACACACTTATGTTGATCGAGAAGGCCTGGCTCTCAAACTGTTCCCACAAAGTTGGGAGAAAGGAATTTTCCAAAATATCATGGCATACTGAAGCATTGATACACCCAGCCATGAAAGTGATTGAAACACCTGATTCCGATGAATACATTTGGAATTCATATATTCATACATACATGTCTTTTGTGGCTGTGGTTTGCAATGAAGGATTGAGCCAATCGTGTGGTGTTTCACTGACTGTGCTTCCAGTTTCCAACTACGTTTAACACAGAATTGTGGCTGCTTATGGTGCGGCATGTGGACTTACTGTTTGCTCTGCTATCGGAGGAAACCGCACCAGTGGACTAGACATGCTCTGGACATGTTCGTTTTAGGTTATGACTTTTTCACTGGTTCTGTTGTGTTTCCAAGCAGACATTGACTATCTACCATCCTGGTTCCTAATATTCGATGACGTGGCACAAGCTAATTGACTCGGCCCTTATTGCTGACAATGCGGCTATACTTCTTTTCATATTTTCTTATCTGTCCTGCTGTAGCTGTAGCTAGTGATGGAGCATAGAGACGTTTTGCACCAACCTGTGCCTCCCAGTTTCCAGCTACATTTACCAACAAATTTGCAGCTGCAATATGCTTGCCAGCTCATGAGGTGGCATGTGAAATTGCACATTGTTTGCTCTGTGATTGAGGAAAAGCGGTTAACTTTCCGGCTCTGGACATAAACGTTTTAGGGTTCGACTCTTGCCGGTTCTGTTTTGCTCAGGAGCGGCTATTAACTATTTATATATATATATATATATCGGTCCTTTATGGTTTGTTTAAGGTTATAACCCTTTCTTGAACAGACAATTGCCTAAATCGTTCTCCCCTTTGTTTTACTGCATGTATCATCTAACTGGGTAAAAAAAAAATGACAAACTGCTGATTATAAGCTAATTAAATTGTAAGGCATAAAATAAAAAAAATTGCTTCTAATTCCCAATCGACCCTATTTTATTATATTAACCAACCTCAAGGCCAATAAGAACACACGAAAATATGATGCATGAATATAAATGATGCCATCTTTCCGCGTACTGATTGTTATTATTAACTTTATCAGTGTGGTTGCCATTTTTTAGGTTAACATTTTTAGAGTTTTTTCACAGATTACAAATTTACTTTCGAAAGGGCGTGGCCATGTACTTTCATTATAGGCACTAGAGAAGCTTCATGCATCTACTGTACCCCCACGGCTACTATTTGGTAGAATTAACTAGAATAATATCATGTTACATGAAATCATAACTTTGTGAAATTTGGATACATGTGCTCCGTGGGATGGGGTAAACTGACTGACAAGCCCAAACTCATGTTGCAACCCTGGGAGTCAAACCCCAGTTACTAACTTTCCTGTATTTTATTTTTCTTGCAGCTTGCTTTACCTATATTTAGCCAATATAGTTAGACCCTAGATTATTATTTTGCTCAGAAATAGTTTATATTTAAAAAAATATATTGTAATTAGGTACTTACTTCTGAAATCATACCCTTTTCTTATTCATTTCTATTTTGTCTTACACCCTTAATGAGCTGTAATTCCAAGCATTAGCTATATCTGACAGTCATTCATTGAGTTTTTTGGACTAGTCCTATAGGTCCATGTTATTTCCCAACAGTCATTCCAGGAAAACCCACATTAAACATATTCAGCATTTTTAGTGTTCAGATCATTGCAGCTAGCCTAATTTTGTATTATTGGCTGAAATGTAAATGGTGTGGCAGGAAAAAATAAATCTTTTAAGATTTAAGCCAAAATGGAATAGATAATGAAGTTACAAAATCTACTTCTTAATATTGATTTTTATTTCTATAATGCTGCAGAATGTTCATAACATTAACCTAATGTATAATTTTAAGTAAGTGTCTCACAGTAAAAGCACTTCTAACATTGAAAATAAAGAGTTCTGACAATATTCGGTGGCACAGTGATGACCCCTAACTGGTTTTAACCAGCACAAAGTGCTCCCAAAATGCCATCTTTCTCATTTTTTACTTTTATGCATGAACATGCACTGTGGTCCTCAATGGTGTGTGAACGTGCGCTGCGGTCCTCAATGATGTGTGAACATGCACTGTGGTCCTCAATGGTGTTTAAACATGCATTGTGGTCCGTAATGGTGTGTGTGAAAATGCATTGTGGTCCTTAATGGTGTGTGAACATGCAGGTGACAGAATTTAGACAATATTATCTTTGACATTTTTATTATATGATCGATGATAAAATTACATTTGTTATTGCTTGTCCAGATACTTTGACTCTTTGTCTGTTTCTTGATTATAATATTTGTCATTGTTTTTTTATGGGGCACAGCCACAGAGGTTTAGGAAGCAAATGCAGTTAACTTTATTTTAAATCCAACATAAAATGATGGCACCAAGCATGAAAGAACCAATCATGCAATCTCGGCTCATATACGTCAACGTAAACAGTCATGGCTTCAGGACAATACTGCACAACTACACTAAACAGAGAGCATCTTAAATATGTCGAAATGAACTTGTATATGAACTTGTATATGAACGTGTATATGAACTTGTATATGAACTTGTATATAAACTTGTATATAAACTTGTATATAAACTTGTATATGAACTTGTATATGAACTTGCATATGAACTTGCATATGAACTTGCATATGAACTTGCATATGAACTTGTATATGAACTTGTATATAAACTTGTATATAAACTTGCATATAAACTTGCATATAAACTTGCATATAAACTTTGAGAGAACGTGGGATCAAACCCAGCACCTTCTTGCTATGAGGTGACAGCACTGCCTACTGTGCCACCCAGGTGTTCTGTTAAACATGTTAAAATAATACTAGTCTGAACAGCTGTCTGTTAGTCCAGTTCATATACTGTACTTTACTATAGCAAATTATCAAAATACAATTTTGCCCATTTCATATAGTCCTAGGAAACATGGGCTGAGCCAATATGTGAACTCAATTACAGCCTGGACCGAGCGGGGTTATGCTCCCTGATCTCCTTGTCCTAAACAGTTTATCCCACTCAGTTTCAGATATCAGAGCAGCATCGTCACGTCGATTCCCACCCAAAGCCTGCCAATAAAGGTGGCAATATGTGGCAGTGCAGGGAATCTAATAACCAAGGTCTCATTAGTCAATATTTATTGAGTCCTGGCTATGTGGGATGCAGGTCTATAGGGCTTCGTCTCTCTGGGCAGTCGCTGCTGCATTGTGCCTGATCGATATGAATGGTGATGTAGCTCTGTAGCGAGTCTCTCTCTCTCTCTCCCTTTCTAGTGTTGTGTATCTCTAGGGCACAGAGGTTGGAATGCTAGCACTGAATATTGGCATTTTAAACACTCTCAGTGAACACAGCTTGTCTGATCTAAGCATATACTGCAGAGGAGCGCTTACACACTCTTGCACATACACCCTGCACAGTAGCTACAGTAGATATGAATTTAAAAGCATTGCAAGTTGCACCATAACTATAGAAGCTGAGCATAAAAACAGTCCCTGATTTAGAACAGATATGAAGTGCAACTGTCTTGAAAAAGTGCATATTTACAGTCACTAGATTTAGGAACATATTTCAATACAATTTTCCAATAATGTAGTGGCATAACTGGGATTAAAATTCTTCCTGGGGTTGCACTGGGGCTGTGGCCTACCACGTTTGTCTGTCTCTGTGTGTGTGTATTTGATAGTTTTAGGGGTGTCGCCTCTATGGAGACACATGCATTAGTGGCTGCTAGTGTTTCATATTTCATTTAATGTTTAACTTTTTTTCATCTTTCACAACTTCTGTCTTCTGAGGACAGTAATATAAATAAATAATATAAAAACTCACATTCCACACATGATTATGATTTCATGACTTATTGAATATTTTGTGGTTACATTATTTTGCATGTGCATATTAATACATATGACAATCTGGTGAATTTTGCGAGTACTGGTGGTATTTTTATATCTTTTGTATCACTTTGGTTGCCATTTTTTAACAAATAAAGTGTTTCTAAATGATTTTCAATATTAACAAACAGTATATTGCTTAAACTGACTACAGGTGTTCTCTTCCTATGCAAGAATGGGGTGGTGGTAATGGTGTTCGCTTCCTATGTGAAAATGGGGAGAGGGGTGGTAACAGTGTTCACTTCCTCTGCAAGAATTGCACGTTATTGGCCTAAGAGGCTGGGATTTGAATACGGGACAAATCAAAATTACCCATAAATCGGGATGTCCCGGAAAATACGGGAAGCATGGTAACCTTACCAACATATAGATAAATTCTAAGAAGCATTTTGTTAGAGACATCCAATGCTTCAAATTTAAAAGATGTCAACACTTACAAAAAAAAAACCCGACAGCACACAGAGCTAGACTCTGATGGCAACTCTTAAATGTTCCCGGAAAAAAAAATAGAAGCTTATGTAATTTTTAGCAATCACCCACACACAGGGACAAAAGTACACAATAGGTCCAATCAACCGATACAGGCCCTTAACTTTAATCTTTCCACCAGGTAACTACTTATAGCTGAAGGCTGACCGTTGCGAATGAAGAAAGCAACACTTCCTCCGCTGCACAAAAGTGTCAATTATAGAGCTAACATTTCTACAAAAGTACTTATGGCACTGCATATGTCATCTTCACTCACTTAAAAAAAATGATTTTCTTATTTCCAGAGCCTAGAAAATTTCGACAAATGAACCAGACATGGAACTGTGGTCAAAAATGAGCAACAAACCTTGGCATCAACTACAGGTTTTTACAAGTAATTTATCTTCAGCTCGGGTCTGGATCTTTGCACAAAACTTTGGTTGCACACATTTACTCACACAGTTAATGAGCATATGAAAATAAGCATATGAACTCCTATAAACGCCAAATTTATAAATCATTATCAGTGAAATTATAATTATTTTGTACATTAGAAATATTACTAGTTATTGTAATGCCAAGTATGTAGCGTACATTAGAAATGTTCAAAAAACTGGAATTAAGCCTTGTCCTTGGATTAAACCTTGTGTCCGTACAAACTGATTCAAATGACATTTGTGTCTTGTGTTTTTAACATGCATCAAGGAAACAAAACCAGATTTTAAAGGAAAAAAAATAAATTTTATATCAGAAAGTTAATATCAGCTGATCGATGCCTACGTTTGTCTGGGAAGCTCAATCAACAGTTCATATTGAAGTCAGATGCACGCTGAAGTGCTAAAAACTAAATTTCTAACAAAATGCTAGAGTGCTGTCGCATTATAAAGCATGTCTCCATACCGTTAAATACATAAGGCATATTTTGAAGAAATTTGGTAGAATGGTTAAGTGCTATTAGCAACCTAGTAAATATTGAAGCAGATCTGAGTTGCAGGGTAAATACACATTTTCATGAGATTTGTGTCCACCCTGATGTTCTACTATTACTTGCAATGGCCGGTTCCTCCTGAAGATGGACATATGGACTTACACACCTTTACACACATATACAGACTGTTTCACCTGTTATCATCTAAATGACTATAGGTTCCCCTTCCGAGACTGGTTTATCCACTTATCTAAGTTATTTCATTGCTACTGACGATATATGGCTTACCCAGTAGGGATCAAATGTAACTTATATAACTTATACAGGGGTTGGACAATGAAACTGAAACACCTGGTTTTAGACCACAATAGTTTATTATTATGGTGTAGTTCCTCCTTTTG
>JAOUQT010000042.1:4698122-4708722 GCA_025769995.1 Xyliphius kryptos | reverse complement strand
TATCTTCTTTTTCCATATTTGTTTCCATATATTTCACAAATGATTGAAAAAAATAAAGGTCTGTCTGTAGCCCTGCTTTGTGACGCTTGTAAAAAGTGCTATATAAATAAATTACTTGGAACTTACATGAACTTGAAAATGTGTTATTATATCGGAGTTTAGCATGTGGACAGCTCACAGGCCATTATCCTGACAGTTACAATTTTAAACAGTACAATTAGAGGGGAAATTTTATCATTCCAATTCACCTAGAAGCATGTCTTTAGATTGTGGAATGATTTTTTTTTCTTTTTTTTTTTTTTTTTTTAACCTACACAGATGCAAGAGAGGACATCCACACAGGTCAGACCTTTGTTCACTCCACATGGGAATCAAACCCTGGACCTTCTTTCTGGAAGGTGAGTGCAAAACCAGCAAACAAACACTAAATGCACGAACATGTAAAGACACTTACATTATATTACTTGACATCCCATGGCATGTTGATCAGTCCTCTTGCATGGAACACAGTTTCTGCTCTTCTCTATAAGTATTTTACAAGACTGTGTAAAGTGCTAGTCAAGATTTTTGTCCATTTACTCAAAAATCAGACACTGTTTGAGCCCAATGGTAATTGATTATGTTAAGGTCAGGGATTTTTCCAGCAAGTAAGCTTCTTTACAACCAAATTTACTCAACTTTGATGGATCCTGTATTGTGCACTAGGCTTGTGGTTAAGGAACTAGCCTTGTGACCTGAAGGTCCAAGTTCGATTCCCAGTCCCACCAAGTATTATGGCTGAAGGCACCTACCCCGAATTGCTCCACACTCTCCATATACAAGGCCGCCTACCGCTCCAGGCATGTGTGCTCACTTTACTCAATGTGTATATACATGAGTCTCACTGCACGGATGGGTAAAACGTGAAGGACAAATTCCTCTGTGTGTAAACCCAGTAGGCAAAATAGATCACTCCTACTTATATAAACTGAAAGCATACAAATGTCCAAAAAAGCATAGCTAGATGATGGATTTCAAACATTTATGGCAAAAGGATTCATTAAAATGTGAATTTAATATTTAAGAAATGTTTCAATACTTCTGTCCACATATTGTACTGTAAAACTGTTTAAGCAACTAAAATAGGAAGTTTCAGACCTGGCATTCGCAATTGCAAGGCTTTTTAAAATTGAAGGTTAATTTATACAGGCGTTCCAATAATTTGCAGTTATGCCAGTACTGTTCATATCTTCTAAAATATTTGAATATTATTAGCAAACATTTTAAATTTGCCTTCTACTCGAATATATTATAACTACACAGGTAAATTGGAAAACAACTGTGTTAATAATTTCCAAATGGTTCATACTGATGGTTAATTAACTTTAGTGGCATTACACAGTGTGCAAGCCATTCGCAAAACTTATTTTACAACCAATCAACTAATAATACCAATAATAAACTGACACATTAATGACTACTATAGCTATTAGGAAAGTTCCTAAATAGTTAATTGGGCTTACACTTAAATGTTTGTAGAACATCAAGGTTCCAAAACTTGCAGATTTGTTTGGCACATAACCATGGTACATGTCCATGCACTGTCTAAAGAGCTTCCTGTTAAAAAAACACACCTATGGCTTTTACTAATAGTGTAAACACGTATTTATATGCCACTGAATGTTTTATGCATGAGAGCAAAGGTATCTTGACACAGGAGCCATCACATCTCTCAGTGCTCATTTATAGCTCTCATGAGTGAACCTTGCTAGACCCAGATAACAGAGAGAAATTGCCTGGAGGGCAGAGACGACACTGCAGGAACTAACACGGGATATCATAACGCCCAGCTGGAGATATGACAGAGAGAGACATTTATCAGTGCAGCAGAGGTACCTTTCAGTGCAGGCCGCATACATTTCAATGTCATCATTCAGCCGGCCCCAATACTTTAGCTCAACTTCTGCCATAGTCCTAAATACAGCATACATACAGTGTGCAGCAAGTTGATAGCTATGAAAAATTCAGATTGCAGCTATTGAAATTACCTCTGCACCCTACATGCGAGAAGAGTGTATAGGAGGAAGGGGGTCAGCACTGGGATTAATTATTGCACCTCAAGCAACTAATAACTATGTAATAACCCTAATCGCACCTTAATTAATTAAATTCATTGTTGACAGATCCAGATTTGTGGCTGCAGTGTTTTCAAACTACACAAAGTACAGAACTGCACTTTGAATCAATTAATTAAATCCAGGCTCAATGTCCTAAATGGCTATTACTACACATGGAAATTACAGGGGTAAGGTGAAAACCATTTGAAACTGATGATTAATGAGTCTAGATGAGTTAAGGTCTTGACATAGTAATCCATAAGCACAAAAAGCAAAAAAAAAAAAAACCCGGGTAGGTTTATGTTTGATGGCGCTGTCTATGGTGCTGAAACTCGGAAAAACCCCTGTTGCCAACTGTTGATCCAAAATGTATCTCCTCTAATAAGTAGCCTGCCAAGCATGTTTTATCTGTTGTGCATGTATGCTCTTAAGAATGTTAATTTTATAACACTATACTAAAATTCAAATACTAATAATATAAATTTACATTTAAGTCTTTCATTATTCCTAAATCTGTGTCCAGACAGAAACCGAACAACTTTGTTTACTCTACAAAAAAGTAATGAAAGTTACAGGCAATGTTATTTACCCCCTAAAGTGTAAGAACACCTCTACATACTTTAAACAACTCTGGAGCCAAAGAAACGCTCAGATGGACATTTGTTCTGCCTTTGCTTTTATTGCAAACACAAATGAAATTCTCATCCTTATGTACCTTAAAAGGGAAAATCTTCTGCTCATCTTCGATGGTACGAAAAGGGAAAAGAAAAAGGGAAAAAAAGAACAGAAAAAAGAAAAACACAGCCCCCAAAAGACACCTTCACTTAACATCCACCATTGTGCATCAACCATATAAAAATGACACCATCTCAAAAAGATCTGACACTGCAAGCTGCAAAAGTAGAAGGAATTGAAAAAGGAAAGAAAAGCAAAAACGCACAACCAGTAAGCTGCGAGGAAAGTTTCAAACGTCACCAGTGTTAAAAAGGACTTCTCTAAAGAAAAGGGAGCCGAAATGAAAGCATCTTTTTGTCGGAGACGTGCATCGACATAAGGAAAATCCCAAAACTCTCACGCTCCATACTGCTAAATACACCGTACAGCAAATCGCAAAGCCCAAAGTCTATGACAGTAAACAAAAAAAGGGGAAAAAAATGTTGCAAAACCACTATGGGAAAAATGGCCAGATCGACGTGAAAAAAAGCAAAAAACAAAAAGAAAAAAGAAAAAAAAACACTTTCATCCTCGCCACATCATCTGAGTATTAGAATAAGCAAACCCCCCTACTGCATCCTAAAAACTTGACGCTCGAAAAAAAGACCAGCATGAGACATCTCACCGTTCAACAGCAGAGACAGGAGGAGAAAAACAAAAAATAGCGATTGAAAAGACAAAAAGGCGCGTATTCAAAAGGGGGGGTCAGTGGAGATGGTACTCACCGAGCGGCAGTGTAAAACGGAGCGGCAGTAAGAAAAAGCGCGTCAGGGCGCAGCGCGCGGCGGAATGATGGCGGAATGCTCGCGCTCTGTCTCGGTCTCGGACTCGGACTCGGTCTCGCGCTGTCGGGCTCCTCTGCGTCATGTGACTCACAGCGAGCAGTGTGAGAGGAGAGGAGAGGAGAGCAGAGCAGAGGAGAACGCTCACGGTTAGAGTCTGTAACTGAGAGCGCACTGTGCCAAAGCCCTATAGTTTATAACCATGTACCCCTCCTTCTCCTCCTGCTCCTTCCATTAAACATGCAGAACTGGCAGCATGTCAAAATCACTCAATTCAACATCCAAACAAACCATCAAGACGCTCAGTTATTGTAAAACACCACACGCCATTCAGAAACCCAGCAAATATTATATTTTTTAAAAATCCCAAACTCTTATAGGGGTCCATTTGTTGTCTTCACTAACAATACAGCAACACGACTTAAGGATAGACAAGACTAATATGGATATCCTTGCAAAATATAATGTCCATTTTGTTATAATAACAAAACAGCATTCATTTAATTGTAGTCCCTCTAATCTTGGTCCCCAGGTTGCAAGTCAAAATCACTTCCTTCAAAATCCAACCAAACCACCAAGACGCTCACTTATTGTAAAACACCAAACACCATTTAAAAATAAAGCAAGTAATATATAAAAAAAATCTTAAACTCTTATTGGGGTCCATTTGTTGTCTTCGCTTACAATACAGCAACATGACTTTGGGATAGACAGGACTAATATAATATGGATATTCTTTCAAGACATAATGTCCATTTTGTTATAATAACGCAAAACATTAATTAATTATAGTTCCCCTAATCTTATGTTGGTTCCCAGGTTGCAAGTCAAAATCATTCACTTCAACATCCAAACAAACCACCAAGATGCTCAGTTATTGTAAAACACAACATGCCATTCAGAAACCCAGCAAAACACAATATAAAAAAATTGGGGTCCATTTGTTGTCTTTACTTACAATACAGCAACATGACTTTGGGATGGAAGGATATCCATATTATATTAGTCCTGTCTAAGACATAATGTCCATTTTGTTATAATAACACAAAACATTATTAATTATAGTCCCTCTAATAGTCTATTGGTTCCCAGTAACTCAGTTACTGTAAAACACCACACGCCATTCAGAAACCCAGCAAATAATGTCCATTTTGTTCTAATAACAATACAAAACATTAATTTAATCATAGTCTACCTAATCTGATATTCGGGTTGCCGAATTGGTTCCCAGGTTGCAAGTCAAAATCACTTCCTTCAACATGGCGGGAAAAACAAACATAACAAAAAAAAACCAAGATGCTCAGTTATTGTAAAACACCACATGCCATTTAGAAATCCAACAAATAATATAAAAAAAATTCCGAAACTCCTATTGGGGTCTATTGTTGTCTTCACTTACAATACAGCAACATGACTTAGCCAGGGCTAATATAATATGGATATCCTTCCAAAATATAATGTCCATTTTATTTATAACAATACAAAACAACATTCATTAAATTATAGTTCACCTAATCTTATATACGGGTCACGGGAGGTTCCCAGATTGCAAGTCAGAATCACTTCCTTCAACATCCAAACTAACCATCAAGACACTCAGGAAAAGAAAAAGGTGATCAGTGTATTTTGAATGAACATATTTTAGAGTGAGGTTTATTGCTATTTAAATTCTGAAATGAACATGTGGAATGAATATAGCGCAAGTTGTGACCACAATGTTTACAGGTTTCCTTTATGTGAATTTAATATTATGTTTCCAAAGGACACAATGAGAAATTATAGAGTTTCAGGTTTGTAGGTACTCGCAAAGATCCCAATCCATCCTAGGTGTTACATTTGATGGCAACCGCAAACAAATAATGAAATGCAAGAAAGCGAGAAACCATTAGTTTTTCCAAGCATGTTAGGTAATCACAATGCTAAGTTTCAGCCTTGTATGTAGTCCTCAGTGAGGACTTTGGCATTTATAGATATAGAGATTAGGGTTGCAGGGGTCATTGCTCATGCCCATCTACAGGAGAATGTTTTGGGCACTGGGCACTTCAATTTACCACGAACCCATGTTTTTGGATTTTGGGATGAAACTCACGCAGACACGGGGAGAACATGGAAACTCCATGGAAATCCTAATTTTAAACTAATGCATGAAGACTACCTATGATCTAGGGGTCTTGTAACTAGTTTTGTAAATTTGCTGGACATTTTCTGATGCAATTTAAACAAACTGAAGTTGATGTAATGACTTTGTACAATATGCTTCCAGATGTGCATTACAGAAGTCGACATTATGGATTAATTTCTCTACTTTCCCTTTTTTTAAGTGTATTTCAGTGTGTGGCAAAATTCCATAAATGAACAAATGTGATTTTAGTAATTGTGTTTATTTGCATATGAAAAGAGAAAACAGTAAATGTCACAACCAATTATTCAGATCTGTAGAGTGCCAAAGTTCACTTTAGTTGTGGAGAATTTCTTTTCTATTTTTTTTAGGTATAATAAACATACTAAGGATTCCAATAATAATGTCCTTAACATAGAATTCAAAATCTTACAAGTGGCAAGAAATTCTCCCAATATGTAACTGTATGTCATCTGCATATCATATCCTCCACTTAATCCTATACTGGGGACTACAGTTGAGGGGCCGAGGTGCCCCCTCCCCATCAAGGGGAAAATGTTCCCGATGCTGGACACACCGAGGACCAATCCATGCGGACACACATTCATTAATTGGTGGCAATTTAGGTGGGGGGCAGTATAGAAGAGCCAATTTGCCCAAATGAATGTTTTTGGACTGTGCGACGAAACTGGAAAACCTGGTGAAAACCCATACGGACACAGACCAAAATTGTATTCAAACCCAGATCCCCAGCACTGAGGGGTAAATGTGCTAACCTGTAAACTCCAGCATGAGAATAAAAATGACTTTATAAGTATTTGTAGTTTTCAGGTTATCAACTTTACTCATACTGCATGCCCATTCAGGGGAAAAGATTTTCGGTGCTGGTGCAGATACATCCAGCGCCAATCTACTGCTGGGCACACACTCATTCACACAGACCCAAACACTGTACACTCCTGATCAAAATATTAACACCAACTGTTGTTTTGCAAGAATTTGCAACGGCTGCACAATCATGATTTGTGATGCATTTTTAAATCAATGGAACAATGGAGCTTCAGGTTGTGCAGAGGTGTCAAACTGCAGCTGGCTATGTAGAAATGTTGCAGCGGGAATACCTTATGACTGAGGGCCAACCCTTTGTGTGGTAATACTAGGTTTTTTAAGAGGACAATGCTGCAGTTCACTATGCCTGTCTGTCGTTATTATTCTATCGGACCATCCTGCGTGTTCCCCTGATCTAAATCCGATTAAATCTGATTTGGGGATGGAAGTCAAGGAAAGTTTACAAAAATGGACATCATTTGCAGACAGTGGATGCCCTTGGTGAAGCCATTTTCAACACTTGGAGGAACGTTGCCAATAGCGTCCTAAAAATACCTGCATCAAATCCTTTTTTTTTAAACACTTGATTTCTGTTTTGAGGTTTTTTTTTTGCTGTGTCAAATTTTTAAACAGTTGATGAATAGCCAATTTCAATTGTTTTCAATAAATTCCCTGCTTAAGTGTTTGTCTCTCATGCCGATTTATACTTTCAGCGTAGTGAAGCTCAACCTTCTTAAGATACAATAATGCAAAATCTTGCAAGTTTTTAGCGTGTCTTATGATTTTGATCATTAGTGTATAAAGGGAATTTTTGGAAAAGCCAATTCACCTTGCATCCATGGTTTTGGACTGTGGGAGGAAACCAGAGAACACACGTATAACTTTAACATATTACCAGGTGTTACAGAAAGGCTTTGCATAGCACTGTTGGCTCACAGACAGAAATCCTTGAGTTTGATTCTTGGATGGCTGATGTCCCTTTTGTGAGATGTTTAAAGAAACCCACAAATACTTTGAAAAAAACCAAAGAGCTACAGTTAAGCTTCAAATTGCTGTTTTTCTGACTTTACTCTTTATAAGTATATCTTCAAGTAAAATAAACATTGCTCTTTTATTCTATAAACTACTGACAACATATGTCCGAAATTCCAAGCAAAAATTTTGTATGTATTTGCAAAAAATAAGAAATGGTCAAACTATGGAAAAGATGCATTGCATTGAATTAAAACAGTTCATCTTAGTTTGATGGCATGTGACCATCTTCCTCCTGATTACAAAAGTATACGGCAAAATCAACTCTTAACTGACCAGCATTATGGTCATCTTATTTGAATTTTGGTCACCAACCTCAAGATGACCTCAAGTGGCCTACAAAACCAATAGCAAATTGCAGCTTTCCCAACACCTGGTCGTCTAATGGTTAAATGGAGAGCTGGGGAACTAGCCACATGGAAGGTTATCCTAGAAAAACACTTGCTTTATTTTGCTCTCGCAAATGTTCCACAACTCTGAGGACTTTTTTTTAGCACGACAATGCTCCTTGCCACACAGCTAGGTCAATCAATGTTTGGATGAAGAACCACAAGATAAAGACCGTCATGTCGAGCCCAATCTCCAGACCTGAACCCCACTGAAAACCTGTTTAATGTAATAAAGAGGAAGATGGATAGTCAAAAGCGATCAAATAAAGCTGAACTGCTTGAATTTTTGCACCAGAAATGGTGTTGTGGACGACTGATGGAAAGCATGCCAAGACGCATGAAAGCTGTTATTAAAAAATCCTGGTTATTCCACCAAATATTGATTTTTAAACTCGCTTTGAGTAACAACATTAGTTTTGTTGTTTCTAAATGAATATGAACTTGTTTTTGTTGCATTATTTGAGGTCTGAAAGCACTGTATCTTTTTCGTTATTTTGAAAATTTATTTTCTGCAAATACATTTTTTTTGCTTAGAATTTCAGAGACATCCTGTCAGAAATACAGATAATTTTTTTTCCAGAGCTGTATACATAAGTATATTTATACATACATCACAATTAACAAGAATAAAATTAATAGCCAAAAACACAAATAAATATTTAAATGTCAGACCCTAAAGCAGTTTTCAGCATGCTCAAGTGTACAAAGCAATGAACCATAAAAACAGAGTAAAGAATATGCTGTAAAGAACTACAAGTATAGTAGAAGATTAACCTCAACCAACCAACCACCAGCTATAACCCTAAAAATATTGTGTGCGTGAATTTCTTTGTTAGAATGAATTACAAAGAATTCCATTTATGCCATATCTATTTTATTAACTCGTGTTAATCTGACCTGCCATCTTAACCCATCGGTTAGCCAGGTCATTAAAAATAATTACTTTTTTATGTGGGTTTTGAAAGGTTATAGAAGTGAAACAATTCCACGAAATGATCAAACTTCTCAGGAGTGTTAAAGTTGCTACCTGTGGCATGTTGATTAAAATTAATTAACCACAGTGCCATTTCGCAATGCTTTTAAAGCATGCCAACCAAAAATGTCCTCTCAAAAAATCTCAAGATTGCAAGATTTACTTGGCACTAAGGTATTTCATATCCTTATTTCAGTTGACTTGAGAGTTTTTAAAGAGCAGTACTGTTAAAAAGAAGTAGATCTTTTAAATCCTTTGGATTAATGTACCAGTAAGAAAGGAAATCCTTTAGATCCACTAAAAGAGAGGGTTTTTTTAATGGAAAGTTCTTAAAAAAAGTTACTGAGGCAACAGATGCCTATAATGCTGCTTTAATCTAAAGCTCATGGGGTTGAACTAAAATTAGGAATATAAATTAGTGTATTTAGCACCATTTCGACCATGGAGACCATTGTGTGAAAGAAATTGACAAACTTTTTTTGTAGATACAGCATTTTTTTGTGACTAGTTCTTAGCTCTGCTGCAGAAGAAAAGGGGCTCGCCCTGGACTGTCGGTCCGCTCTAATAGTTGTCTTGAAGGCTCTGTCTCACTGGTCATGAACGTCACCAGTTTCTTGCAAAAAAGTATCCCATGAAGGTCTGTATTTGGAATTTAAAATCAAAGTGGAAAATCAAATGACAAGTTCAAATGAGGCTCAGTAGTGTGTGTGTGTCCTCCACGTGCCTGTATGACCTCCCTACAACACCTGGGCATACTCCTGATGAGGCGCGGATGTTCACCCCTACGGTCCCCTCTCTCCTGGGGTACTGGACTGTCTCCTGGTATCTGCTCCATGCACTGGACACTGTGCTGATAGACACAGCAAACCTTCTTGCTGCCACAGCTGGCATTGATGTGCCATCTTGAATAAGCTGTCTGTTCCATTTGCACAACAGCAAGTGAAATTTATTCAGTGTTGAGTCCTAACTGGACGGGTTAATTTTACAGAAGTGGGGTTGACGAGTGTTGACATATCCACACACATTTCACAACAGAAACAGTGAACTAAGACTAAGTGATTGATACCTGTGGATACTTTTTCATTATCAAGACGATGAACATCTGGTGAAGGTGTGTAATCAGTGCAAGACAGCTTAGACCAGCATTTTTTTAAAGCAGTGGAACATATGGGAACACTGGCTCTCTGGTTTTGTAGAAATGCTGGGCTTGCAAGCACAAAGTGTCCCCATAATACAATGACCATAGTCAGTTCATAGCATAGGGCCAGACCACATGCAGTTTGAGGCAAGCAGAAACAAATACATTTATGTTTGTCTCAATCAGAACATCACTGAAACCTTTGAGTTTATTAAAGAGTGGATTTATTCAACAAATATTAAATTATATTATTTAGTACAACCTAAAGTACAACTCAGTATTTTAATGGACAAATCCAAATATGTGAGATATTGATTTAAATCACACAAGCGGCAAATGGAAATTTTCAGCCTGAAATGTGAACACATGCATTTACATTTACACATGCATTTACAAGTTATTGCTAGTGTGTTAGCTCTCTGCACACATGGCACTTAAATTATTCTCAACATGATTCATAAAAATGCTAAGATGAAAGTCACGAAACAATCCATAACACAATGCACTCTGGGTTCATGTAAATAAACAC
>JAOUQT010000042.1:4679332-4690295 GCA_025769995.1 Xyliphius kryptos | reverse complement strand
TGTATGTGTCATTCCCAAGACGAATTGACGCTGTATTGGCCGCAAAAGGAGGCTCTACACCATACTAATAAATTATCCTGGTCTAAAACCAGGTGTTTCAGTTTCATTGTCTAACCCCTGTATATGCAATATAATTTAAAGTTAATAACACAGTTAACAAAGACAAAATTTCTATATAGAATTATGACTGTGTTAGTGGGTGTGGGTTTTTAGTTTGTACATGAAAACAGTCTATGAGCTGCTAATCATTCCGTGGCTTTGAAGGCAGAAACAATTAATCTGTCATTTTGTGTGTGTTTGCATGTTTGTCTAAGACATAGAATATTATACAATAATATTAGAAGTGGGTGGCAGGTGGCGGAGTTGGTACTGCTGTCTCCTCATAAAAATAAGAGTGGAATTTCTGTGTGAAGTTTGTTTCTTCTCCTAATATTTACACAGGTTTTCTCTGAGTGATCTGCTTTCTTCTCGCACTGCAAAGCTGGGATGCATGCTAGGTTAACTGGTTTCTCTTATTGGTCCTAAGGTGTGTGACTGTGAATACCCTAGGATGATGGCACCCTGTCTATGGTTGTTCTTGTGCCCAGAGTTGCAAGGGTGGGCATGTGGATTAAGTGGAAGATAATAAATTAATTAATTATAAATATAACTTGTTTTGCGTGAATCTCTCTGTATTCTCTTATTTATTATTTAACATCATTTACAGCATCCGTGGCCATTTCATGACACAAACATGAAAGTTTCATCCATACACAAGATCATATTCATACTACACTTGTTGTGGACAATTTGGAATCTCCAAACCTCACAGGTATGTCTTTGGACTGTGTAAGGAAACTGGAACACCAAGATGAAACCCACATGTACACTGGGAGAGCATGGTAACTCCCTAGTAATCCCTGGTTGGAAATAAGGACTTTCTTGATGCGACACATTGCTCGCACTGTGGCCATTAAAGGAAACATAAAGAAGATATTATTTCGATGTTGGTTGGAAAGTCTTCATGAGAATCATAGGTTAAAATGTTTATTTATTTATTTATGCTTCTGTTTTTACTTCCCAGCTGGATATGTGAGTGCAGCTGTGTACAGAAGGCTTTATTCCTCTGTGCTTTGACAGTGTGCAAAACGTTATTGCTAATTGAGCGAGTCGACTGCATATTGAGAATAGAAGATTAATACCTTAAAATAAATCATTCATGGCATGTTAGGCTGACCTCCAGAGAGAATAAAGAAAGAAAGAGAGAGAGAGAATGAGAAAATGAGAGAGAGAGAGAGAGAGAGAGAGAGAGAAAACCTTCAGCAGACCCTGGCACAGAATAGAGAACATATAGAACACTATCAGTAAATGGTTATACTTATTCTTTTCAATCAAAACAAAATGGACCTGTTCACCCATCTAGCTGCCCGGTGATTGTTATTACACCCCATTAATTTCCTGTCTTCTTAACATACTTCTACAATCTCAGCTCCTTTTTGACAGTATAGCTTACTTCATCCTTCATCACTGATGATTCCAATGATGATTTTCTCTATGGAAAAGTCATGCCAGTATTTAACAATTACTAGACGGGTGTGGGCCTGTTGCCAATTCACATGAATGGGCTAAGCAAAGTTGCACCTTACACAACATGATGTGAATTAAAATGCTATAGAACAACCAGATTCTCATGTCTCATGTTGCAAAACAACATAAGGTTATATTAAGACGTGTAATAAACAGAGATGGCTGGTAAAAATGGCAAGAAATATAAAGCTAACATCTCTACGACAAAAAAAATCATGATGTCCTGTCATATGCTGTATTTGCTTCATGATGCTAGGCTTCATGAATGAGTTAGCTTTCTCCAATGCCCTTTGTCTAATTTTGCTTGAATATTTGGTGGACTACTGACTCCCTCCACAAGTCCTGTCATTACACTTTTTTCAATGCTGTCATGTGGGGGCTTATCAGATGACCAAGCAACTTACTGTAGCTTACTGAATTTGCAGTAAATCCTTTTCTGTTCTGAACATATTGTGGACTTACTCAGTGGTCATTATCTTAATCCAAAATTTCGAAGCACTCTCAAAATACTGTATTTCTTTTTACTTTTTTTCTTCAGTGTCCAGGCTTCACATCTATATGTGGCTACTGGCCTGACCAAGGATTTCATAAGTTGTAGTTTGACAATGGTTCTAATTGATTTGTTTTTTAATATCTTTGTTCATTCGTCCATCACCTCTATGCCTATTGTCATTCATGGCTTTACAGTCACAATCCACATTTTAACAGATTGTTAATGGTCCTGAATACTCTCCTATATCCTTGTCTAGTCAGATAACAAATAATTCAAATGAGACAGATGACTGAACCAGAGGTTCTTTTAGGTTTTGAACTAAACAGGTATCTTTTCTGATTGTAGTGCCTGTTTCGAAAGACACATACCATAATTCAGCATTTAAAACATGCGACTTGAAATAAAATATCCCATACTAGGGTCTTTCAGTCGTAGGGGAATCTTAGTAAAGCATTAATATTCAACATTTTATGTATGAATATTTAATCGGAGCACCATCCACAGTTTTTTATTTATTTCCTGGTCGTAGGACATGAGTTAATTTTATTATTTAGGAATGCTTATTCAAACCTATCAGAACTGATTAACTAAAGGCAGAGACTTATGCTGTTGTAAAAATAAAGTCTATGCTGAAGGATCAAAAAGTGGATTTATTGAAATGTGGAAATTATGGATGGACATACAATTAAAACTTATAGCATAACAGGTAAGCTAGAAAATTTAATTTGACCCTAGCCCTAGCGTTGTGTGTGTGGGTGGAAAGACAATGATTAGACAGGAGGATTTTTCTAACTAGCGCAGTAATTTTGGTTTATGAGAGAAATTGAATCGTCAAATGTCCAGAAAGATTACAGCATTTCGACCACGATGTCATACGTGCTGACTCCAAGTGGCATATAGCTTTTGGCTCGAGGTTTGGTTGTAAGAATTCTTCTCAGCGCTAATGGCTAATATATGCATAGTATATAAAGCACACAAGAGAACATAGTAACAAATTCCATAGAGAAACATTGTGCATAGCATATTGTATTGACCCGCGATGCACTTTAGCCTAGAATGATCTTAAATACCTTACTGGGAGAGCTGATTGCAGCTCTCCTAATTAGCTTCAGGTGAACTGGCTAGAGTGCCTGTGTGTCTAATCAGCCAATATAGTGTGTGTGTGTGTGAGTGCAGAGATGTGACAGTATAAATGTACAATTATTGAAGCTCCATGTTGCATGCTTATGCAACAACAAAATAACCTCATTAATATTATGCAAACATTAAAACCCTTATAAAATCTTAAAACAAGTAAAACCTTTATGTTAATTAATGAAAACGTCAAATATACTAAATAAATAAGGTTCCTTTGTAAATAATAAAATTGTTATTACATGAAATAATCACATTATAAAACATTTTTGCCAAATTAAATATAATATATTTTTGCCTCCATTGCTAGGAGGAAAAATCACATAATTTTGAATTTAGGATTTAATAAAAAATAACTAATAGAAGTATGGCAGCATCTTGTGTATTAACATACCCGGGCTTTATACAGGTAATATGCTGTTATAAGTAATCATTTTAATAATCATAGTAATCATAATTTTCCATGTTGTTCAAGTGGATCAGATACGAAATAAGGAAATCTAACCATGTTTGGAGTTGTATAATTGTTAATATGCATTAGGGTTTTTCTTAGTGTATTTATTTATGTAATTCTCTCAGATTAGTTTTAGTTGCAGAGATTTAATACTTGTTCCATGAGTGATATAATACATTTTAAGGAATTTAGAATGTCTTTTGTTGTGATAAATCATTTACTCTGCCATTTACTAAACATTCTCTTGTAAAGATATTGGGAAGAATATTTGCACTTATAGCCAGAGTTATGCTTAGATTTGTTTTGTTCAGCAGAACAAAAGGTTTGTATGTGGTCAAGGACAGACATGACGTTGTTAAGATAATCACTGTGTTATAAGATTTAATTTACAAAAAGAATAAAGTTGTGCTTTATTCTGAGTTTGTCCTTGGAACCTACAGTATGTGTGTATGTTGTCATTCAGTTGCTGTGCATCTGTCAAATGTTAATAGACCAATAGTAATAAGCTACACCAGCCGTTTTAGGGTGTAATCAATGTATACATAATTTTGTTGTGTATCTCAAGAGGAATTGCTTGGGATAAGGAACACATTTAAGTTCTTTCAGACACTGAGAGGCAGAGCATAGCTCAGTGATTTGGAAGTGCCAAATAGCCCCTGACTTGTATATACGTATAACCTTGTGATCAATGTCACCTTGTTCTTCCACATTTCACGCTCTGATGTATTTCTTAAGGAGGTTTTATGTCAATGTTTCTTCATTTTAGAGAGACTTTCCTTGCTTGTTGGGGTTAAAAAGTAAACATATGTAAACATCATGGCTATATAGTGAGTTTAATTTCTAAATTGAATTGCTCTGTTACAGCATGCTTGAAAAATATCTTCTGTAAACGGCATTTTTTTTCAGCCACTCTTTCTTTTAATCACGTTACTGAGCTCCGTGTCGGTTCTTTATGTGTGACTAGCCATTCCTCTCTCTAGCACTGCAGGGGGGATCACAGTGTGAACAGCATGCGTCATCTAAGAACTTTAAAGTCAGTGGGCAGTAAGTGCTGCTACCACACATTTCAGCTCATAATTATTTATAAGTTGGGATGAAATAGGATGCGGAATTAAATTAATTGAAGGAACAAGAGAAAGAGTGAAAGTGAGAATAAGATGAAGATGACGATCTAACTGAGAGTCATTACTGAGAAGATGCAGACAGTTTGCCATGCTTGGGCGCTTTCTTGCCCTGTAATTATTGTGTGTGTGTGCAGCAGAGCTTCTGCTGAGGGAGAGATGAACTGGCTGTGGCCAGATGGTTAAAGGCGTTAGGGGGCCATTGACTCTCTACCACACACTGAGCTAACAGTGCTGCTGAGTCGCTGAACACATGGACAGGACTTATCCAAAACAAATTGCACAGAGTATTATTAGTCTCTGTTGATGGTATCAATTAGAAAACAAAAGATCAGATCTATAAGAGCATGACTAACTGTTCAACATCCCCAGTGTTAGTATACTGTCATGTGTTGTGAAGAAGTTGGTTTGAGCAAACAATATTTGAGTAAAGACTAGTAAAGCATGGCTCAATGTGATACTCATGAACAGAAAAGCATTCAACCACTCTATGATGTAGAAAATTCCAGGTTTGTTTTGCCAACATTGCTTCCTTGAATCAAGGAGAAAATAATTGGCCATGCTTTATGGGTTGGAGTGGTGGTGTTGCCCGTTCTCCGGTCAATCATAGCAGCAAAAACCAACGTGCACTTACCTTCATGAGTGTTACACTGCACTGTGATGTGAGATGCTGTTGCCTGTCATCAATTCAATTTTACTTCTAAAGCAAATTTACAATGGAACATTGTCACAAAGCTGCTTATTAGAAAAGAAATGTGGATCATTTATATAACGGTTACGTTTATTCCTAAAAGGCAAGCTGACAGTGTCAGGGAAAACTCTCTGAGATGATGAGGAACAAGTCTTGATAGAGGCTTGTTCCAGTGATAACAGATTAATCAATGCATATTATGTAGGAATTTCTAAGTGTGTAATAGTGAAGGTATATTAAAAACTATACCTTTATGTCCATCCTCACTAAAAGTAGTATTTTCTAAGTGACATGAGCTCCTGCCATCAGGGTGGATCAGGCAGGTCTAAGAGACAGGGTCATGATCAACATTCCCTCAGGAGCAGCATGTGTATCTTGGCAAGGAATGGGAAAGGTGTGATCATCGTCGCAATGCAGTTACATAAAGCATCATTTCTCTCAGAGGAAGCACTAGTTTGGTCAAAAGATCAAAATGATTCTGAGTTGAACACCCAGTATTGTCAAGCAGCCATTGTTGAGCAAAAATCACTTTGGATATAAGCACCAAGAGAATACGTAAAATAGAAATGTACAATAGAATCTGGAATCATATGATGAGAAACTAAATTAATTAAAATCTATAAAACATTAGTTACCTTATTTACATTATGGACACAAGCTTCAACATCTAGAATCTATTAAATGAAATTTTATCATGCTACATGATGATAACTCATAAAATGTTCTTATTTCTTATTAGTCTAAAGCTCAGACGAATGTAATTGTCCTAACAGCACAATGCTAGGCAGATCAAGTCGTAGGCTTGTGGTAAAGGAAACCAGCCTTGCGACCGGAAGGTCCCGGGTTCGATTCCAAGTACCGACAAGTCATAGCTGAAGTGCCCTTGAGCAAGGCACCTAACCCCCAGTTCCTCCCCGGACGCTGTTCTAGCTGCTCACTGCTCCGGGCACGTTTGCTCACTTTACCAGTGTGTGTGTATTTGTGTGTTTCACTGCACGGATGGGTTAAATGCAGAGGACCAATTCCGCTGTGTGCATACATAGTGGCAGAATTGTATCACCTTCACTTCATCTAAAAGGTAAGACTCGTTATTAAAAACAATAATAAATACACATCCAGTCTCCGACAGTGTGTTATAAAAGTTGCCTTATGCTATTAACACCTTATCAACACCTTTACAAGAGCCGATTGTGACATAACCAGCACTTTATCAGTGATCAGATGCTACCTGCCAGGTACACAGATCGTTCAGTGTAGGTTGTTATTGGGTTCCAGGTATCCAGCATATAGAGGAGCCACACATGAACACACTGTTTAATTTCTGTGACCACACCTTAATCCACTGCCAGTGAGCAAAAGTTATTTTTTATCGCAGATTTGTGCTGTGGTGGTTCAAGTATGTCAGTCTGAGCCATGTCGTACAAGTATGAGATAAAATCTGGGTGAATATGATGGAAAAATAACTGCTTTCCTTCAGACAGAGAGAGAGACAGAACACAACAGTGAATCAGGCTACACAACAACAAGCCTTCGTGACCTTTCCGGTGTTGAAATTTAGAGCAACTGATAATGCATTTGAGGAGCAGAAGGATGTGTTTTGTACTGTGTGCAGTGTAACTTTTCCCATGCTTCTTATTTTATCTTCTTGTTTTCTTTAAACATCACTGTGTGATATTTTCTAAGACATGCCCGGGTATTTACAACTGACAGATGTTAAGTTAACACACAGTCTGTGAGTAAAATGGAAAGGCATTAGCATTATGTCAAGGACGTGGAGTGTGAGCAGGCTGCAGAACAGGAGCGTAATGAGAGAAATAGACAACTGCCATAAGAAAGAAGAGAAATGCAAAGAACTGTCTTTCTGACCTTGTGATTCTGTCTTCAGTATGTAATGTGAAGTTAATGAATACTGTTAACCAAGAGATTTCAGAATACTGGGAATTTCTAAACAACCATCTGGTAAATCAATTATTCACAAACTGCAACAGAAATTCAACAAAACATCACTCTCAGCATTGTGGAATATGACACCAAGGCTCTACCAGTGTACCAACTCTAACCTTGTCAACCCGAGCTTGTTTACAGTGTGAGGAGTGTGTCATTCCCATGTATGTAAACCTTGAGAGCTGTCTTGTAAATATCAGCCATGTTCTTATATAGTTGCAGGTAAATCCCTTATTCCTGCCGTGTATTTTAATCAAACTGCTGCCATGGAAACCTCTGAGTTGCTTTCCAGGGGTGTTTTTGAGTCTCAGATGTGTGTGAAGTAGTATGACAGAGGAGATCCAATGCACTGATGTTTTTCTACACCATATTCACGCCCCCTGAGATGCTGAAGTTTTGAAAATGGTATTTTTTTAATACATGGTAAAACTGTGAATTGTTAAGCTTTCAGTATAGTGGGCATTTGGACCAATGGTGGCTCACTGTTTACAGCTCTAGGTTACTGGTCGTAGATTCAAGACCCTCCTTGGTAAGACGACAATGTTAGGAGCTTCAAACACACAACCTGTTATATTTCATATGTTTCTAGAATAGTCTATACTATCTGTTTTTATACTTTCTATACTATCTACAATACTGTGTCTTAGGCACTATATTATTTGAGGTTCAAATTTTGTTTGAGATGTTTATTCTGCATCATCAATACAATTTAATTCAAATCGATAGAGTTTAGCTTTCTTACCACTTTTTAAAATAAAACATTGTCACAAAGATGCTTTAAGGAAAATAAATAAAGAGTATAATCATAAAGTTTATATGTTACTTTTTATCCCTAATTAGCAAGTCAGATGTTTACATTGGCAAGGAAAAACTCCTTGAGATGATAATAGGAAGAAACGTTAAGAGGGGCCAGACTCAGAAGGGAATCCCATCCTCATTTGGGTGATAATAGATGAAGCACTCTGTAAAAAGAGTCTTTAAATGTGCGTGTAATTGCAAGAGTTTGTAAGTCCATAGGATGTTCCCAGAAGAACTAATCATTGTGCGTGATGTGATCTCCCACAGGAAGTTGATTATTAATGTAGGTCAGGCGGATGTAGGAGACAAGGTCGGGATTAGCACACTCAGTAGTATTGTTGGTAGCTTTGCAGAAAAATATAAGTAATTAAGTATGTTCATTGTAATATAACAGTATGAAATATAGTGTGTATTAGAGTTCAAACCCCTGCAAGACTAGCTATAGCAGCATAACTAAAAGGGAGATCCAGAAGGTAACCCTCATGTCTGGCTCCTTGAGACAAAAAACAACCAGCCTCTATAGCATTTTTTAGTATAGAAACATAAAAAAAATAAGAAATAGATGGTATACTGGTATGCCAGTAAATAATGCAACATATTACACAACATAGCACTTTCACATGAAACATAATTCTGCAGAAAGCAAGTTTAACCCTCAGTGCCTCCAGAAGAAATGTTTCAGATTCACCAAAGTGCTCTGTAAATTGTACAGGATTACTTACTTATAAAACTACACAAATTGTACCTTGGAACAAGTACGGACAAAGCATTGAAATATTGACTTCCTTTGTTTTATTATTGTATTATTTTATTATGTTTTTTATTACGTACGGTACTGTGCAGTCTTAGACATCTATTAATTTTACTACTAAATTTGTCAGAGATGTTTATTTGTTGAATATTTCTGCATTAATGAGTCACAGAATAGAATGATTTTATATTTCCAAATATTAATCTACTTACAATAAATTATGCAAAACCAAAGTATATAAAAAAAAGGACATAACAGACCATTTTTTGGACAATAAACATAATAAGGGATGCTGGGTTTTACAACAAAAGGAAGCAGGTGTGACAGTCAAAGTCTCCGGAAGAATTGTGTCAGATACTCAAATCACTCGAAGAAATTTACCAGCTAACTTTTTAGACAGATGTAAAGACGTGCTGTAGAGCAATGATGACTTCTATACTAATGAAAGTGTGTAGGAAAACACTGTAAAGTTTTACAGTAAACACAACCAAATAGAATGATGTCACTGTATGGTGTGTTCTTAGTTAAACACTTGTTCAAGGTGTAATTTGTGTGTTTTTATAAGTAAATAATTTATTAAGTTTTACAGAGCTTGGAGAATCTACGGCAGATCCTCTGGAGACTTTAGTTGTCACTTGTGTTTTTCTTTTGTCCAAATGTGCTCTGTTATATAATGTATTGTGTCCTTTACTAATTCACATCTATTTTTGCATCATTTTTTGTTGGTAAATTATTATTTTGAAATTATTTTGTTATACTGGGACACAAGACAATTTCCCAGTTCACATACTTGCATGTTTTGGAATTGTACGGGGCACAGTGGAAAAAAAAACCCGAAATACGCCCATGAGAACACAGGGAGAACATTAAAACGCCACAGAAATTTCCCCGGGTTGTAGCATGCAAATTCTAACACACTCCATCACAGGTTGTTAATCTGTTTCTTCCTCTTATCATCTCAGGGAGTGTTTCCTTGCCACTTTCGCCATCTGGGTTTTCATATTTGTCTCAACTGAAGCTGTGGAATGACTGCGTGGGCTGGTGAGACATCGATAGCCATTAATATGTATGCAGGCATTTTTTACGGCAAATTTGCTTTAATACACCTTCAGACACTGACATCACAGCAAGTTTACATACTTTTGCCACTCATTAATATTAACATTGGCGACTCAATAAGACTTGATCCAAGTATAGATTTGATACGGTTTACATTTTAAACAGAGGCTCAAGTGTTCCAGCGAATCACAGATTTTAGTTATACAGGGTTTCTGCAGGTATCTCCAAGTACAAATCAATAATTTATTAATTTATTCGACCTTTTATTTCTATAACGCGTTCACAATGGAACGCTGAAACAATGCGCTTTACACAAATGATATACAGGAAACAAGCAAGAAGTTCAAATATGGCTCATTTTATCTATAATGAGAATCCAGAGAGTGACGAGTTAAAACTCGAATCCTTGAAAGGAACCAGACTCGAAAGCGAATCCCATCGCACATGAAGAAATTATTAGGTATGATCGTAGAACTTTAAAATGTGTTACACTACAAATTACGCTAAAACAAGCAAGATCAGCATAATACTGTTTAAAAGCCATACACATGCATGGGCACAGCCAGCCTCTTAAAACTGAACATGGACGCCTGGTTGTTTATTTTGTGTGTGTACTGCTTTAATCTCTTACTGAACATAAGCACAAACAGTCCAGCATTGCTGACCGCACAGTTCAATTTCTTCCTGGTTTCCTCCTTTCTACATGTTTCCTCCTTTCTACATGTGAAAACACTCAGAAATGAATTTATTAGATGCATAAGAGTGGCGCTACTAATCTAATTCTAAATTCTTTATTCTTTAGGGAGAGGCTGAAAGAAGAAGAAGAAGAAACTAATTATTTTGACCTCTCGCTTTTATCAGGGGTCGCCACAGCGTGTCAATCTTTTTCACCTCACTCTGTCCTCTGCATCTTCTGCTTTCACACCAACTACCTGCATGTCTACATTGACCA
>JAOUQT010000042.1:4595536-4605585 GCA_025769995.1 Xyliphius kryptos | reverse complement strand
TACACCCAGGACAGGGCGCCAATCCATCGCTGGGTACACACTCACTCACACAGTCACACACACATATACACACTATAGAGGGAAATTTAAAGCATTCAATTTACCTTCATGTTTTTGGGATGTGGGCGGAAACCGGAGAACCCGGAGGAAACCCACGCAGACACGGGGAGAACATGTAAATCCACTCAGATAGGGATTTGAACCGGGAACCCCCAGTGCTAAAAGGCGAATATGCTAACCACTAAGCCACTGTGCCGCCACCTTTGTATTAATGATTTTTAAATATATATTTTCATTTATAATTTACACAATAATGAGCACTAAATAATAATGTGCTCAGGTCAAAGTGTACACATATTTTGCTGTACAATTTATGATTTGTAACAGTAAAATATGTTCATTAAATTCATAATACGATATATTAATAAAAATTTCTATGGTACAAATAGAAATAGATTATATATTGATTATGTAGTATGGTACATTTTATTTTCTAGTTTTCAGATTTAAGGGAACTGTTAAGTTTATGAGTATAACATTTTTTCTTTTTATGGGTAGTGTAAATCTGACCGGGACATTTTACAGCCCTGGGGCAAGATCCGAATTCCTGGCTGTTTCTGTCTGGCCCACATAAGGCCAGAGGTATTCAGCATACTCATTTACATCTGATTTCTGATAGACACAAACATACAAAAAATAAATAATACAAACAATACAAAAGTTGCAGTTGTGTTGCATGTGTTGCATGATGCACACTCTATACCGTGCCTACATTTTTATAAATAATATACTTATTAAACAACATACAGATATGTTATTCAAGCAAGTTGTTTAATTTCATGCATTAAATAATAGTTTTGTACTGTGTCTCAAAAAAATTCCAGCTCTCTATTTCTCTTTCTCTCTCTTACACTTACTCACTCTTCTTGCTCTTGCTAATAAATGATGAATTATTATGATGGAATTGTGGATCAGAACTGGGTTTTGAACAGCTGTAGGTGGACCCTGTAGCACCATGCAGCATGTTATCTTCTGTGAACACATGTTCAGTCATGCAATTACGCCCGTGCAACAACCAGACAAGATGACCTCCCTTCACCCACCTCATCAGTGCTTCACCCCTTAAGGTCTGCACTCTTCACCCTTCAGAGTTTAAACTAAACTTTCTCTTTCTCAATTATGAACAAAGACACACAGGCTAAAAGTAAATATCTTCTGCTTTTTAAATGTTTGAATAGTAGCATTATTCATGTCCTGTCTATGGTATATAGTAATATTTTCCCACATCTCACAGAAAGCATTGTAGTTGCTAAGCCCATGTGTGTTAGATGTACTTTTATTTGTCATGTGTGTGAGTGGGTAAGTGTGTGCCCCGCAATAGCTTGGCGCCCTGTCATAGGTATATTTGCCTAGCACCCGAAATGCTCCCCACTGAATAAGCATGAAAAACGAATAAATAAATGAATAATTTATAATTTTATAAAGAAAAAATGTATGGCATATCAAATATTGGCCAATTTAAAAATTAGCTCAAAATTTGAATAATATCAAATCAATATACCCCATATACACTGCTTAAAAAAAATAAAAGGAACACGTGAACAAAACAATGTAACTCCAAGTCAACCACACTTCTGTAAAATCAACCTGTCCAGTTAGGAAGCAACACTGATTGGGAATCAATTTTACTTGCTGTTGTGCAAATGGAACCGACAACAGGTAGAAATGAGAGGCACTTAGCCAGACAACCCCTATAAAAGTGTGATTCTGCAGGTGATGAACACAGACCTTTTCTCATTCTTTCTTACTGATGTTTTGGTTACTTTTGGATTTTGTTACTTCTCACACCATAGAGGTAGCATGAGGCGGTGTCTACAACCCACAGATGTTGCACAGGTAGTGCAGCTTATTCAGGATGGCACATCAATGCCAGCTGTGCCAGCAAGAACATTTGCTGTGTCTGTCAGCACAGTGTCCAGAGCATGGAGCAGACACCAGGAGACAGGCCAGTACACCAGGAGCGTAGGAGCGAACAGCCGCCACCTCATCAGAGGCATGCCTAGGTGTTGTAGGGTGGAAGCCATGCACACAACTGAGTCTCTTTTTAACTTGTGCCTTAAGGAATTTTCACTGAAGTTGGATAAGTCTGATTTGATTTTAAGTATAATTCCAAATCCAGACCTCCATGTGATAATAATTTTGATTTACATTTAAATTTTACTATCTACTAAATAAAGATTTTCAACTGAAATATTTTATTCATTGAGATCTAGGATATGTTATTTTAGTGTTCCCTTTATTATGGGGCAGTGTAATTAAACTTAAGGTTTGAAAGTTAGATGTGGGGTTGTAACTTGTTGAAACAAATATCTGAAAACCTCCACTACTTGTCCATAATTTTATTAACAAGAGCTATAATAATATACAAATTCGTACCAAACTTTCTCCATGTTATGTATGTATGATCTAATGTAATTGCACATGGTTTTAAAAGCTATATATGTTGTGATTAGTTTTAGAACTATAAAAAAAAAAACCTTTTTGACATAGCCATGATTTTTTGTCACCGAGCACTAGTGGAATGGCCTAAATAGGACTATTTTCAGAACCGTGGAGAGCTCCACAACACTGGCCTTTCGGTATGAATAAATGTTTACCATACACACTTATCAGTACCACCTCAGTTGGTTGTAAGACCTCTGAGCAGTTTAAACTGAGTTTCAGAGTGAAGTTGAGCAATGCGATTCCAAGCCATTCCACCTGAGGAACACAGCATTTTTAATGATAGATTTAAAACAGTATCGTGCTCAACAGAAAGGCAGAAAGGAGAGCACCTTAAAATCTGTGATGTGGCTTCACATGGTGAGATACCAATTTATGTATTTTCTGCACCCAATTTACTCCGATTTATATCATTTAACAAAAAGTAAGATTTTCGTTTTGGCTTTTCCTTTCATCAGACTGTTGATTGTATTAAACAAGTGGTTGATGCCAACTGCCCATCTTTAATTCTTTGTCTTTAACCACCAGACCAGATTAAGCCCCAATTAAATGTTTTGTGCAATCTATCTGTTTTAAAGGATAAAATAGGGAAATGGAATTAAAATACATAAGAGAGTCATCTGTTCACATTCAAATCAATGTGATTCCAGGAAATTATTTAAAAATTATGTTTGTAACTGTATCAGCTCATTGAAGCATTTAGGCATTGTGATACTGTAATTGTACTGTAACTGTAACGCTACATCCTGATGTGTAACTTAAAGTGAGGCTGGTGTCTATTTAATACTGAAGACCAAACAGTTTTCAAAAAGTCTTCAGAGAACAAAGATGTTCAGATAAAAGGGGATCATATGAACATTTCTAATTTGTGAGTGTACACACGTTCAACAATTCTGGATCCCAATTAGTGAGGACAAAAAAATGACTTTTTTTTGTTAATAAACAGATACAGATACTTGGCAGTTGAGGGCCACTTCTATAATAACTATGACATTGTTCAAGCTGTACTACAATTTACTTACATAATCACACCCTGGATACTAAATCCGACTACATGTACGGGCTGAATTATTTACTTTTTATTGGTCTGGTTCTAACATGACAGACTGTAACAGCTGCACATTAATTTACTTATTAACATTGATTATTCTTTTTAGAAAAGCAAAAAGGCATTCATACACATTCACATCAAGGGCACATCACAATCCCACTTTAGTGAGGAGGAGTCCCTCTCTAAACCTTGATCCACTCAAGGTTTCTTCCTTTAAAAAAAACAACAGGAAGTTTTTTCTTGTTACTGTTGCTTCCGCTTGCTTTTTGGGGTGTTTAGGCCCACAACACTGTAAAGTGTAAAGCGCCATATAAATGAATTACTCGAACTTGTACCCAAGACCTTCTGGGTGCTCAAGGAGCTACAGCACTGATCACAATAGCATTACACTACATAAGGTCATTTAGAAGACACATTTATCCAAAGCCACAATGCAGCACCCTGGAGCAACGAGGGTTAAGGGTTTTGCTCATGGGCCTTTCTCAATGGGAATTTCAGTTGACTTGGGATATAAACCTCCATTCTTCAGATCTACAGTCTAAAACCCCAGCCACCAAGCTACCCATCCCCAGCAAAATGCTAATTAATAAAATATTAATTTTAAAGGATAATGTTGCTAAACAGCTATTAACTAAACAATTAAAAGCAAAATGAAAAATAACACAAAGGTTATGTAATAAAAAAAACCACACACATTTTTAAAAAGCCTGTTATTTAAGGGAAGTCACAAACAGACCGAAAGCAAATTTTATTAACACTCAAAGTTGTATTATTAATAAGCAATTTAGGTTCAAAACCTGTAGTTTCTTAGAAGTAAAACTGGTCCACATTAATCATTCTTTATAATAAATGAATCAAGCTGTGAAGTGTGACTTCACAGTAAATATGGAAAGTGTAGTTTACATCTCTACTGCATCCTATTAGCAATTCTGAGCAAATAACATACTTAAATAATGTAAAAGATTATTGCAATTTCCTTTTATGTAAACTATTCATCTAAAACTTTCATTTATTTAGCAAACAACCTTGTAGCAGATGAATATTCATTTCAGACAGAATAGTCTTGCTCAACTGAGAGAACATGATATTCTAATTGAAATTATGATCTTATCCTCTCTATTCTCTTATATTTGTAATTAAATTAATTCAATTCAGTTACAGGTTTAATGCATCGTACTGCATATGAAAAGAAATCTCATAACTGCAACAGCTCTCATTTTACTTATAAACATAAAAAAGAAATGTCTTGATCAGGGTAGAATTTTCCTGTTTTTCCCACCTCTGTGTGGGTTTTTCTCCCACAGACAAACAACATGGATTCAAGGTGAGAACTGGCTGCTCTAAGTTGCACATATACAGTGTGGGTCTGTGTAAAATAACTGTGTGCCCAGTGATGGATTGCTGCTTTGTCCTGACTGTATCTGCCCAGTGCCCTGGATGTCCCCCTTTCCCAATTCAGTTATATAAAAGCAATAAGGCACTCGAGGTTGTGCAGTATTGTGAATAAAACACAGGAAAAGGGTGCTGTTAGGCATGATGCAAAGCGGAGTATAGTTTTTCCTCTTTCCTGTGATTTATTCACAATACTACACAACCTTGAGTGCCTTATTGCTTTTATTAAAAATGGTTGCAAACACATTATAAACAAGGTTTGAATCATAAATGCGTTTACTGAAAACTAATAAACTGGTCTTCTGTGACATAATCTAGTCTGGTTTTTAAAATTAACACTGATCGTTGAGACACAGGTTTCTGGTTTTTTTTAACAATCAGAACCATTTAGTAGCCAAATTACAAAATGCAATTGATAAAAAACATCGGGGAGAATAATGTATTGTTTATCACACATTCATACGAATGTGACGTGGTCAGAATTGTGCATTACTGTCAATAATGTTACGGCTGGACAAATGGCTCAGCCAATTAGATTTAAGGACACAAACTACCCATTTTATAAATAAGAATAATAAAAATCTAAATAGTATGCACACAGTGCTTATAATCTACATTTCTAAAATGCAATGCTTTCAGTTATATACAATTTTAAAAACCAGGCTAAACATTAAATTGGTTGCACTTAGTATATATTTAGGTTTAATGTAATTTATAACAATTGTTTCTGATGCAAACCTGCAGTAAATTTGTACATCAAAAGTCATTACCTCCCAGATCTTAGTAATAATCTTGCCAATTGGTGCAGGTTTCTAGCTTCATGTTCCATGTGCAATCCATCTTGGCTTGAAGGGCCAGAGACTTAAAACTTTAATGAGATCTCAGGTGATGTACTATAAGTTCAGTGTTACTCTTCCATATCCAAGTTCCTGGTGCTCTGAGCTCTGAGTATACCTCAGAGGTCTGAGCCCACACACCTTTAGATTTACAAAGCTTTTCCATCTTATATGCCTCCAGCTGAAACACGCAGAGTAAATGCAACCAATAGTATTTTTGCAGCCTGCTGGCGGGTTTTGCATTGCTTTTGGGATTCAGAGAGCCATATTAAACACTAAAGGAGCCTAAGGTCAGAAAACAAGTGGCCTAATGTGAAGATATTATATAAATTTTTCAAATTATGTATAAAGCCAGAAGGAATTATATTGCTATGGCATAAACATTTATAAGTAATAACGCATGGGGAGCCCACTTCTGCCACGTGTCTTCCCTGAGGGGCATGCAGGAAAGTAATAAAAGTCTGGATTAATATATCCTCAAACCTTGCCCCATGAACTATTTAGTTCCAAGAGTGCTTCATGCATTTATTCAGCACCAAGAAGCACATGCTCATAGAAGCGGGCATCACTGCAGGCCCAGCAGTTTAATTGCTTCCTGCATTGTAGTGGAAAACATAAAGGAGTTCGATTATTGAACCTACATGCTGAGTAATCATTCTTACAGAAAGGTGCCTAAACAAGTGCTGTGCCGATCCACAAACTAAGCAATTAATCAAATAATTTAAAAATAATTTACTCATACACCTAAATATAAGCATCATGCAGCACAGAGGAGATGAGTATATTAACATAATTATGAATACCCTACATGCTATATTAAAGCAATGGCCTCTTCATGAGCTGTGTTAATCAGGTCAGTCACATTGCATGTGCTGTATTGTTTGCATTTTAATTAGTCTTGATGTACCGCATCATTTTCCATAATTGTTTTTTTTAAGGTGTACACTGATTGTTTGCTAAATAAGGAGTCATTGGTTATTAAATAAGAAAACCTTAAAATATTTCAGCCATTATGTTCTCGCTACATTTTTTTTAGCTTTCGTCCAAAGTAGTTTCATACATTTTTTATTAGCTGTCTTTTACAAGAATTTCAGTTCGAAGTGAAACTGTATAAATGTGTCTCTTGTCAGTATTCTGTACTACCAAGCGCAAATCCAAGCATATTTGAATTATCTATAAAGCTATACAGTATTGGAAACTCTGGGCCAACAAAATAGGAGCCTCTGAAATTTGCTTAATATTATTATTTTAATAGTTGTAACTGTAAATTATTGGTTGGAAAATTGCCAAAAAATAAATAAATAGATAACTGTGGGTGATAGCATTTGCGTTAAGGTGCTTATTTTCCTGTTTGTGGGTGAACCTGAAAACTAAGCAAATTTGCAGATTATGACAATTTTTTATTTTTTATTTATTTTTTTGGCCAAAAACAACCAGACGTGTGATAGTTTGCATTCTCATTTTTGTTTTTTCTTGAATGACAAGATTACCAGACATATTTCTGAGTCTTGCAGAAGTCATTTCAGAGATGTGCTTGAAACTGCAAATCTAAACGTGTATTTCAATCTAATCATGAAGCAGCTTGATAAAGGATAATAAATTATAAATAAATTATAATAAATTATAAATAAGTAATACAGGAAGAAACAAAGACCATATAAAGAGTCAAAAGTTTGGACATGCCATCTTCTTGCTTTATTGTCCATTTTCTTCACTTACCATATAGATGAACATTGTAGTTCTACTTAATTATAGACTGTAGTCCATCTATATTTTTTAGTCACTGGGCAAATACCCCCAGGATAGGGCGCCAATCTATTGCCACTCACTCACTCACACATGCACGCATTTATTCCTATATGAAGGAATTTAGGGCAGTCAATTTACCTTAAATTCATGTTTTTGAACTGTGGAGGACGCCCAGGCAGACACATGGAAAACGCCAAACAGATTGGAATTTGAACCGGTAATCCCCAGTGCGAAGAGGCAAACATGCTAACCACTACGACACTGTGTTACTCCTGCTGAAAAAAAGATTACTAACTGTGACCAGACACTAAGAGGAACCCCTGTCGACCTAGTAGCTCTAATACGAGCAATTCTTATTTGACACGGAATCTAGCTGCTACCAGAAAGCAGATCGTGCATGGCTTACATTGCCTTCATACTTTGGAACAGCAATTCGAGTATCAACTTCAGGTGCGCTATCCACTCCCAGCTGCAGTGGAAGCAGAGTCGGGAAAATGGATAAATGTGATATTAAATGCCAAAACCATGCCAGGAAAACCAACTGCCAACATTTATTTGAAGGAAAATACAAATACTCGAGCAACAATCTATGTAACGCTAACCTTAAAGCTCAACACAAAAAGTATTTATAGTACAAGGTGAAAAGTAATTTTTATACAACTGTAATAAAAATTAGCAATAAATTCATTCATTCATCATCTTCCGCTTATTCCTTTATGAGCGTCGCGGGGGGGGGGTTCCCCATGCCCATCCAGGGGAGAACATCTTGCGCGCTGGGCAGATACACCCAGGACAGGGCGCCAATCCATCGCTGGGTACGCACTCACTCACACATCCACACACACATAGACACACTAACAGGGAAATTTAGAGCATTCAATTTATCTTGAATCCATGTTTTTTTGGGATGTGGGAGGAAATCGGAGAACCCGGAGGAAACCCACGCAGACACGGGGAGAACATGGAAACTCCACCCAGATTGGGATCCGAACTGGGAATCCCCAGCGCTGAGAGGCGAATGTACTAACCACTAAGCCACCGTGCCGCCCAATTTGCAATAAATAATTCTGAAAATACAAAATTGTACAACAGTTGCATTCCACTTAATAAAAATTTAAATAGTTATGCAATTAAAGTAAGAGATCTTAATAAACCTACGTAGATTTTATGTTTCTATTAATATTTCTCTAATGCTGTTAGTCTTACAATTTTTTTTTTTTATTTATCATCAGCATTTTAAAGTACACATTATCACAACATGATACAATCTGAGCAGCTCAAACTTTTAGTCCATGTCTGGCAGTAAAAACCTAACCTCAAACTCAAACTTCTGATCAAGAGTAAGGTAATTGTAAATTTGAAGCTGAACTGGATTATTTTGTTAAAAACTCATTCCAATGAAATCGGAATGAAAAAAAAAGTATATCTCAGTTTCTGATCAGCAGTATGCTCAGCGGTGTTCATATATTCTATTAAGTTATGTATTATGTGAACTAATTTGTGTGCAGTTTTTTTCTATCACCTACACATTTTGACTGGTATAACTGACCTGTTGTTAAGTATTTGCATTGTAACCTTATTTCATACTGAATCCAACTACATGCTTCAAAGGCCACTGAGAGGGGTAGTGAAGAATCAGAGGGAGAAATGAGATTTTAAATTAATTCATGTCCCTCAAAGAAGACCTAAGCTCTATCAGCAAAGTTCAAAGAAGTTCTTGTTGTAAGGAGTCTATCAATATGTAAATCAGACAGAGGGATTGTGGTGACCCACCAAACACTGGGATAGGCAGATAACAGTAGGGAAGCTCTGACAGACTGCAATTCCTCTGAGAAAAAGTGACTTTGGAATGACCTTCAAGTTCTATAAAGTTAATTTTGTAGGAAAATATTGCATACATTTGCAGGAACCACAAGGAACAATCTTGCTGGTTTTGAATCATTGTACGCATTGTGCATTATGTACTGCTATATATATATAAAGGTTCCACTTAAAGTAAAGATAGACTTTGTAGTTGTACAATTACATGTGCTTGTGGACTACAGAACATACTGTGTTACTGTGTACGTATCCTGTGCTCGGTTGTCTAATTGTCAGGACCTCAATAGTACAGAGCAGGTATTATTTGGTTTGTGCATTATTCCTATCCCAGCAGTGGCACTAAGATGTTTAAATGAAACTACAGCAGCACTGCGGTACTACAGCCCCCTCATCACATTAGTGTCACTGCAGAACTGACAGTAAATACACCATCCAAATTATACCTGTTCTGTGATGCTCCTGACCAATAGAGAACAGAGCACCAACAGCAGGCTAACAAAAACAAGAAAACAGATGGACTACAGTCTGTAATTGTAAAACTAAAACGTCCATCTATATGGTAAGTGGAGCAAATAGGAGAATAGAGCAATGAGAAGGTGTGCCTAAACTTTTGACTGGTACTGTACACTGGAGATCAAAATTAGAGAACAATTCAAGAACACTTGATTTTTTCAGAAATAATGCACTCTTCATTGGTC
>JAOUQT010000042.1:4349102-4359159 GCA_025769995.1 Xyliphius kryptos | reverse complement strand
ACCTCTCAGCAGCATTTGACAAAGTTAACCATGAGACTCTTCCACATTGCCAATGTCATTCGATCGTGTCGATTCATTCTCTATAATATAAGAAGGATTCGTCAGTTTCTTTCCATTGAGGCTACACAGATCCTGGTTCAGTCCCTGGTCATCTAGCACCGCCCCCATCTCTTAGGGGACAAGGAAGACATGCTTCTAGACTTTTCGGCATCTGATAAATACTGAAAAGTGAAATGTAAATGTAAATCTATCAACTTTTTATTTCTGTTATTCTATTTGTCTTTCTGTCTGTATATATATCTAGCTATCAATTTTTATTTTTTGCCTATTCAGTTATTTGTTACAATATGTTCTTGTGTAATGTTTATTTATTTTTTATTGTATTTTTGTTATTTTATGTTTGGTTACATTCCCTTTTGCCATACAGTATAAAAAGATATATGTACTGTATGTATATATATATATATATTTATATATTATTCTAACTTATAGAAAACTTTCACATCTCAAAAGATTTATATATATTATATGCTTTCATCTGCTCTCATTTCACTACATCGTATGCAGATGCAGACAAAAAAAATTATAGCCTGTTGTTTCCCGCCTTATTATATTCCATATGTGTGCTTACATATCTGGCAAAAATTGATCTCAGTTGGCAGGCTTATGAGGGAAAAAAAAAATAAATATATATATATATACTGTATGTGTGTCCCAGCCTTGGGTGGTTATTGGAACTCGGAAAACATAGATCTTTTTTGTAGTTCTGATAATTCACTCCTGGCACCGAGATTGATGACAACAAGAAGTCTATAAAAGATGTAACCTCTATATTTCAGCCTTTTGATATATTTCTGCAGGGTCTCAAAGGGTTTTATTTTTTTTCAGAACAAAAAAGTAAGGAAGCTGCAATATGGAGCCTATAATTAATATAGGAGTTTTAATTAACTTCTTAATTTTTCTTCTATTTTATTTTACATAATATATTTTTATAAGTTTAAATAAAAATTATGTTTGAAAAAAAGGAAAACACTACATTTCTGCATAAGCACCTTATCCTTTAGGACCTGATTCATTTGTTAGCCATGGTGGTGGTAGTTTTAAGGTTTTGTCCCTTTTTGCTGCATCTGGGTCACGATGGCTTGCCATCATTGAAGGATTAGTAAATTCTGAATTATACTGTATCAGCGAATTCTAAAGGAAAATTTCAGGACCTGAAGCAAGCAGTTAATATATGTATTTATATCTGTCTGTCTGTATCTACTTGTCTGTCTGTCTGTCTGTCTGTCTGTATTAATCAATTATTTGTCTATCTATCTATCTATCTATCTATCTATCTATCTATCTATCTATCTATCTATCTGTTTCTTTATCTATTTCTCTACTTGTTTATCTATTCTTATTATTATGTTAGTCTATGTGATTTATAATCAGTTGGTTCATGTGTACTGCTGGTTGCGATACAGTATGTTAAATGTGTTCTTTATCTCTGTTGGCACTACGCTGGCCAATGAGTTCCTTAATGTAATGTGAATTGTAAAAAAAAATCCCTCTAACGCAAAATGACCTGTGTGACCAAACAGCAAGATAATTGCCCCTACTAGCCGCTCACTCCAAACTGCCCAACACTTTTGCCATTAATTTCTAGTTCAATTTAAAAAAGTGCTAATTTTTTTTTTAATTTTGATGCTTATATCTTCCCTTTTTTACACGCATGAACAGGGAAATAGTTAATTGAGATAATGTGAAGTGTTATGTGACAGAGGAATGCTCATTTAACATGGTGAAGCCAAAGTCACTTTGATGCTGTGTCTACTCCATCTGAAATAAATCATGGTGCCTTAATACTTTTACTATAATTTTTTTAATTATTTTGGTGCAATTAACATGTTAAATCAGAAAAACTATTGAAGATGAAAGCCACTAATATCCAAGCAAATTTTAGTGGCGCAGTGGATAGTTCTGTGGCCTCACATTAAGAGGACTCGGGTTTGATTCCGGGTTTGAACCTGGGAATTTCTTTGTTGAATTTGCATGTTCTTCTCGTGTTCGCGTGGGTTTACTCCGGGGTGCCCCGATTTCTTTGCACAGTCCAAAAACATGCATTCTGGGTGACCTGGAGATGCTAAAATTGTTATTGACTTGTGTATGTATATGACTTGAGCATAAGATGTGAAACTTGTGGGTATGAATATGACCTTATTCCTGTAGTCAATATACAGGGGTTAGACAATGAAACTGAAACACCTGGTTTTAGACTACAATAATTTATTAGTACGGTGTACGACCAATACATCGTCAATTCGTCTTGGGAATGACACATACAAGTCTTGCACAGGGTTCAGAGGGATTTTAAGCCATTCTTTTGCAGGATAGTGGCCAGGTCACTATGTGATGCTGGTGGAGAAAAATGTTTCCTGTCTTGCTCCTCCAAAACACCCCAAAGTGGCTCTTGATACATTACAAAGACTTGCTGTCTTGGTCACAGATGCACCCGCAATTTGTCCTTTTTTGGAATCAATAGAACCATGTCACGAAGAAGGTTTGACAGAAATTCACTACAGAATACAATTTATCTCTAATGAGCAATCCGGACAGCAACAGTGGAAAGAAAATACCTCCTGAGATATCAAACAGAAACCTTGAGAGTAATCAGACTTAGGAAGGATTCCATCGTCATTTTGGTGTAGGAAGAGTCTGTAAATGTGTATGTAGTGGTGAGAGTGTGTACGTCCAAAAGGATGATCCAGACATTAACAGGTCATTACACATCAAGCTATTTTCTCCTGGAAGTTGACCATCAGGGTGGATACAGCAGGTGTAGGAGACAAGGTCAGGATCAGCACTCTCTCAGCAGTAGCATATTCACTCTACTATTTGAATGCTAAAACATTAGAGTAGACCATAATTCATAATTTTCTTTCCTAACTCATTCCACACTACTCTATTAACAATATGGACTACATACTCTCGCACACACACCCACAAACTCATCCATTTATTTTCTTCTGTTTAATCCACACAGGGTTATGGGCAGTGCCCACCTGGCAACTCTGGGTGCAAGGGCAGGAACAACCCTAGACAAGGCACAAAACCATTGTAGGGCACACACGCGCACACACATTATGAATTCTGCTTTAATTAAAAGTCTCTATCATTTTTATAATTTTACCAAAATATTACAGGAGTGTTTGCGGGTCAGTAAGTAAAACCATATTCCAGAACAGACCACGTCTGTTTGCTGCAAAATCTCCAACTTCGCCACATTCTATAAAATGCTCTGTAAACTTTATCTGATTATTTACTTTTAAATTGCACATATTATACATTTTAAACTTGTTTGGGGTGGCACGGTGGCGCAGAAGATGGTGCTGTGGCCTCACAGCAAGTGGACCCGGGTTTGATCCCCAGGTGGAGCGATCTGGGAATCTTTGTGTGGAGTTTGCATGTTCTCCCCGTGTTTGCGTGGGTTTTCTCCGGTTGCTCCGGTTTCCTCCCACAGGCCAAAGTCATGCATATTAGGTAAACTGGAAATGCTAAATTGTCATTCTAGGTGAATGGGAGAAGTTAAATTGTCCGGCTCTAAGCCCGAAAGGGTGAGGGTTGCATCAGGAAGGGCATCTGGCGTATGTGCCAGATCCTAATGCGAGGAACTCGCTGTGGCGACCCCTGGTGAAAGGAAAAAAGCTGAAAGATGAAAAAAAATACATTGTAAACTTGTTTATAGATAAAACACACACCCAGTTTCTTTAGTTGCGGTCTTTTTATTTAAAAACATGTCTGGGTCAGCTGTGGCTAAATGGGTAGGGTAGAGTTCGATCCCCACCCTAAGCAAGTCATGGCTGAGGTGCTATTGAGCAAGCCACCCAGCCCTCTAACTTCTCCCCATGCGCCTGAATGGGGGCAGCACCGTGCACCGGGTGTTCACGCCTGAATGGGTTAAAAAAAACATTTTTTTCATAGTACTGTACAGTAAATAGCATCCGAGAATCTGTCCTTCTTCTGGAGACTTTGACTTTCACACCTGCTCCATTTGTTTGTTTACAGTGTGTTCTGTTATTTTCATTTCTTCACTTAATTTCATTTTTGTGTTAAAAAAGAAATGTTTGGCTGCAAAATATTTTTCTATCTATCTTTATATCTAGAGAATAATGTGAATTCTAGCTACATGTTCCCTGATACTGTACTTTTTCTTTGCTCCTTGACTTCCGTCTTCTTCTGCCAACCCACACTGAGGTCTGTGGAAAAAAAAAATATTTGTGTCGTTTTTATAAAATATGCTCTCTAACCTATTATCCACTGGAAAGTATGCTTCTGGGTTGTTGCTCTTAGAGGTGTGCACAGAACATATTTCATCATCTTTTTCATAAAATTCCCTCCTGCTCCTGAGAAAATGATTTACCCACCCACTCCTGGACAATGTTTGACCAACCCTGCCCTCTTCCCCAAAAGGTTTTGTCAAATTCCACCTACAACCACAGTTTGACTAAGACCACCCACTTCCTCAATAAGTTTGACTAAACACTCTTAGGTTTGCAGAAGGTTTGACCATTCCTGCCCGAAAAGTTGACGAAGGCTATCTAAGTGGTTAAGATCTTCTATATCTGATTTGCAGGTTTTCGTGCAAATCTGAGATGCCAACCTGCCACTGCTGTGCCTTAAGCAAAGCCTTTTATACCCAGCTGTATAAAATACATTTACAGTAATTAGCAGATATTCTTGTCCAGGACTAGACTGGAGAGTGGAGTGGAGCAGTGGTATAGTGTGTGTGAACTTGGACTGAACATTGAATACAAGTCATGCAGCCGGGTTCTGGATCAACTGTAAGAGACAAAGACTACGCTCAGAGGTAGCCCCGCTAAGAAGGAGTTGCAGGTCTCGGGATTACCAGAGATAAATGAAAGTCGCACTGAAAATGATGTACCTGTAAAATTGTAACAAATACCACCCAGTACTGCAGAATGTTTATCAACCAAGCTCATTTAAGAAGAACTCTCAACCAATCCAAAACACTCCAGTCATAATTATATAATATTGTATATAATATATTTAACAAATACCACTCACTCCCTCAAAAGTTTTAACTAATCCCATTAAAATGTTTTCTAATTCTAAACACAAGTGCAAACATTTTGTCAAATTTTTTCCTATTCCTAATATTTTGAATTAATCTATATCACTCTTTCTAAAGGTATGACTAATAATTACATTATATTTCAAAAAAGTTAATTTTAAGACCTAAATTCTAATTCTAAATCCTGCACTCTCGCCCAAAATTTTGACAAATCCATTTGACTGAGTAATTTTTACTGAGTAAAAATTCAAAAAAGTGTGTTAATTCTTACTACATATGAATACACTTTGACCAATGTATCCCTGAAAGGTTTGACTATACCCTTTGCTAACCCCCTCACTCAGGAAAATAGCTTGACTCATTTGGACATCCAGTTTGACTAACCCATCCCATTCTCTCGAAAATTCGATAAAACCAATTGAGTACAATTTCTCATTCTAACAATGAGTGTTAAAGGTGTACCAGTGCCGCTTAATCCCTCCGAAAGTATGTCCATCCCTGTACAACTTAAGTAATTCACCAAATGTTTCCACAGCAGTTGAAAGATTTAATTTACTGTAACCCCTTGTGATTGTTTGTATATATTTATACCAGCTGAATCCTGATCAGGGTCACAGGACATCCCGTGCCTAACCAATACAAGGTACAATCCTAGATTGGCAACACTCTATCATAAGACACATGCTGACACAATCAAATGCCAATTTAGAGACACCAAATGTAGAAGGAAACCAGAGTACCCAGAGTGCCCACATCAACCATGTGAGAACATGTGAACCCCCATACAGAATGACCCTATAGGATTCAAACCAGGGACCTTTTTTGCTGTGTGGCAGCAGTGCTACCAACTGATCTTGCATTATGTCTCTTGCGTATTTGATAATGTTACTTTCTGATAAACTTTGTTTTGCTTTCTGAAACCTGCCCAGTCGATCAGTGTTAGCTAAGGGGTTACATAAGGCACTGGATGACTGACCTAAAGGTCATATGAGTTCAAATCAAATCATCTCTGCTGGGCCAAAGAGCACGGCACTTCAACCTTAACTACTCACATTTATAATTGTAAGTCACACTGGATGAGAGCATCTGCTAAATTCCATAAATGTTGGCTTGAAAGTAGTGCGTGATTTAACCTGTATCGCAAAAAATAGTATTGTCTCCTGATTAATTAACTAATTGAAACAAATGTGTGATTTGGACCATTTCATTCGATCAACACTGCTCATACAGTAGATACAAGAATGGTCATTGTACTATAAATCCATGGCAATGCTATCTGAGCTGTTATATAAAACTAATAACCAACACATTTTGACCATATTCAACAAACATCCATGGAGTTGCTAAGGCACAGTATGTAGGATGTGGAATAACATGAATACACTGATCCTGAGCCAATATCTCACTCATGCTGGTTTGAAAAAAAAATAAAAATAGAGAGAAGAATGGAGAAGAGAATATACAAGCAGAAGCACAAACACAACCCAAAACATCCACAGAGACAGCAGACAGCGCTGGCTTTACAACCTGAAGGGACGGGCTGAAGCTGAACAATGAGATCCACCTCTCCAACTCTCCACCCATCAGCCCTTATGCTCCTTTCTGTCTCTCTTTCTCTCTCGCAGCCTCATTATGTCAGAAATGACCTCATTCCTGCTGAGCTGTGCTAGCTGCAGTTTCAGAGGGCCTTGAGGCCAGATGCATGCAGTGCCAGTATGATCACAGCCAGTGTAAGCTCTATCCCAAGTGTCTTGCCATACACACACTCACACACAAGTCTGCAAAGCCTGCAGGAAGAACAACCACTCTTGAATAGCCCTTACAGATGCTGCTGAACACCTGGTCTTAAGTCAGTACCACACCCGGAATGCAATTAATACAGATAGATAAACATAATAATACATTTTTCCCATTAATTTCCTTTTTTCCCATAAATTTCCACATTCTACTATTTAAAAAAATCTGCTCTCTGAAACATTTGACATCATTAAGGTCTGTAAAGTCAGCTTCATAATAAATGCAACTGCGTGCACAGCAGGAGCTAGAAATATACACGGTGAAGTGAGATTCATCATGAAATGTGACATTCCACTTGGTGTATATTTATTGGCTGGTTATAACAGGGTTCCTTTTCTATTATATTTATTTTTTTAAACCTATTGGGAAATGGGTATTCCCGTTTACATTTATAATATCTAGCAGACTTCGTTGTCCAGAGCAAATTACAAAAGTGCCTTAAGATATATCAGTAAACATTCCCTATTCCATATAAACAGGAAACTAAACACACTCTACTCAAGCCCATAATAAAAAAAAAATCATTATGAATAGGTTGAATAACATTTGCTCTATACATTTATTAAATCACTTCTAACACTTTAGTAATTAAATAAAGTACAATTAGAATGTTTCACTAAAACAAATACACCTGCAGTACCAAGCACCACCACTACAACCCCTCACTACACGTTTCATAATCCCCTCTGGCCAGAAAAGATGGCCTCACATACCGTTCCCTACACTTTTAAGAAAAATTCGAGTAACTTTTATGAAAGCATAAGCTCCACCCACTCGATGATCTCATGAATCTTTATAACTGCAAAGCTTGTTTTCTGTTATACACTAACTGACCACACAGTACACCTTCCTAACATACCATGCGATTATATGTATGATATTTTTAGCAATGTTTGCTCACATTATCATTTTAACACACACATTCCCTATACAATTTAAGCTTTTATAGAGACATTTATCATCTCTAGTTGCATCAAGATGTGAAAGTGATACATTTTTGCCACTAGGTTTGCACACAGCGGAATTGGTCCTCTGCATTTAATCCATCCATGCAGTTAAACACAAAAATACACACACACAGGTGAAGTGAGCACACGTGCCAGGAGCATTGAGCAGCCAGCACAGCGCCCGGGGAGCAACTGGGGGTTAGGCTTGCCCAAGGGCACTTCAGCCATAACTTGTCGGTACTTGAAATCGAACCAGGGACCTTCCGGTCGCAAGACTGGTTCCTTAACTACAAGCCTACGACTGCCCCAAATGAATTTAAGACACTCGTAGTTCTCGGGTACGTCCAACAATATTTATTTTTGTACATTATTATATAACTTCTTACACTGTTATAATCAAAAATAATACAATACCAGTGTTTTACTGTCACAAACCCACCTGCAGTACCAAGCACCACCACTACAACCGCACACACACTTTTTGCTTGTACGAGAGGTGCGGGGTTCTCATGTTAGGGTCTGCCATGGCTAAATAGACAGGATAGAGGGCTGGGGACCAAAAGATCACTGGTCATGGCTGAGCAAGGCACCCAACCCGTAATTGCTCTCTGTGCATCTCAATGGGGAAGCACACTGCTCTGGGTGTTAACACCTGCATGGGTTAAATGCAGAGAATAATTTGCCTCCGGTGATCAATAAAGTAATCTAAATAAAAAAATCAAAGTCACAGAAACAATTTCATGTCATATATAACATAAAATATAGTTTTCTTATATACACTAACTAACCACATTTTACACATTCCTAACATATCATCTTTAAATGGACCAAATGAAGCACATACAGTTCACAAGATTACTCTTCATTTTAAACATCAGGATTGTAAATATAACATTATTATAGTGACTTAGAAGAGATTCAAGAGGAAGCTTTAGGTTTACACGTTGTGTCTTTGTGGTAACATCTGGCTGGTCCCCATTTTTTGGTATTTGTACTGTAGTTTTCCCACCTAATTTTAGTCATGTCCATTAAACACCCCTTCTATTTGTCCCGCATATTAAAAGATGGCCACTGAGTCAGGCATAACTAAAATGTCACATGCTTCCTTTGAGATATTTGCTGTTTCCTGCACCTTAATTTCAAACATCTGTTTATACATTCATTCATTTTCTATACCTGCTTAATCCTAGTTTAGGATCACAGGAAGACGGTGCCCACCCGACAACTCTGGGCGCAGGAACAACCCTATTAAGGGCACCAATCCATTATAGTATACACACACACAATCACACACACATACAAACTTTTTAGAGAGACCAATTGACCTATCATGCATGTTTTTGGAATGCGGGAGGAAAGCAGGTGCCCACCCGGCAACTTTGGAAGCAAGGGTAGGAACGACCCTATACAGGACACCAATCTATTGTAGGACACACACAGTCACACAGGCACATACAATCATACACAAAGGGTCAATTTAGAGACAGCAATTAACCTAACATGCATGTGTTTTGAATGAGGGAGAAAACTAGAAGACCTTGAGAAAACCCACATGAATACAGTGAGAACATGCAAACTCTATCAAAATTGGAATTTATCCAGATTAACCAGTACACAGAACTGGATGTTTATTGGTGTATCAGTTACCTCAGTGACCTAAACTGACCTCCATATTTCAGTAGGTTTCTTGTAACAGAACACCTCCTAAAAAGAAGGCAGCTTTATTAAAAAATTCGTACCTAAAACATTGCTGAACGTTTCAATTATGGATGAGCGAGTACACCGGTATCTGTATCTCTTTCTGTTCAATCATCCAAATGATCTGTACTCGGAGTGGGCGGGGTCTAAACCTGAATCGGGTGTGTTTTAACCAGATGTGGGTGCGGCTTAAATCGGTACATTATTTTAAGTTTGAAATTAATATGGATTGATCAGAAGTTGCTGTATTTATTAGTTATTAGAAAAATATTAACAGAACAGACTCAAAATTGATCTATTGACACATTAAAAGAACAATTTTTTAAATAAAATTAGAGCATTAATATTTTTAAGTGTATGAATGAATACAACTCGCAAGAACAAGAGTTGTCATACTCAACATGCAGCCATATACTATAAAAATATGAATATAAGCTAAGGCTACTTTGTTTTTAGACCACAATAATTTATTAGTATGGTGTAGGGCCTCCTTTTTTCGGCCAATACAGCATCAATTCATCTTGGGAATGACACATACAAG
>JAOUQT010000042.1:4301249-4311684 GCA_025769995.1 Xyliphius kryptos | reverse complement strand
GCATCACATAGTGACCTGACCACTATCCTGCAAGAAGAATGGCTTAAAATCCCTCTGACCACTGTGCAAGACTTGTAATTCTCAATCCCAAGACAAATTGACGCCGTATTAGCCGCAAAAGGAGGTTATACTAATAAATTATTGTGGTCTAAAACCAGGTGTCTCAGTTTCATTGTCTAACCCCTGTATATAATATTTAGTATACCGACATGACCCATATAGTATATTGTTTTATATATTGTACAATAGTTATAAGATTGCCATATGTTAATTAACAATAATAAGTAAGATAATATTACATTTTTTCTTTGAATTTGCCAAAACAAATACTTGGCCATCCTCTTACTGTGTTCCTTCTACTTCTTACTTCAGAAAAGAAACTAATAATAAACCTAACAACTGAAATTATATAAAAAGTATCTCAAATGTGATTTCAAGTTATATATTGCACAAATATCAAGAGACAAATGAAACACTGATGCTTACCAGAAAAGTGGCAATGGCAACTCCAATAATAAACCCAGCGATTACATCAGACCAGTGGTTGCGGTACTCTGCTACCCTGTTTATTCCCGTCAGAAATGCCAGGCACATTAGCCCCAAAGACATGACTGGCTTGGCCAACCTGGTCCCTTTGGTTTTCACCGAGCAAGTGATGTACATCTGAATCAGGTGGAAAGGAAGAAAATTCACATCAGTTCAAATCAGTTCAAGGATAATCAAATGCTGTATAGAACATTAACATGGATTATTTCACATGTGATGCATAAACAATACCATTAAAAAGGAGATACAAAACAAACCCAGAAAGCAAAACCAAAGCAAAGTTTGGCTACTACATATGTATAAATAGTGTACATATTACACTGTACAGATAAGCAAATAAATGTGGAATACACCAAATGTTTATGACATGCACTGTGTACCATGTGCTGCATGTATTGTATGATATTCTGCCTTTAGTTTCAGTTATAATGCAGAACCTAGTCCCTTGATTTAATGTTTGTGACGCAAATGTCATGATGCGGTGACTAAGATGTTTTGCCAATTGTGTGCAGCAGCCTTTATACAGGTGCTTTTTAAAAAGTTGCTAAAAGTACCTGGTTTAAGGATTATGGTATACCTGTTTGTAATTGTCCAGTAAACTCACCTGACCTTAACACTATAGAAAAGCTATGGGGTACTGTGAAGAAGATGCGATACGCCAGACCTAAGAATGTAGAAGAGCTGAAGGCCACTATTGGAGCAACCATGACTCTCATTCGTCACATTGCTGCAGTAATTTGGGCAAAATTAGCCCTAACTAAGTATTGAGTGCTGTACATGCTGATACGTTTCATTTTCACAGTTGTGTGAAAATGTTAAAGATAGAGGTCCATGTAGAATAAGCAGACTGGTTCGAGATGATAGAAAGGCAACTTACAAGAATGCAGAATACCTATTGAAAGTATGACTATGAACCTTTTACTAGCAACGCGTACCTTATCTACGTTAACTATGCAACTGTGTAATGCATACTACTTAAGAGCAAATATAGTTCAAGCATATATACAAAACCCTCAGCATCTGAAGACTGGGAAAACAACACATGGTTTCTTTTTTTATTCTCACCTGTCCAGGTCCATGTGATTAATTTAGCCTCAGATTCCTGGTCTGACATATGTGAAGCGACTGTTGTATCACATCCACCTCAAGTTTTGCGATGTGCCATTTCTGCCATGTGTTTCTGCACGCTATGGTTATAACGAATGGTTATTTGACTTAACATGGCTTTTCTGTCAACTAAAACGCTGTCTGGCCATTATACCCTGACCCCTCCTATCATCTTTCTCCCTGATCTCTCACAAAGAGAACTGCAGTAAATGTATTTTTTGTTGTTTTTTACACAGTTACCTTACAGAACCTTAATCTAGATCCGAGCAATCTGCAGTTTCAACCAACAACCCCACTAAACAGACACCCACCTCTTGGACATCACATTTTCCCCACATTCCTATGAACTTTTACTAGTGCATTTGTCCTCTATCTGCACAAAAGCATGCACTGTATATGAAACACGTTGCTGTGACATGATTGGATAATTGCATAAATAAGTCGAGTTAAAAGTAGAGCTTTTATCGTGAGTGTACTTCCTGGTACATATGAGCATTTATAATGTTAGTAATCCATCAGCATACGCTATAATTATTGAGTCTTTTCCTTGTAAGCAGTCACTTCTTTCCCAAATGTCTCTAAATCTTTTTACTGATATTAAAGACAATGTAGATGCAAAAAAGTTTGATTTAGGTCTCGTTTTCCCACACAGTGACAGCTGTCAGTCCAGGGATAGTTGGTCAAATGCTAAACATTTCTCTGTGTTTTCTCTCAGAGTGCTTGTTTATTGGAAAGAATGCACGTTTTTTAATATGGTGCAGTATATAAACTGTTATTTTTAACATATACTGTTACAATTGTGTGAACTTGATAGGCTGTGGTGTATCAGGTGTACCAGGCACACATTTTGCTGGCAGTTCTGTTTAAAAAATATATATACTAATAATAATAATAATGCAATAATGATATGTTGTTGACCCCCTTATGGAAATAATTTCTCTGCATTTAACCCTTCTGGGGGTACACTTGAGCTGTGAGCTGCCCCATTGAGGCGCACAGTGAGAAATTGGGAGTTGGGTGCCTTGCTCAAGAACACTTCAGCTCTGACTAACCTGGAAAAATTCAGTGAATATGTGTAATAACCTAATAGTTTGTCAAATTTTCCAAAGGCTTTTGTTCGTTTTATTATAGGGCAAGATACAGTATGTGGTCAAGCTGACATAGATTAGTTATGACTTTGCTCTCACTTTAGGACCTTGCTGAATTGCAACATTTAGCTCATAAACATGCTACTGCATAGACAAACATGTTAAATATATGTTTATATATAATGTTCCTGCTTTTCCTTTGGATTGTTCTATCCCTCTGGCAGTGCATCATTAAAAGGATAAGATGAAGAGCAGTGCCTACTTATGGCCAGACTGGCGGCTTGACTAGTTAAGCTGTGAAAGTCATGGCTCTTGAACTCTTTTATGTTCACTCATAATTCTCCAAGTCTGCATCTGGACTGCCTGCCAAGTTCTGGCATCAGCATAACACGCTATTACATAAGGAAATATAAATATTTATTTCTATCTAGTTCTATTTATTATTTGAGTTACAATTAATGTCTTAAACCTGTTTAACTCTACCTGTGATGATAACTGTTACTCTCTTGCTTAATCAGCAGGTTGATGCATTGCATTTAAATATTTTCTTTCGACAGGACCTCGGAGTTCAACAGTTTCATTACCACTACTGTTGTTCAAGTGCAAAAATCATCAGCTATATAAAAGTCATGCAAGTGTATGCCCAAGCTGTGCACGACAGTGTAGACAGAACATTCAGGAATCTCCTCATAAACAACAGGATACTTGAATTAGGACAAATAATTTCTGCCTTCTGAAACCTGTAAATTGTCAACCCCGTTTTTTCCCTCCAATACTAATATCCAGGAAATTAGCATTTTTATGAAGTCAAGCCATCAGCCCAATCCTGTGGAGCTCAAAACATCGCCCAGACAAACATACACCTGGAACTGCATGAGAAATGAGATGGGAACCGAATGAAACAGATGCTCATTAACAAACAATTTTGAATCCACTGTGTCCTTCGCCTTTCACTCTGCAATGCAGGCTGTTTCTAATCATAGCTTTTTATTTCACAGAGTTGGAGGCTAACTTGATAAATGAATTGGAGCTAAAGGGATGCTTGTACATCTAAACCACATAAAAGATGGGAGCAGTGAAGGCAAATGAAGCATGATACGGCTTCTCCACCAGTAAATTTAAAGATGGAGGCATTTGATTAAAAAACAACCTTTGAATTACAAAGTCTATCATACACTAATCTGTACATATCAATGTAATCTAATGCAGCAATCTTCACATACTGTATATTCACTTACATTTTCCTTTCACATTTGCAATGTATCTAGTTAATAAATTGCACAATGTGAGATAGAAAACTCAGGATTCTCACTACTCTCTGACTTAAAATGGAAGTATATCACAGCTGTCATCATGACATGTTGTATACTGACTATAGAAATATCTCATACACTGATGTACAGAATGCTAATCCATCTCTGATTACACCACACCTGCGTTTTAATACAGTCCGGGGTGATGCTTTCTCCATTGATGCAAGCTAGATTAGACCCCTGTGTGAAGTTTGTATTGACAGTAAGAGCTACACTTAACGTGGGGTCAGAGAACATTATCTGTAAACACAATTTATTGTCCCATCCGCCATTGCCAGATAAAACTCTATAGTTTAAATAAGAAGCCGTATATAAAGAAGATCCAGAAGCGCAGATGCCAAGGCTTATTTAAAACGGAAAGTGGAAAATTTGAGGTTTTTATGAAAGGGACACCGTCATTAGGTCTACAGAGGAGAAGGTCGACCCAAGTTGTTATCAGCGCTCAGGTTAAAAGCCTGCATCTCTTATGGTATGGGGTTGCATTAGTGTGTGTGGCATAGGCAGCTTACACATCTGCAAGGACACCATCAATGCTGAAAGATATATCCAGGTTCTATAGAAACATGTTCTTTCATCCATACGACGTCTCTTTCAGAGAAGACCTTGCATTTTCTAACATGACAATGCCAAACCACATACTGCATCAATTACAACATCATTGCTGCGTAGAAGAAGAAGAGGAATTGTCTGGGTACCAGAAAGCTTACATTTAGCTGCCTTTGGTCAAAGAAGAAGAAGAAGAACAATATTTAGCATCCATTGTTTACTGTCCTTTACACATTCATCTTTATGAAGCTTATGTCACACAGCTGTTTGTCTTCAGCATAACAATAAAAACTAATACCATGATTTTTAATAACTTTACCCAGAGGATGCATATAAGCTGAGAAAGGTAGTGGGCCTAAAACAGAACCTTGTGAACTACAAAACCTTTCATTACACAGATTAGAGATTTCTCCTTTTTAATCAACATATTAATAATGTCCAGACAAATGAGAAAAGTGGGCAGTCGTAGGCATATTGTTAAGGAATCAGCCTTGCGACAGGAAGGTTCCTAGTACCGCCAAGTCGAGATACGGCTAAAGTGCTCTTGGGAAATATACCTAAAGCCCAGTTGCTTTCTGGGTGCTGTGGAGGCAGCTCACTGCTCATATACACATATTTCACAAGTATGTGTATATACTGTATATGTGTGTTCCACTGAACGGATGGGTTAAATGTGGAGGACATATTTCTTAGTGGCTGATAACAACTTGGGTCGTCCTTCTCCTCTTTAGTCCGAATGACACGGCGTCCCCGATTTCCATAAAGAACTTTTAATCAAAAACATTTTTGAATAAAGTTTTTTGAATTTTGATTAGCCTGAAATCATAACAGTTTTCCACTTTACCACAGTCCATTTTAAATGAGCCTTCGCCCAGACGTCTGCAATTCTGGTTCTTATTTAGATACTGCTTCTTCTTTAAACTATAGAATTTTAGCTGGAAACGGCGGATGGCACAATGAATTTTGTACACAGAAAATGTTCTCTGGAAATGTTCCATTTTGTGATTTCTAATACAAAATCATGCCTGTGTTTCATGCAGTGACATCTAAGGGCCTTGACCCCTTTGCAAAAAGATTATTCCCAATTCTCTGAATCTTTTGTCGATATTATTTACTGTAGATGATGATATATTTTAACTCTGCAATTTTACACTGTCACACTCCTTTTTGATATCGCTCCACTATTTGTTGGGCCAGAATTAAGGGGAATTGATGAGCCTCTTCCCCTCTTTACTTCTGAAATCCGCTGCCACTCCGAGATGCTTTTTTTTGTAACCACTCATGACCTAATGCCAATTGACCTAATTAGTTGCAATTGTTTGTACTTTTCCAGCTTCTTATTGCCCCACATCTTATTTTTTAGATGTGTTTCTGTCACAAAATTTCGAATTTTAATTTTCAAATTTTAAAATGTCTCACTTTCACATTTGACATGTTGTCTATGTTCTATTGGGAATACAATATCAGTTTTTGAGATTTGTAAATTATTGCCTTCTATTTTTATTTGCACTTTTTATTTGTCCTTTGTCCCAACTTTTTTGAAATCGGGTTTGTACATGTTTGTTGCCAGTTGTCATTCCCATAGAAAACCCTGTTGAGACAGATGCTAAAGAAACAATGATCCACATTCTTTTCTTTTTTCTCAGAGCCAAATATTGGCAGGCCATTATAGCTAAGGGCCAAAGTGCCATATCAATTCAGGTCCCCAGTGGCTTGACCACCTTGGATACAGAATTCAAATTATGCCATTGCCAAGTGCCTATTGAGTGTTCTGGATAACACTGTGTTAATTGGCTTACTGAATTCATGAACCTGTTATACAGAATCTTTGGGTATTATTTCAGCTCATATAGCAGTTTACTTTGAAAATCGAAGCTGCAAGCACCTGCTATTAAATTCTCCTTGGATATGGATATAGTCAGACATCTTGATTTGAAATATGTCACAACATGCCACATCTCTTTCAACTCAGCTTTTGAAGGTGTCTTGAGCAGCGGCTGCCAGTGCACATGCCCATTCTTCCATCTGTCCATTCATCTCAGTTTCAACACTTCCAAGTGTAAACACATTGCAACACCAATTCAAATTTTACTGTAGTCAGGCTGAATTTCACTCCACCATTCTTTAACAGGAAACACTATCAGTACACAAGCAGCCTGGCAGCCTGTGCTACATCCGGACTACGAACCAAAGACACCCAACAGATGGGACCCTCCGTTGCCGATATGGTGGGGGGTTGCAGCAAGGGCTCCCATATCCACCTCCTTTAATGTGGCAAGGAACCAGCCAGGACAGACATCTGTCAGTGTCCCCAGACAGGTGACTCTGAACCCTCACAGGGCAATGAAATATTTATGAAAGTAGAATGTTGTGTCTTTAAAAAAAATTATGTATTTTACCTTGTAAGGCTGCTTTGATACATTGACCGTGTGCCTCAGGAATAAATCTGAATGGAATGAGATTATAAATCAATAAAATTAATAAGGTCTGTCCACTTTTGTCAGCTTGGACATCTACAGCCCACGTATATTTTTTGTCTCTATCCAAACTAGAAGACTAAAATACATCAGATGTGTTATATTTACATCTATATAACTATCACTTATCTCTTTCTTTCATCCTACTTTCGTTATTATCTTCATCTTTGGGAAGCGATGTCTCCAAGTTACTCCACCACAGATGGCACTGACTGTTATGTACTTTCCAATTAATGTACCTGACCAGTCCAAGCAGTTAATTGACCCACTCTAGCAGAGAAGCACAGGGGCCACGAGCTAATGGAAGGCTAATCCGCTACCTGGGGAAATGAGCGTATTCACACTAATCCGCTGGCCTGAAGGCTACGGGCTGTTTTAATGGGGACTCGGATGGGCCAGCATATTGTTCTCACTGCTTGTCAAGATTACTGCAACATATGAAATGTCTTCCATTAGACTCTAGTCTGTCTGTCATTCTGTCTCACTGTCACACTTTATTGTTTAAAAAAGGACAGGATTTTTGTTTAAATGTTAACTGAGGAAAATGTAGGAAAATGTCTCACCCTCCTCCGTGTGCTACGGTTTCCTCCCACATTCCAAAAAAATGCATGCTGGATGAGCTAGAAATGCCAGATTTCCCCAACTTGTGTAAAATGTACGGATGTATGAGTATGAAATGTGTTCGATTTAATCTTTTTTTCCGGTAATGAATGGCCAAGTGATGTTAAATAAATAAAGAATGAATAGTATAAGTATTAATAACTATAATATATTTAACCCCTCCTCAAAAAACATTACCTCTGTGTCAAAATGAATATTAAATTGCACTGTAATGATTTGAAAATGGGTGGCGCAGTGATTAGTATCCAACTTTGGATATTTCTGTGTGGAGTTTCCATGTTCGCGAGGGTTTTCTCCGGGCAATCCGGTTTCCTCTTGCATTCCAAAGACATACATGATAGGTTAATTCTTCTTCTACTTCTTCTTCTTCTTCTTTCGGCCTCTCCTTTTATCAGGGGTCGCCACAGCAAGTCAATCTTTTCCTCCTCACTATGTCCTCTGCTGATGTCTCTAATTTGTCCAATGATGGATTGGCGACCTGTCTAGGGTTGTTCCTGCCTTTGCGCCCAAAGTTGCCGGGTGGGCACAGGCTTCCCCATGACTCTAAAATCTGGATTAAGCAGGTATAGAAAATGAATAAAGAGTTGAAAAACTGAGGAATCCATAATGTATTTACAATAGAACATAGAAAACTTACCATACGTTTGAAGTGAGACATTTAAAAAAAATATGAGCTCATTTGGAACTTGATGGCAGCAAAATAAGCAGTAGTTATAAATAATAGCTGTGATGAATTCAACAATCATTAATCCATCCATCCATCCATCTATCCATCTATCCATCTATCCATCCATCCATCCATCCATCTAACCCAAATAGCACCATACATTCGAACTTTCATCTGATATTCGACTGTAATGTAGCACTAATCTATAGGGCAGAACACACACACACCTGTATTTTTGTGTGTGATTTTGTCTCGTCCAGCCAGACCTCAGACTGAGGAGGTGGAGTACGCTACGGTGGTCTCTCGTCCCAACCAGAGACAGAAGAAGAAGAAAGAGAACGACTTGCAGTATAGTGAGCTGGTGTTTAACACTCCGGCTCACAATAGGAGCAAGATTCCCGAAATGAAAGAAGAGACTGTATACTCAGAGGTCCTTCATGTCCGGTGAGGGACACCCTGTCTGCATTTCTCCACGTGGTTTTAACTTATTTTTAACTTTTTTTTATTCATTGCTCTGTTAAAATCTCATTCTGTAGGGAACTAGCTGATTTCACTAAGTACTTACTTACCATATTAATTTTAGTGCATTTTTTATTTTTATTTTCATGACAAAAGCATTGATTCATCCAGAAATACAAAACCCAACAACAACAACAAAAATCCGGTGCCCACCCGGCAACTCTGGGCGCAAAGGCAGGAACAACCCTAAACAGTGTGCAAATCCATCGTAGGCCACAGTCACACATTCACACACTACGGGCTTCTTTAGAAAAACCCAATTAACCTTAGCATGCATGTCTTTGAAATGCCAGAGGAAACCAGAACACCCTGACAGGGGCAGTCGTAGTCTAAAGACCCAATGTGATATGTGTGGCTTCCTGGGCATCTCACACATTACCCCGAGACTTTCAGACACATGCGAGCGAGCATGTCAGTTTCAGAAGTAGTGTAATAATGAATAAAGCTACATTTCTACTGTACACTGCAGGATGATGTTCGGTGGTGATTTTAAAAGATATATAAATACATAAATAAATCAAAAACATGACATTTTTCACGTGTCTTCTTTGCAGAACATTATTCCAACGGCTTTCTCTCAATTTCTGCAGCAATGTTCATCTTCCTCCTTGCAACCGTTCAATTTCCTCCTGATTCTGGGTTTAATTCTTTCCAAGATTCCAATCCTTTCCATTCTTTGTGACTTCGCACAGCATCTCTGTCTGTCTGTCCTCCATTTTGTTCGGAATAGTGGATTCCAATCGATTTAGAGACGGATTAGTCATTGTCCTGGCATTTTCCCAGTCTGATGAGCGTCAACAACTCGGGAATCTCCTTCGTTTGCCCTGAATATGATAAAGGTACAATGGAACATGGTTGAAAAGCGAGACATCTATAAACATTACCCAAGGTGCCATTTGCTATGTTTTATAGATGATACATTGATTTGAAATCAGACCATGTTCCTGTAGCTTCCGGGACCGTGACGAGACCGAAAATAAAGACTTGTGAACATTACTTGCTTAGAGAAGACAACTAACTTCCTGTGTTTCTCAGTTAAAGTTTTAGCGCTAAAACAGAAGCGGCTTCGTATCCTGACTGTAATCTCGCATCACTCACGATTAAGATATCTCCAACTCCAACGAAAATCTGTCCCGTCTGGACAAAATGAGAATAGCACTCGTTTTTGGAATCTGGTGGATTTGTACGCAAGCTACTGCGGGTACGTTTTGTGCTATTAAAATACTTTTATATCAGACGTATGCTTTTATTCTATTATCACAGTAAGGACAAGCGGAATGATCACATTTGCTAATGAACATGTTGTGAGTATCGAATTCGAACGCTGCAATAAAAGTAATTTTAAAGAAAGTTAAAAGTGACTTGTTTCACAGGCTAATAATTGCCGTCTTATTATTTTTTGTGTCTACAAAGTCAAGTATACAGGGGTTAGACAATGAATCTGAAACAGCTGTCATTTTAGTGTGGGAGTGTAGTTTCATGGCTAAATTGTACAAGCCTGGTGTCCAATCTTCATTAATTGCACATTGCACCAGTAAGAGCAGAGTGTGA
>JAOUQT010000042.1:4258199-4271134 GCA_025769995.1 Xyliphius kryptos | reverse complement strand
TGTGTTCTGATCCCAACCAAGTTGGGATACTTGTAAGTCGCTTTGGATAAAAGCGTCTGCTAAAAAACTAAATGTAATGTAAATGTAACTTCTTTTAAAAGCTGTTTAGCATGTCCATCTCTTAGAACTGGACATCCAGGTTTGAATCCCTATCTGGGAGTTTCCATGTTCTCCCCGCATCTGCATGGGTTTTTCTCCAGGTTCTTCTGTTTCCTCCCACAGTTCAAAAACAGGGATCCAAGGTGAATTGGATCCTTTAAATTGCCCCTATATTGTGTGTGTGTATGACATTATTCAAGTATTAAGTTCAAGCATGTTTATAAAATGGGCAGTTCCGGTCTTAAAATCTGATTGGCTGAGCCATTCATCCAGCCGTGACATTATTGACAATATTAATGCGTGATATACATATTACATTATTTTCCCAATGTTTTTTACAAACTGCGTTCTGTAAGTTGGACAATAGATGGCAGTATTTGAAGTGAAAAAAAATGGTAACGAAGACATTCATGAAACACAACTTTTTTTTAGTATAGTATGTTTGTACCCGCTAAAATGTAACCGCTATAATGCATCATTCCTAAATACACTCCGACTCGTTCACTGCGCTCTAGTGATGAGGCGCCAATTCTCACTCCATTTCATCCAGCACTGCTAAATGGTGGAACGACTCACTCAGCATCTTTAAAATACTTCTCAAACCACACCTTTTCCACAAACCTTTTCTATAAAAAATAAAAATAGAGCCAGATCTGATAATGCACAGGTTTTTGATAATACTGCAGTGTAGCTGGTTGTTCCTGAACTACTTCCTTGTGGTGTTCACTCATTTCTAAGTCAATTTGGATAAAAGCGTCTGCTAAAAGACTAAATGTAAATGTAAAAAGGCACTTGAGGTTGTGAATAAATCACCGAAAAGAGGTATAAATGCACTTGTGCCTAGCAACAGGTGATTTCTGTGATTTATTCCCAATAATGCACAACAAATTCAAATTCTTTATTTATATAGCACTTTTTACAACGAGTACTTTTTACAACGAGTTCAAAGCCTAAACCCCCAAAGATTAAGCCGAAGCGACGGTGGCAAGAAAAAACTTCCTGTTACGATGTTAGTTTTAGGAAGAAACCTTGGGAGAACCAAGGCTCAGTGGGGGACACATCCTCCTTGAGCGGCCAGGCAGCATCAGAGTAGGACAGCCATGAACAGATTGTGTATAGATCAGTCCATGTAGTCCATAAGTGTCCATATTAAATAGTAAAAATATTTTTTCCACCTCGAGAACTTTATTTATTTAGTATAACATAATTTTTTGTACTACATCATGCTACTTTAGCCATAGCATAGCATAGTCATCTGCTATGCTTGCATTCTTGCATACTTTTCAGTTTTTTTTTCCATTATACAAAGGAATTTATTCCACAATTAGATAAAACCCATGTATTTAGAAACTAAAAATGTGCCGTTCTGTTTAGTATGGCAGTAATAGAACCCTAATCCTGCCAAAGTGTTGTATAAACAGTGAGTTGTGCGAGCTTTGTTTCTGATGCCGACCGACTAAAAGGGCTGGTTGCCTGGTCTTCAGCATTTCTTTACTTTACCTCCTAATACTCAGGGATTTGTCTGTTTGTCTTGATGCCGAAGCTGAATTCCCACCTCTACAGATCATCCATTGTTCTGATTTGTGCAGCAGATGGTACAAATCTCTTTTAGCCCAGCGACTTAAGGAGCTCGCTGACTTCTTCAGGTATGACCCCAGTCCTCATCAGATTGTCTACATTTTTAAGGATGATTCCCAGAGTACGGATTCTTTCCTATTCCCCATTTTACTTATTTTTTCCCAGCCCCGTGGTCCCGCACTCGACAGAGACGCCATCTCATTCCACCCCTCTCTCATGTGTGAACACAATGGCCAGATAAAATAGAACAAGGAAGTATTGTTACAGTTTTGTAAATATCAGGCCAGTCCTTAAGACGAGGAATTGCTCACTGGCTAATGTTCCTCTGGAGATCAGCAGGAAAGAGAGCTGATGAGGAACTGGGTGTTTCTGAAATACCGAGGCTCAAATGTTGTTTTGTGTAGGCATGGATGAGCTTTAACACACACTGCTCGTTCTGAAAGGGCTGGAGGCTTAGTAAAGAGCTTCGTCTGCATGGGTTAATGCTCTTGCTCTTTTCTTCGCCGTCTCCAGCCCTTTTGTTGGTCACGCTGTGGATCAGCTGCAAAAACAGCTGCACCGTGCCGGATGAGCGAGACTTGGGAAGAACGGCGAGCGGCGCCCGAGGCGGCGGAAATAAAAGGCCATTTTTTTAGTCGATAACCATGATTACTCCTCTGACCCCTGAATGAAAGGTCTGGCCGTGGTCGACCTTTAAGGGAGCCTTAAAGCCATTTATATTGGATCTCTTTGATCTTTTGATGGACGCTTTCGGCTCCTCCGCTCTCATTGGCGGATGAGAAAGCTCGCCGAGGTTCATGATGGCTTATGAACAAAGTAACTCCCTGCTTTAAATCATGGTAGGAAAGAGGGGAAAGTTATAAAATGGGTCCTTTCTGGAAAAAAAGAACCAAAACCTCATAACAAATTGGAATCCGTCCCATTGGCGGCTCCACGGTCGAGTGCAAGGCTTCCTGCAAATGTCTGTCACTAACTAGTGAAATAAATGCATTATGAATTTCAAATAGCAGGCTGTTGTCTGCCTCCAGTATTAAAAGCGAAGGTTCGAAGGAAAAAAAGAGGCGCAGGACGAGGAGAATCTGCATGCATTTGCATACATTTTAAATAAACGTTAATTTGCATTGGTTTTCAGCCGCGTGTGTGCGCAGTGTTTATGTATGTGTTTTCTTCTTCACTCCTCTATCCGTGAACAAAATGCTCTTGCAGGCATGCTAAATTCAGTTCCCTCTGTATTCATCCTTTTGATGTGCTCCAAAGACGAAGCGAGCGCTGTGTACTTAAGGTTTGTTTAGCTATTTGGAAGTCCCTGGGCTCATAGCGCCGCTGAATAAAACCCATTTTTCCTGCACCCACTTAGTTTTTCCTAAATTGCCCTTCAACTTGTGAACGCTGTGTTATTATAGACTGTCAGTCAATATTTGTTGGAGCTCTGAATTAGGGACCTGCTTCTGTTTGAAACTGGCACCTTTCTAATAGGCATCAGTGGACAGTTTTATGCAGAAGTTTGGACACCACTTCAAATTCCATGTTCTATTGATTTCTTTTTTCAAAATTGAAAATAGGTTTCTCTATAGGGAGCTCTGCAGATGTGTACAAAATGTATACTGGAATGGAGAAGAAAATGGACCCTGTATCCATGAAAGGTTACAGAATTCAAATGAAAATAATTATTATAATTTTTTTTTAACCGTATGTATATATATTTAGGATCAAGGTTCAAATTCTGATCCTGGTGGAGTCTCCATGTTCACATGTTCTTTTGCAGGCTCTCCAGTTTTCTCCCACAGTACAAAAACATGAATTCAAGGTAAATTGGCTGCTTTAAATTGCCCCTATCTGTAACGATCTGCGCGTCGGGAGCAAAACAGGAGCGAGCCATGAAAGAGCAGGTTGCCAGGTGAAGGGAAAAAAGGCATTTATTGAAACATGGTTGCCAAAACACGCAAGACAGGCAGCGAAACCGACATGCAAACACGAACCAAAAAACATCAATCCAGGACGGCGACAAAACGGAAGTCGAATGAATTTATTCAACAAAAGTCCCCGTCATGGGAAAAAGGAACCGATAACAAGAACCCAACAGTAATTAACTGAACAGAACAGAAACAAAGGGAAGGACCGCCCCAATCTAAATTGCCCCATGTTTGTGTGTATCTGGGAGCATGAGTGTCTACCGAATGATGGATTGGCCCGCTGGCCTAAATGTATCTGTCCAGTGCCCAAAACATTCTTTCCTGGATGGGCATTGGGAACCCCCATTGACCCTAGCTGAGAAAGATGATGAAATGAGATGATATACAGTACAGTTTGGACACACCTTCTCATTCAATGGGTTTTCACGACTATTTACATTGAAGATTCTCACTGAAGGCATCAAAACTCTGAATGAACACATGAGGAGTTATGTACTTAACAAAAAAAGGTGAAATATCTGAAAATGTTTTATTTTCTAGTTCCTTCAAAGTAGCCCCCTTTGCTCTGATTACTGCTTTGCACACTGTTGGCATTCTAATGAATTATACTAATGAACCCTTATAGGTACATCTGAAAAGAATTTCAGGTGATTGCCTCTTGAAGCTCATTGTGAGAATGCCAACAGTGTGCAAAGCAGTAATCAGAGCAAAGGGGGCTATTTTGAAGACCCTAGAATATAAAACATGTTTTCAGTTATTTCACCTTTTTTTCAAGGATTCAAGGAGGTTTTAATGTTTCCATCACATGTGGCATGCAGTTAAAAATGACATTATGGACCACAGACCCAGAGTAACCGTAAAGGAAATAAATAAAAGTATGATATATCTCCTCCTGTGTTCATTCGTAGTTTTGATGCCTTCAGTGAGAATCTACAATGTAAATAGTCGTGAAAATACAGAAAACTCATTGAATGAGAAGGTGTGTCCAAACTTTTGGCCTGTACTGCATATGCCCTGCATAGAAAACATTCTAAAAACATTCTCCACTGGATTCCACTCTTCACCCCCACCCTACGCGACCCCAGTCCCTAATTTAGGATTAATCAGAAGGGATGAAATGTTTACACAACATCATACTTTATAATTCTAAATGATTATGGAGTGAATTATTGTAAATGAGGAAATCCAATATTTTAAAGTCCATTTACTTCTTTGCGAACTGGGCAAAAATTTGGGAGAGCACCCTGGAGAGATTGTCGGCTTATCACAGGGCAGGCACACAGCCAACTACATTAGTTTAGCATCTCCAGTTTACCTAACTTACATGCCTTTGGGAGAGGCACGGTGGTGCAGCGGTTACCAAGACGTTCCTGTGTTCAATTCCCAGGCAGGGTGAACAAAGGTCCTTTCTGTGCACAGTGTACATGTCCCCACTGCATGCATCCCTGCTTGGGTTCCCTCTGGGGACTCTGGTTTCCTCCCACAATTTAAAAACATGCTGAAAGGTATACCAGAGACACAAAATTCTCCAACTTCCTAAAACATTTCAGGCGGGTGCTGACCAGACAATAAACACCTAAATTAAGAAATATTACAAAATGCAGACGTGAGGAGAAAACGCTTTCCAAATCAATCTACGAATTTTAGATATGAGGTGTGAGTGCTTCCTTATCTGTATGATCGAAAAACAAGACCAAAGTACAGTGACCCAGTACTCATGATTTCCTCTTAACAAAGAAAACACGATCTATTAATACTAATGACCGTCTGACATGCTTACATTTCCATTATTTTACTTTTAGAACTTATATTTAACACACATTTTGTCCTTCATTGGCTTGTTTTGTTCCTCGTGCTTTTACAGTGTGCTCTGAAAGCTGTCTTTGTCATCCACGGTCTATGGCATCTGAATGGGGCCAAACAAACGGTCCAGTCCAGCGAGGCCTATAGTGAAACAACGCTGAATAGAATTCTTCCTCTGACTTCTCCCTCTCCAACCTCCCAGTGACGGGCCACTTCTTTCTTCTCCCGCTCTCGCTAATGGATAAGACAATATTTGCAAGAGCAAAGGAGGGGGAAGCCCATTCATTAGCATTCAGCCGCTCTGTCCCTCTCTTTCTCTGAAGATGGGCGCAGTACGGTTCAAATACACACTTGCGCACACACATAAACCCCCATCCCCACCACCCCCTTTCCCTCTCTGATAAACATTCTGCCCAGTTCCCTTTGATTTTTTTTTTTTCTGGGCCTCTTGTTCTTTCTAAAAGCATTGGTTACCCACCTCTTGGATGCTCGAAAATCAAAAACCAAGAGACAAAAAATAAGCGAGTAAGGCAAAGAAAGAAACAGGTGCGAGGTGATGCAGAACCAGCATAGCTTGCGGATTCCAATAAAGATGACCTCACCAAGTTTGGCCCACATGCGAAAGTTGTTTGATTTGTTGGAAAACTAGATGGCATGGTAACTTTCTTCAATTCACAGTCAGCCAAGACTGCCTTTTATTTCTTCGGCTTTCTAAAGAAAACCTTTGAATCTTTATTCCAGGAGCTGCTAATACAAAGAATCAAGCCTTGGTTTTAACTCTGGGAAGCAAGATGGTGCCTGCGGACTGAATATATAGCTTTGAAGTTCAAGATGATTACAGGTAAGTCCCAAATCAAATGCATAATGCTTCAAAAACTAATAAAAGACCTCTCCGCCATATTGCTCTCATTACGGCTTGATGTCCACTTAAACTCATCGCAAGTGCCCTACTAATTATCACAGCCAGGTCCTGACATTGGATGCTGACAGTGTAAACATTCCAGGGGACTGTTGCCATAGAAATGGGTTTAAATGCACCTCAGACCAGGGCATTTGTTTTGCGAATCAACAAGGCATTGGTGCACAAAAGCACTGAAGCATCGAAGCAAAGATCAGCACAGGAAAAAAACAAACGGGTGTCTGGGGAAGACCGCCATACACTTTGCCATCAATCTTCAAGCTGTCCTCGCCTCCGCTGTCTTATGGATAACCATAGGATCTATATTTAGTGCTCCACTACTAGCCGGTCATTATACCGGCATTATACAGCGGCTTCATGACCATCAATGTTTATGTAAAGATTTTCTTACCCCATAAATACCATTCCTCTAGGACCATTCGGCACAGATGAAAACAGAAACCAGCGCTATCGATAATCCAGGATTACTTTAATTTATGATCATTACCAGCAAAGCTGCAGAACCAGCGGTTTGCACAACGTTAGCAGTCTTACCACCAGAGTTTTGCTAACTTTTCCAGACAAATCAACATTGCCGACCGTAGAAAATCAGCGTTTTGTGTAAACAGTGGTGTAAATGAAGAAGGTTTTACTTCTAAAAGAGGTTTTAATGTCCAAAAAGTACAGCAAAGTCTAACATTTTAGGCCGTTAAGCTCAGTTCAGACAGAATTAGATTCAAATGGGGAAATGGGGTAATGTGATTTTACCGCAGCACGTCTATAAAATTTATGACCGGTTCTCACTGGAGAAGAAATGTCCATATAAATGACAGAGGTGGAAGTAGCTGCTTGAATTAAACACTGGTTTGAAAAACTAACAGAGCAATAGAGAATGATGTAACCCATACTGTATCCCATCTTTGCTAATATTAACATGTTTGCAATGTAGCAGGTTCAATAGCTTACCCATAACTTCTAGGTCATTCTAATTGATTCCTGGATTTGGAGATAATTGACTAAAGATAACAAAAATGCCCTCTGCAGCACTTGACAAACATAAAATGAGCTTATTTAAGATATAATGAAAGGCGGCACTGTGGCTTAGCGGTTAGCACGTCCTCAGTATTCACGTTCTACTCGTGTCCACATGAGTTTTCTCCACGTTTTTTCCAAAATCCCAAAAAAATGGTTGAATTCGTGGCTCTAAATTGTCCCTTTATTAAATGCCCCCATATAGTGTGTGTCTGACTGCGTGTGTGTGCCCAGTAATGGATTGGTGCCCTGTCCTGGTGTATCTGCCCAAAATGTTCTTTCCCCTTATAATGTGAGAAGTTATGATGGACGCATTTGAACATATATTAATGCACATCAGCAGCTTTTATATGAAATTCCATGTTCTCTGCTATGTATTCGGCATCGTAGCGTAATGTTAGCATGAAATTTGCACACAAAAATGTCCTGGAACAAACCATGGCGAGCCTAGGCGCTTTTCTAGAGCTGGAGATAGTCATTTAAACTAGCCATTGGTGGTGTATGTATTGGTGCACTCAGTGATGGCCCAAGCCTGAACAAATATGATGGGGCACCAGGATGGGTCTATGCCATGTCAACCATGCAGATCTTTACTTTGAGAAACCACTAAAAATAACAGCCAAAAAAGGAATTGAAGATGTTTGTAGATTTATTTGTATAGATTTATATACATTTGGTCCAGCTTTGCTTGGGCTTGTGATGACATTTACTGCAATAAAACAATAATTTACACTTCATTGGTCGCACTACATTGTTAAAATAGCACTCCACCAGGCAGACTCATGTCATCCATCCATCCATTCATCCATCCATCCATCCATCCATCCATCCATAATCTTTCACTTATTCCTCTACTAGGGTCATGGGGGGGGGAGTTCCCTATGCCTATCAAAGAGAGAAAGACTCAGGCAGATACACCCAGGACAGGGCGCCAATCTATCGCTGGGCACACACTATACACACAGCTACACACACTCTGTACAGGGCAATTTAGGGCATTCAATTTACCTGGAATCCATGTTTTTGGACTGTTTGAGAAAACCGGAGGACCCTCAGAAAACCCACGTGGACACGGAAAGGACATGGAAACTCCACCCAGATCGGGATGGCTAACCACTTAGCCACCGTGCCATCGACTCATGTCATCATGATAGCAATTACACACGGACACTCTAAATTAATTGCACAATATGTACATACATGGGTGTTGCACTATTTATGCTGCCCGGCCCCCCGATGAGGATGAGTCCCCAACTGGGCCTTGGTCCTCCCAAGGTTTCTGCCTTAAAAAAACAATATAAAAAGTAATTGTCTCCCTCTGTCGCTTTAGCTTGCCCTTTGAGGCTTCAGGCTCAGAACACTGTAAAGCTGCTTTGTGACAATGTACTGTTGTAAAAAGCGCTAGATAATTTAATTAACTTGAACTTGAAATAAATTCGGCTGCGGTGTTCACAGTTGACGGCTCGCTAAAGATCACTAAAATACAGCCCCTTGAGTTGCTTCATAGTGGTTGTAAAGAGTATATAAACCTGGGCAAATCCTAAAGAGTAGGTATTTGTATAAGGAACACACTCACAGACTTTTGAATGTGTTCAAACGAGCACCTTTCAAAAACCCAATGATGCTTTACATTTAAGATAATAAAAATAAAAACACTAGGCAAATTCTGAGTGAAGTTATCATGTTCTTTCCATTTGTTTGTGGGTTTCCTCTGGGTTTCCAGTTTTCTCCCACAGTCCAAAAACATGGATTCAAGGTAAATTGGTTGCTCTTAATTGCCTCTATAGCGTGTGTGTGTGTGTGTTCAGTGATGGATTAGTTCCCTGTCCTGGTTGTATTTGCCCAGCACCCGAGATGTTCTCGTAGAGGATTAGGTGGAAGATAATGAATAAATAAATGGCACCTTTCAAAAAAACAATGATGCTTTACATTTAAAATAATAAAAATAAAATCAGGGTGGCACAGTGGCTTGGTGATTAGCACATTCGCCTCTAAGCGCTGAGGATTTCCGGTTCCCCAATCTGGGTGGAGTTTGCATGTTCTCCCCGTGTCTGCGTGGGTTTCCTCCGGGTTCTCCGGTTTCCTCCCACATCCCAAAAACATGAAGATAAATTGAATGCTCTAAATGGCCCTGTATAGTGTGTGTGTGTGTGTGTGTGTGTGGATGTGTGTGTGAGTGTGTACCCAGCGATGGATTGTCGCCTTGTCCTGGGTGTATCTACCCAGCGCCCGAGACTTTCTGTCCTGGATGGGCATGGGGAACCCTCATTAAGGAATAAGCGGAAGAGAATGAATGAATGAAAATAAAATCATGAGGCAAGATTCTTATCTGAGTGAAGTTATCATGTTCTTCCCGTTTAAGCATGGGTTTTTCTCTGGGTTTGCCAGTTTCCTCCCACAGTCCAAAAACAAGGATTCAAGGTACATTGGCTGCTCTTAATTGCCTCTATAGTGTGTGTGTGTGTGTGTCCAGTGATGGATCGGTGCCCGGGTGTATTTGCCCGGCTCCCAAAATGTTCTCCCCTGAATGGGAATGGGGAACCCCATCACCCCCCCCCCTCCCAAGCACAACCCTAGTAGAGGATTAGATGGAAGATAATTAATGAATAAATTGCACCTTTCAAAAAACCAATGATGCTTTAAATTTAAAATAATAAAAATAAAAACACGATAAGGTTCTTATCTGAGTGAAGTTATCATGTTCATCTTGTTTATGCGTGAGTTTTTCTCTAAGTTCGCCGGTTTCCTCCCACAATCCAAAAACATGGATTCAAGGTAAATTGGCTGCCTTATATAGAGTGTATTTTTATGTGATTTTGTGTGTGCCCAGCAATAGATTCCCCCCCCCCCTCCAACCCTCCCCAACATGAACTTAGTGGAGGATTAAGCAGAAGATGATGAGACTAGTGTACTAGTGTTTTTTTTTTTGTTTTGTTTTTTAATAACATTTTTATTGGATTCATGTACTAGTGTTTACTCTCACGGTGATGGGCCTTTATCTTCACCTGCTTTATAGTGAGCTAGCTCTTAGCATTCCTGTCCTCTTTCCCGTCTACCACTAAAGTTGGACCTGCGTTTCTTATTGACTCTTTGCCTTTAGGCTGCACACTGGCTCCAGCAAAGTGGAAATGACTGAGCTTGTATGGCTGTTAATTTAGCTTTTCCTGTTTTGCATGGTGCCACCTTAGTAAATTATAGTGAAGGGGTTGCTGCTGCTGCAGCAACTTTGTGTGTGTGTGTGTGTGTGTATGCATACTTTCATGGGTGGAGAAGGAGATGAGTCTTTCTGGCTCCTACATAATTGCTCAAATACACTTTCAGCCTTTACCACTTACTTTAATTATTATTCCACCCAAAATTATAGCCACCAACGTTCTCGTGACTCCGCCGCCATTTGTCTGACCTTATCACAGTCACACTATACAACATTGTAGTATGTAAGCAATCAGTTTGGGAAATAATTTCGACACCTTTTCCCTAAGCCAGGAAAAAAACATTTAGGTCAAAGGGGATTTAAAAGGAAATACAGTCAGCAAACTCTTTTGAATATGTTTCATATCCTAGGACAAGATATCTCACATAACATCGTATTAGTACACAGTGCGTATGGCGTGATAACTTTCTTTAACGCCATAAATACAACCAAAAATTATTTTTGCACAATAGTTATAGAGTGTATATGGCTCCAGTTTACATCACCCTACACTTGACTGCCTGTTAGGTTCCATACTGACTACAAAGCCCTTTCAGAGCCCTCAGTGATTCAGCTTTGTTATATCTTGCTCATTTTCCAGCGCAACATATCCCATCCTAAAAATTCAGTCTGCCGAAGGGATTTTTTTTCCTCTGTTCTCTTAATTTATTCCAGCCTTTGCTATTTTACCAATACACAAAAAAGTGCATCTACTGTAAGTTGGATCATCAGGTATGTAAATGGGATCACATGACTCACCGATGCCGGCCTGTGGTTGTCCTGAAATCCAGTCCTTCCATTCAGGAATGTGTCAGTGTACCTGTAGACCCATATAAAGGAAATATCAAAAAGGAGATCTCATTAATGTCTTTCCAGTTTCTCTGAAATCAAATGGGAAGATAAAGAAGATTTTAGCGTAAGACTCAATTAAAGCTCCTGAATTAAAGGCCTCAGTCTCACACGTGTCTCCTCTTGAGTCTCAGTGGAGTTCTCGATAAAGTCTCACATTGTGTTTAGATTTACCAAAATAATTCATTTGTTTATTCAAGACAAATGTCTCAATATGAACATCCAGAGACTAAGATTGGTTTAAGTCCTGATACTGTGAGCTTCTTAGTTGTTGAAAATCTAACACAAGGTTAGGGTGTTGGACGATCAATCTGAAGGTAAATTTAAAGGTCGCTAAAGTTACCAATGTTGCCACTTGAGCAGGGCGCTTAACTCTTATTGCTCATTGGCATCGCTTTCATGGTTGACCCTGTACTCTGAGCCAAACCACCCAGTTAGAACAGTTGGAATATGAACTCATACTTTATTTGCATGAACCAGAGATCTTTGTTTTTTTGTCTCATATTATTTCTTCTAAGCATATTTTCGGAGAAACATCTGTGACACGATTGCTCTCCAAATAAGGTCCAAGTCTCATCTTATCTAAGTTCCCCATGCCCATACAGGGGATGTTTCAGGTGTTGACCCTCAAGACAGGGCACCAAACCATCACTGGGGACACATATTTAAACACACAGTTTATAGGGGCAAATTTTAGAGCACCCAGTTCACCTTGATTCTGTATTTGTGGAATGTGTGAGAAAACCAGTGCCGCTACAAAGCAGCTTTACAGTGTTATCAGCCTGAACCCCCAAGATGCAAGCTGAAGTGACAGAGGCAAGAAATAACTTCCTGATATTTTGTTTTTTAGGAATAAACCTTGGGAGAACCAAGGCTGAGTGGGGGACTCGTCGAACTGCGGGTGATGAACTCGGATGAAACCCACGCGGACAAGAAGTTGACCTGTTCTGTCTACTGCCAGGACACTGTCCACCCCATCCTTTAAAAGACATTAAGTCTTACAATTGAGTAAATTTTTGTGGTTGTAACCTCAGACAATATAATTAAGAACAGTAAGCTGGCTCTGTCAAGCTGACTTAAAGATATTTTGGTAACACGTTACCTAAATCTTGCATTCAAAATGCATTATAAACCAAAGTTTAAAGAAGTTGATGTTATGATGCATTATGTCACTTCTAAAGCTTTATGTCAAACTGTTATAACAATTTTTGACTATGATTATGAACATCTATGTACATTAACAAAGGCTTATGACAAATGTTATAAAGCGTTATAGATACTTTATAAAGCTTTATAAATGCACTTATAACACATTATGAATACCAATTCATAGAAAGTGTTACCAATATCTATTTCCTTTAAATGTTTTATATAAACCTTAACTAGATGTTAAGTCTTGCAATGTATGTCACTAAGAGAGAGTAAGAGAGAGGTTTTTTTTTTACTTTTACCAGCACTTTTATTTTACCCAAGATTAAATTACAATGGGGCCACACGGTGGCTTAGCGGTTAGCACATTCGCCTCTCAGCGCTGGGGATTCCCGGTTCGAATCCCTATCTGGGTGGAGTT
>JAOUQT010000042.1:4088198-4109371 GCA_025769995.1 Xyliphius kryptos | reverse complement strand
CCCCTGGAGCAATGAGGGTTAAGGGTCTTGCTCAAGGACCCACATTGGTGACTTCAGTGGACCTGGGATTTGAACCCACAACCTTGTGATTGATCGTCCAACACCCTAACCACTGAGCTATATACCTCTCCCTATATTTTCTTAGTAAAATGCTTTTTGGTTGTATGTTTATTTTTACAACAGGAACTTTGTTGAGGAAAGTTTGGGCTCCAGATATGTGGAAACAAACAGGATTGAATTTGAGAAATCCCTTGAGGAGACAAATTCAACAACACCGGTCTTTTTCATCCTGTCTCCTGGAGTCAATCCACTAAAAGATGTGGAGACAGTAGGTATGTCAGTGCTTTCATTATTTCTCACATCCTTTTTTTGTAATTTTTTATGTGAAGCTCTTTATTTTCTTTTATGAACAGGCTTAAAGCTGGGTTTCTCTGCTGAACTTGGAAACCTTCACAATGTGTCGTTGGGACAGGGGCAGGAGAGTGTCGCTGAGAAAGCTTTAGAGTTGGCAGCTACAAAAGGCCACTGGATTATTCTGCAGGTACAGTATAAAGTCCTGTTTATGTCAATATTTTTTTAACTAATTAACAAATTATGTAAATTATGTAAAGGCCTGCTTTTACCAATAACTATCAAAAGGAAGATTCTCAATAGAATTGTAAACAACTAATACAACACATTGTGATCCAGTCTTTTAAGCCCAGCCAAGGTCTGGGATGAATTTGATGACATATTTTTTAATAATATTAATGCATCCTGATAAATTCCCAAAATGATATGGTAGTATGGTGATGATTCACCAATGATATGGTAGTAGTTCTGATGAAACATAAATTGATCTCAAGCAGTTTTTTTTAAACATTCTTCTGTGGGAAATATGTGTTACAAACTGATTAAACCTATAGCATAAACTAGGTTTATCCATATTTCTGGAAAACCTGTGAATGCCCAGATAAACACCATTTTCATAGTGAAGGATTGTGGTGATAGCTTTGTGCTCTGGGACCTTTTGTCTTCATATTCCAAAAGTTTTAAATTGAATAGATGAGATTGAACAAATATCTCCACTGTGCCAACCCCAAGAAGCAGAAGATTTACAGTCACATCAACAAAGACATGGTAAGGCCCAACCAGAGCCCAGATCTAAATCCAGTTGAAAACCTGTAAGGAAACTTGAAGAGGGTGGTCCACAGAAGAATCCCTTGTCTAATATAAAATGTTTTTAACATATTAATAGCACTTTTGTTAATAAGATTTGGTAAAGGGGACCAAGTCATAGGTCCTCAAAAAGAAATAAAATCAAAAAAGATATGGGCTCAAGTGTGCTTATGCAACCACATCATTTTAAACCCCTCATAAAAAGTTACGGTTTAAATTACATGATAGGAAGGATTCATCTTTCAATTTTCATCATTATAAACCTGAAAAATTATATAATTGTGATGCAGTGAGTCACAATAATGCCATTGATATATTTATGCATAAAGATCTCGCCTCGTTATGCACTACATACATACAATTGTGGATGCATAGGAGTATTATCAAAATTAGAGCAGCTTGGGGTAAGATGGAGATCTAACTTATTTAATTTCTTGCTTTTCTTGATGTATTTATTCTTTTTCCTTTAGAATGTTCATTTAGTGGCACAATGGCTGGGTCATCTTGAAGAATTGTTAATGAACATGGGACAAAAAGCTCACCCGCAGTACAGAGTATTCATGAGTGGGCAGCCTGCCTCCAGCCGCAATGAACACATCATTCCCCGAGGTATCCTGGAAAATGCCCTTAAGCTGACCAGTGAGCCACCCACAGGCATGAATGCCAGACTACATGCTGCACTAGACAACTTTAGCCAGGTCAGTTAATTGTCTTTTTTTATAATAGCAAAACCCTGTGTTTCAGTTGGTACACCCAAATTAAGTTATTTCTTTTAACATGAAAGTATCAATAATGTAGATCATTTTTAGTTTGCCCTACTACATTTTACTCTTAGCAGGAGAACCAATATGTTAACTAAAATGCTTTTTGTATTTTAAAGGATTGTGTGGCCCTGTGTAACATAACAATGCTTTTACTTATTTTTTGACAGTGATTACACTGTGGAGTTCCTTCCTTAAATGGTCGGAGAGTTGTGGCTTGCATTGTAACTAGTTCCATTTATTGTGAATTACCTCCTTCTGCACAAACGCAATGCCACTTAAACTCGAATTTTTTTAAATAATTATTTATCTATCTTAAAGTTACAACTCATGGTGATGTGCATAAAGAGAGTAGGTCAGTTATTTGAAAAAATGAATTCATTGTTCACAATTATTCACTATTATATGTTTGACATGGTATATTGGCTGTAAAAAAATACAAAATATGCTTTTAACATTGTTAAAACAATGAGATATTTTGTCCATGTCTGTGCCCATGTGGTCACATACACATGTATGCATATGTAATGCATTTTCACAAATGAATTCTATAATTCAGATAATTGATGTGTATAATTGAGCTTTACTGTTATTTTGTAAAGGGTGTACCTATGTTCTATTAAAACTAAATTAAAAATAGCAAATTTTTTTGTTATGTTTTATTACAACAGGAAACTCTGGAGATGTGCTCCCATGAACAGGAGTTTAAAAGACTCCTGTTCTGTTTGTGTTATTTCCATGCCTGTGTCAGTGAGCGAAGGAAATTTGGGCCCCAAGGCTGGAATCGCTGCTACCCATTTAATAACGGAGACCTCACCATCTCCACAAATGTGCTGTACAACTACCTGGAAGTCTCTTCAAAAGTAATTTTTACAGCCTGAGTAACCTTGAGTGTACTTTTTAATGAAATTCATATGTATATTTGCTGAAATTAACATTGTTAAACATTCATTAACTACATAATCTTTGGAGTTACAGTTCAGGCTATTATATTTATAAAGAACTTTTTACCCACAAACAGCCAAAGCAATGAAAGCAAGCAAGAAACTCCATGGTATTTATTTGTGTTTTAATTTAAGCAACATTGTCATGACCAAGGCTCAGTGGGGGACTCACTAAGGCACTCAGGAGCCTTACTCACTAAGGAGCATCTAAGGCAAATTAACAGTAAATAAATGCTAATAATATACAGATAATGTATGTATGGCCAATAAAAGGGGCCAACAGAAAACAAGTATGTTAATTCAACAATAGATACATTGATTCAGCTTAGTCATTAAATTGCAGCAGCTTTTGGAGTCTATCTGAGCACTGAATGGTGTGAAAGGCAAGGAGCACCTTGGATCATCAGTTCAATTTAGGGCTGACACACTGACAAACAGATTCACAATTTACTCAATTATTAACTTCTCGTCATTAATTTTTTATTTTATTTTTTTAAATCTTAAATAGGACTTTACTTGTTTAATCACAATAAACAAAAACTAAAACTGACTTTAAACCAAAATTAGGAGCAATGCTCAGGGTTACATTATTTTAAAGTTGTATTGTCTTAAAGCAGCCGATTTGATGAAGCCACTGTAATCAGTTACATTTCCAAAAATGTAAAATTTCTTAAGCTGTTTTATGTAGTAACAAAAGTCATATTGCAGCTCAAAACCTCTTTTACCCAACTGGGTCTATAGAAAGCTGTTTGTATCAGAACTAACTTGACATTCTGCTTGGTTGAAGTAGTCTTTCTGCACCTGTGCAGATGTAAAACATTATACAAACTGAACTTTTAGAATAAAAATGTGGTTGCTTCTGCATTTGAATAATCGGATAACTGCTTTAATGCCACAATCACCAGATTATCAAAGTACACCCCCAAATCTGTTATTTTCATGCATTATTATTTTTATATGTTAAAAAAGGAGACCTGTTCTAACTTGTTTCCTTTCAATGGTATCCTTTGTTTACACCAGAGGAAAAAAACTGGGACAGATGTACAAGTGAGATCTCATAATGTATTTTTCTTATTTCTGCATCAGTCTGGTCACAAACAATTATGCTGCTGGCACCTACCCCCTCCCCACCAAAAACGAATGTCCTTCATTATGTTAACCAAACACTAACCTGTACGTGCGTATACAGGGGATTCATTAGGCGGCCAATGAAGCATCATGCTAAATGTAATTACACACACTGCGCGTGACATCTCGCACCACTACATAAGTGATCACTGCAATTAAGTTTGATGAAGGAAGCAATTTGCAAAACAATACAGATACAAATGACTGTGAACTTCCAGCTTTTGTCATCTGCTCTGAAGCACAAGCTCACACACTTATCTCTTATAGACTCCATCACAGTAGTACCTGGTCACTCGGTTCACATGCATCTATATAAAAACACCACCTACAACAAGAATGTGATATTAAATTGTTTACATTGTATACAAAGTTATATTATTAAAGAAAAAAAATATTAATAGCAACATTGAACAATGTCAGCCAAACCAAAACCCATTCCATCATCTGTGCTATAGGTGCCATGTGAGGACCTGTGCTATCTGGTTGGTGAAATCATGTATGGAGGACATATCACTGATGACTGGGATAGGAGACTCTGCCGCACTTACCTACAGGAGCTCATCAATCCCAAGATGGTAAAACCATTCCTCTAAAATATGAAAACAGAAATCATTCAAATTACAAAGAATTTTACTTAAAAAACAATTGATTTAAAAGCCACTAGGCTGTGTGGCTTGCTCAAACAATAGACACTTCAAAAATGAAATAAAAATCTTAGAGTTTCTCAGAGTTTAAAAACATGGAGAACCTTAGAGAATATTATTAATGCCATTAATATTATAAGTGTGTCTCAGTTGTGATTTGCCAATAATATTTTTAATATATTATATACGGTGCTGTGGCATAGTGGTTAGCACATTCGCATCTCAGCGCTGTGGATTCCCGGTTCGAATTCCTATCTGGGTGAAGTTTGTATGTTCTCCCCGTGTCTGCGTGGGTTTCTCCTAGAATACTCCTAGATTGTAAATAAGACCACTTTGTCAGGTATGCATCAATGTTTTCCTTTATCAGTTGGCTTTTATGATAATCTATTTTATAGTTCTAAATAATAGTTTTGGCCCAATTCATTTATTCTCTAATGCTGCTGAATAAATTTCAGCACAATAATGTGGTGTAGTATGTTTGTGTGTGATGCATTGGTAGTAGTTCAGACACAACAGTGCTGCTGGAGTATAAACAAACCTCAGTCAGTTTCACTGCAGTGCTAATTTTCATCCTGCTCTGTGGTGCAGTAAAAGCAAGTACTGCACAACTTTATTTTCATGGACTCTCTGCGGCTTTGATTATAGTGTGCATTCAGTGTGCAATTAAATAGCCTTTGATAGACCTGTGAGGTCATTTATAATATTTATTTTCATCCAGGTTTGCATTAACTCTTAGCTGAAATCTTCTACTGATGAGAGAATTGATCATTCATTTTTAGCACAACCCAAAGATATTCAAAAGGTCATGAATTTGTGGTGATGAATTAATGCATGCGACTAATAAAATGATTCCTTGTGACTCTTAACAATTTTCCAGTTTGAGCCTAATTGATCAAACAATAATTCATTGATAGGATAACTTGAGCCTTTATTACCTTCTGGTACTTAACTGACTGTATTTAAAATGGTGCTGATCTGACAAACTAAAAACAGTATTAATTATACACCTTAAATTGGTTAAAATTATGTAAGTAAAGTTATTTATATATATATATATAAATAATTACGGCACAGTGGCTTAGCCTCTCAGCACTTGGGATTGCTTTTTTGAATCCCGATCTACGTGGAGTTTCCATGTTCTCCCCATGTCTGCATGGATTTTTTCTGGGTTCTCCGGTTTTCTCCCCCAGTCCAAATACATGGATTCCAGGTAAATTGAATACTCTAAATTGCCCTGTATGGTGTGTATGGATGTGCAAGTGTGTACCCAGCGATGCATTGGCACCCTGTCCTGGGTGTATCTGCCCAGCGCCCGAGATGTTCTTCCCTGGATGGGCATGGGGAACCCCAGTAGACCCTAGTAGAGAAATAAGCAGAAGATAATAGATGGATGAATATATATCATTTCATCAGTTCCACTTATAGAGAGATGGATTTTGTAGTTCTACAATTACAGAGCTACGCACTATAGTCTATCTGTTTGTGGACTACAGTAAATCTTTTTAGTCCCCTTTACTCTGTTCCCACATGGTCAAGACCTCAAAAGTATGATCATGGAGCAGGTATTATAGAGTATAGATCTAGATACTCTAGTTATAGATAGATATAGAGAGAGTGAGATAAAGTCAAAGACGTTAAAACGGGGGCAAAAGTGATTTATGATTGTTTGTCAGGTGGCATCTACTCTTCCTTTTTCTTTTTCATGACCTTAAATCACAGCCTTTCAGATTGTATTTCACCACCTTAACCACTAAGGCACAACATAGCGAAACAGTCATTGTCACGTCATTAATAACTTGTTTTTTCCCCTCTTTGTTCAGTTTGAAGCTGAGTTTTTCCTTTGTCCTGGTTTCACTGCTCCTCCTGATCTGGATTATACTGGCTATCACAGCTACGTGGATAAGCAATTACCAGTAGAAAACCCAAGTCTCTACGGCCTGCACCCAAATGCAGAGATTGAGTTCATGACCATCACTTCTGACTCAATTTTTAAGGCTTTGTTGGAACTGCAGTGGGAAGACTCAACCGGAGAGGAAGCCGTACAGAGTGTTGAGGAGAAGGTTAAAAAACACTCAGGGTTAATAATACAAATCCAGTTAATAATAATGAAAATGAATTTCATTTTTACATCATGTACTGAACTTAGGTAAAAAGTGTGATGGAGCACATGCTGGACAGACTGCCTGAGGAGTACAGCATATCAGAGCTAACGGCTAAAACCAGAGAGTGCAGTCCCTTCACACTGCTCTGTCTGCAGGAGTGTGAGCACATGAACAAGGTGCTTTCTGAGATCCACAGCTCTCTTACAGAACTGGATCTGGCCCTAAAGGTAAACCCTAAATATACTTCTTCCCAAAGACGTACAACATATGGGCACGAGTATGTTAACAGCTAACCAACATTATATTTCAAAACCAAGAGGAATATAGGAATATTTGGCATTCAGATTTAGTTCATTCACCCTAAGACATTGCTCTAAATTGAAACAAGAGCTTGGGTTAAATAATTGCAATGGTGGTTTAAATGCGGGCGGCACGGTGGCTTAGTGTTCACTGGGGATTTCCGGTTCAAATCCCGATCTGAGTGGAGTTTTCATGTTCTCCCCGTGTCTACGTAGGTTTCCTCTGGACACTTCAGTTTCCTCCCACAGTCCAAAAACGTGGATTCAAGGTAAATTGGCTTCTCTAAATTGCCCCTATAGTTTGTGTGTGTGTGAGAGAGAGAGAAAGTGTGCCCATCAATAAATTGGCGCCCTTTGCTAGGTGTATTTGCCCAGCGGCCGAGACTTTCTCCTCAGGATGGGCTTGGGGAACCCGCCCACAACCCTCGTAGAGGATTAAGTGGATGATAATATGAATGTTGAAATGCTTTTCATCATAATATGTATTTAAATAAAATTTGCAAAGACAGCAAATATTCTTATTACTTAACATATTATAACCACCAGTTTTAAATGGTTGGCATTGTTAACAGGATAACGTGAGGATGAAGAACAAAGCCTAATCTAACCTATTTCTGCTGCTGTGTTTTGTCTGTTAGGGTGAATTGTGCATCTCCGCAGATATGGAGACTTTGTATATGGCTCTGTTCTATGACCGGGTTCCAGAAAACTGGAGCAGACTCTCATACCCCTGCACAAAAACTCTGGGTCAATGGTACACTAAATGATCTTGGGTCTAAATTATATCATTTAAAACTACTTTGTTTTACAAAATAATTATTTTCTTTTTAAATTGACTGATGTGGCTATACTTACAAAATCACATAACTGTACAAGGAACTGATTGACATATTAGCTGTCTTTTGTTAGCTACAGGTAATACAATAGAGAAGTTTTAAAATAGTAAAACTATAATCTTAGTTTATAAATAATATTGGCTTATTTTATTGTTCTACATAATATATTTATTGAAACAAATTGAGTTAACTTATTGTTTAATTGTTAAAAATAATATTGAGTTTTATATGCTCAAAAGAATTAGTGTTAACTGGGTTCCAAAGTGTATAGTACCCTAGAATAGTCAGTAAGTTAGCTCAGCCAGGAGAGCACACGCAAGTGACCTGCTAATTTATACATTTGAAGATGGCACTTTCTTTTGCACAGCTTTTAACCTTTACTTGTGTAGGTTCAGTGATATCCTCAGTCAGTGCAGAGAGCTGGACACATGGACTCAAGACTTTGTGCTTCCATCAGTGGTTTGGCTTTCAGGCCTCTTTAGCCCCCAGTCCTTCCTTACAGGTAAGAAAGCAGATTAAATCTTTGGCCAAGCTTGAAAATAACAAATTGTGATTTTTTTAAGGGCACATTGTTTGCACAATAGTAAGCTCTCTCCTCACTGCTCAACCTGGGCAGGTAAAAAAAAAATGTGTGGAGTTTGCATGTTCTTGCATCTCCATGAGTCCGGGGCTTTGGTTTCTCATCTAACCGCATGAGTGCTAGCAGGTGAACTGGTAAAATGCATTTACCTCTAGATGTGACTGCGTTTGTCGATATGTACCATACAGGGTGACCAGAGGTAGAAGTAAATTGTAAGAACAAATCCCCAAGAGTTGTGCTAAGATTGTCAACTTCAAAATTTTGTTTTTGATTGAGTTTAACCAAAAAGATGTACATCTTTTGAAAGCAGTGGTTATATAAAAAATGAAGTGGTTAAATTCAAGTGGGTTGTTGCAAGAAGCCCCAGTGTTTATTGGGCAAAAAGCTTGTAAATGCCTCTGACAGTTCCCCGGTCCATCACCATGACAACACAAAGACATACACATTCATTAACACAGTCACACCAAGTCATTTACTTACTTTGTTATTGGCGATGGAGGAAAATCAAATCTGCTAGAAGAAACCCAAATGGATACAGAGTGAACCTGCAAACTCCACACAAAGAGGACTCAGGAGTCAAACAACAATAACCATTAATCTATAGTGCCCTCTAGAGAGTAATGTGAAGTAATAACATTTTTCATTCTATATCTAACGTGTTTTATGGACAAGAAATGTAATTTTAATACATGGTAAACATTTTTTAAACTGAAATAACAATAAACAATAAATAAAAAAAATGCATCTTTAACAGAATGTTTTCCTGCTGACACTGTAAATACCAGTAAGACGCTTATTTACCCCACTGTTTAAAGTCAAGGGTGGCTTAGTTTGTTTGCCTCTGAGCACTTGGGATTCCCGGTTTAAATCCCAATCTGGCTGGAGTTTCCTCCCACAGTCCAAAAACATGGATTTAAGGTAAATTGAATTCTCTAAATTGCCCCGCATTGTCTGTGAGTAAGGGTGTGCCCAGCGATGGATTGGCACCCTGTCCTGGGTGTATCTGCCCAGCGCTCAAAACGTTTTCCCCTGGATGGGCACGGGGAACCCCACTAGTAGAAGATTAAGTGGAAGATAATGAATGTTTAAAGTCAGCATACAATCAGTTTATTCACAAAGCTTTACTTTAAAAGTTACATTTGTAATAGAATAATGTTATGTGTTATATGAGTTGAAAGATTTTTCTCATCAGTTGGTTGCACTTGACTTATTTCAATACCGGGATGACAGTGTGCTGTAAGGATTCCACTAACATGTCTGTTTATTTGGAGGTACAGTATGTGGCATGAGCAGAGCTGATGTGATCTTGTGTCCTACAGCAATCATGCAGACTATTGCTCGGAAAAACAAGTGGCCTTTGGACAAAATGGTCCTGTCCGTCGATGTGACGAAGAAGAGTAAGGATGATTATGGCCATCCTCCTCGAGAGGGCGCTTATGTCCATGGCCTTTATTTGGAAGGTAATGTCATTCGATATTAGATGTGTCTGTATCTGTAGAATTAAAGTTATTGTGAACCTCATTCATATTCTAAGCCGTTTAAACTATTTAAACTATTAAAGCAATTAGGGACACAAGGGATGCATTATTGTAAATAAATCATAGGAAGAGGTGTTGTTAGTCATGACACAAAGTAGAGTACAGTTACACCTCTTTCCCATGATTTATTCACAATAATCAACAACAACGGGTGCCATCTTTTTTTTTCTAAGTTGTGGTTACACACATACTATAGTAAAATGGTTTGATTCATTAATGCATTTATTGAAAGCAAAATTTTTACAAAACTGGTCTTCCACATAGTCATCTACTCTGGTTTTTAAAGTGATCACTGAGCAACAGGTTTCCGTTTTCCTCAATACTAAAACAATGCCATCTAGAGGCCAAATTACAAAATGCACTTCATAAAAAACATCGGGAAAATATTGTATTGTAGGTCACGCATTGATATGAATGTGAAGTGATCAGAGTGCATTATTGTCAATAATGTCATGGCTGAACAGATGGCTCAGCCAGTCAGATTTAAGGACCTGCCTGCTCTCATATTTCAAAATGCAGAAAACAATGGACAGGTTGCCATTATCAGACAGCCCGACAAATCCATTCCTGTACACATTTACAACAAAGACCAATTAAATGTTGTCATAATGTTCATTTTATTGTCGTAGGTGCTCGATGGGATCCATCTACTGGTGCCATTTCAGAGGCTATGTTTAAGGAGCTGAATCCAGCCATGCCAGTGCTGTACATCCGCGCAGTCCCCGCTGACAAACTAGAGCTGAAGGACACCTATGACTGTCCCATGTACCGGACTAAGAACCGAGGTTCCACCTTCATCTGGAGCTTCCCGCTCAAAACACATCACCCACCTACCAAGTGGGTGCTAGCAGGAGTGGCGCTGCTTCTGTCTGTCTGACTGAGCAGTTTCAAAAGTCTCCAGTAAGCATCACTGCATTAGCCATTTTGAGGAAAATTATATAATTTTCTAAATTATACATTTTGTGCGTAATTATATTAACTGGCCAAACGACAGCAGAAAGCACGGCACGGTTCCACAAGAGAACATATTTTGTTTATACATCAAATAAGTAAAGAATTACAGATTTGTACGATTAGGCCCCTTAGTGCAGTTTACCTTCTACATTACAGGTGTTTATGTTTTAATGCCAGAAAACTGTACCATTTCTCCTGAAAAAGCCAAAACAGTGATACTTTGCATAATTAAATAAATTAACTTGTATCGCTGTGACAGGACTTTCTATACATAAAGCATGTCACTTTAACAGGCGTAAGGTTTAACAGGAGCACAGCTGTGGCTGAGATCCAGCAGGTTCATTAGCTGATGTGTTTTGTATTGTTCATTCTCTGGACACTTGCGGTGTGTCATAGCTCCGGTGAACGGACAGGGAAATGATAGATCAGCTAGAGGAAAAAGGAAATGATAGGTTTGTGTGGGCTGTTCCGTGGTGCCTCTTTTTTCTTTCAGTTGCAGTGCACACGCAGCAGGCAGTAATGGCCCAGCGGGTGGCGACGTTACAGCATCTGTTTGGCCATTTAAGTTCATCTGAGCCAAATAGTGAGCACATGCTAAAGCCTTTATGCAATTTTAATGTCTTTTTGGGACATCCTACAAGCCCAACATCCCTCTTTTCCCCAACCTGTAACTGCAAGTGTTGTATTATAGTTACCCCTCTATTTGACTTCTGATTCCCAGATGAGATGATTGGTGATACTGTAAGCGGCTGTTTTCGTAACTGAGATTCAGTTTAACATAAATTCTAACTATAGTTTGTATAAATGCTCATTAAACATAGTATTTTGCCTTACATAGCAGTATAATTAATGAATTACTAATGGGTTTGTTAAACGATATTCTAAATGTATTAAAACAATTAAGGAGCTCAGTAAAGCACTAATGTGACTAGTGATAGTTAAGATTTTAATTTGTGCATAATTACCCGTAACTACGTCTAATGTTTACATTAACATTTAAAACCAGCCTTTTAAATCTGTATGAGCATAGGTCACCATGTTTGTAAGATTGGTAGCTGTGGCTTATAGGAGCAATGCGGCACAACGGTGGCCATATTGCTCAGGGCAAATGATTACGATTTATAACCTCACCAGTAGATGGCACCAGCACACACAACGTTCTCTTGAATACTTTTACATTTTGCTATTGTAATAGGTGAACTATTGCTGGACATGTTGACTTTGAATGTTTAACTGAAGTCACATTGGGCCTTTTTTATGAGTTGGCTTACTGTGCGTTATTCAGTGAAAATTGTGGGGTTTATTGTTCAAATTTCATATAGAAGTAAATTACCATTATTCAAAACAGCCACAAGAAATAACTTAATTCGTTCAATGAGACATAAAAGAATTTATAAGTGTCGGAATTCCTATGCATGATGGACAGCACAGTTCAAACTGAGTTTTAACACACAACAGAAAAAGGAAAAGTGCTAAATTATTGACACTTAAAGACACTTGGTCTTTTTTTACTTAAAAAAAAATCAAATACATCAACAAATTTTATTTGTAGCTGTCGGTACACAATTGCTGCTTTATTGTCTTTTTACACAAAAAATATTATAAAATAAAGTTTATGTATTTACAGTGTTTAAACAATTGCCAAACATACACAATGCATTCTGGTCAATCAGTGACGCAGTCAAATCATACAGACCACTATAGTGTAACCATCAGAAACTGAAACTGTTTTTTCTCTTTTCATGATTAAGCTCTTTTCACCACTGAACTTTACTGTGTCCAAGAATAAACACCTGTCTTAATTACATGGTTAGATTGCAAAAGCTCTGGATTGTAAAAAATAATTGTTTAGTAATTCTATTTTAATTACCATTTTTTTACACTTGTCTCAAAGTACTTGGACAGCTACACATTACATAATCTCACAAAAACAGCTTGCACTCATCAGGGAAGCTTCTACAAGCTTTTGGAGTGTCTGGAGAGTGTTTGTCCATTTATCCAAAGGATGTTAAACTCACCCAACCATGTCTTTATGAAACTCTGTTCATTTTGTTTACGGGGCACACTTACACCTAAACAGAAAAAAAACATTCACAAACTGCTTTCATAAAATTGAAAGCATAACATTGTCCAAAAAGACATGGCTTGGTGCATTTTATTAATCTTTGGCAATGTAACTTTAAATAATTTAATAATTAGGAGTTGTGTGCTAATACTTTTGTCCAAGTAGTTCATTTATGATCTTGTTTTTTAATACCATGATGTCAGCGTTCATTTCTGTAATGTTTCTGTCATTCAGAGTTCCTCAACAGTAAACAAAATCACTGCCATTTACAGGACTTTTAGCCAGTTCAGTTTTTGAACACTGCCAACATCTCATAAGTCAACTCAGGAGCACTCGCCATGTTCATGAAAAAGGAATTTATTGAGTAATTTGAGTGCATGTAGTAGCTTTGTGATTAAAGCTAAATTTAATTAAAAAAAAAAAAAACTGTTTTACTTTTCAAACTGTTGCCCACCTGAGAACAGGCTGTATAAATTTTTTTAGAAGGAAAGTGGTGAAGAATCTTCATCTATTAAGTCTTTTAAAGATTCAAATAAAGATTCAAAAAAATTAAGTCACTGAAAAGACTTGGTTTATATCTTTAACTCTGTAAATGCATAAATACGAAAATCAGTATTAAACTAATTGCAATGGTGTAATCAAATTAAACAATCAGATTATACTTCTCATGGTACTGCCATGTCACTGTACTGCCTTTTTTTTGTCCGTCTTTGTTTTGTTCATTTTGCCAAGTTATCTGCTTTAGTCAGAATGTGTCATCATGTAATCTTCTACAATAAAGAAAAACCTGTTCTTTTCATTTTGTCTGATTGTCTTAAGGCTGAAAACAGGCCTACATGTACAGCACATGGAAAATCATTTGATTATTTTTAACATGTAGCATAAAAATGCTCTAAGATATAATAAGAACAGATATTCACTATTACAGTGACAAATTTGGTTATGAGTAAAAACAAAAGCAATCTTTAAGTGGTAACCTAGGTTTCTGTCCTTGTATACTGTATGTTTACTGCATGTTTACTGCATGTTATTCACATGCAAGACCACAGTTGTGCACATCATGTCCTAAAGGATGATAAAACAGTCTTTACTCTAAGTTTTAATTACTTGCACAGCAAGACTAAAGGCCTTATCGCTTATCTGAAGTTTATGAGGTGCAGTATCTCCCCCTTGTGGCTGTCCAGAATAGCTGCGCCTCCTTCTTGGTGCTTTGTGTAGGATCATCTAGATTTCACACCTCTCTTTTTACCTTATTACATCAAGATGTCATAGTCCTACACTCGGGTCTCGAGACGGTGTGACAGTTCAAAAAGTGTCTGTTGATTGTCGATAATGTGCAGATAGTTGAGGTAGGTCCGGATCTCAGGATTTTCCTTCTCAGTTAACATGTTTCCTATAAGGGAACAAAAAAAGCCAGTTTAAATGCACCAGCTTTATGAACTTCACCTGTGTTGTATACATTAAATGTATGATTTTAAAATCTAAAGAGGATCTTAGTGATCGTATAGTGAGAAAATGTACTCTCATTGGACACAATTAGGTAAACCTCCTGATTTCTAGACTGTACTATATATTGAATTCTTTGCAGCTATATTTTACAGAACAGTCCATCTGCTTCTCAAAAGTGGAAATATTCAACACCGGCTTGAACTACACAAGCATGTAGTCATGTGCACTCTATTGAATGCATCTATCATATTGCTTTAACTTGTGGAGAAAAAAAATCTAATCATTTACTGGTGCTTTTAGGATGCAGTCTACTGAATTCTGGTAAATTCATATTTTTGGTTAGTGGACTATTCTCAGTCCATCAGTATCAATGTGATGCTCAACACACCAACACCACATCAATGGTACTGCAAGGCTAAGAATTACTAAGCATCCAAACAATACTCTGTAATATTTCTGCTCATCAAAAAGGCTGCTAAAAAGCAGCACCTACATCAGCTGTTAAGTACGGAATAATATCTTAACATGTGCAACGACATACATTGTAAATTATAAGACCATTTCCAAACAAAAAAAAAATCATTCTTTAGAGTAAATAGCCCCTGCCTCATTCCAATCTGATTGTTGCATTCAGTTATGAAGTGAGCAACTTGCACTTGCTCGTTCACCTCTCAGCACTGGGAATACAGGTTTGAATCTCGATCTGGGTGGAGTTTCCATGTTCTCCCCGTGTCCTTGTGAGTTCCCACTAGGTTCTCTGTATTCCTCCCACAGTCCAAAAACATGGATTAAAGGTAAATTGCCTGCTCTAAATTGCCCCAAATAGTGTGTACTTGTTTTTGTGGCTGTGTAAATGGAGTGTGCCCAGCGATGGATGTAGTGCCCAGCGCCTGAAACGTTCTCCGTTATCTCCTGAAACGTTATCTAGGGTACGGTGAACCCCATCATACTTCATTAATTACAGAATTTACGGTGCTTTATTCGCTCGAACTAGGTTTCTTGTCTGTGTTTCTGAGGTGTCGTCTTGGGGTGTCCCCATCTCCTTGTCCATGGCGCTGGCGGAGCACTGCGGATGCGGCCATTGTGAAAGGGAGCATGGACTTCTGTTGGACTGACAGAATTGCAGTCCAGGAGGATGGACTCATAGTTATAGAATTTTTTACTTTTGTTTAATATGGACACATGTTAACTGATCTATACACAATCTGTATATGGCTGTCCTACACAAATACTGCCCAGTTGCTCAAGAAGGATGAGTTCTCCACTGAGCCTTGGTCCTCCCAAGGTTTCTTCCTAAAAAGAACATTATTACAGGGAGTTTTTTCTTGCCTGTCGCTTCGGCTTGCTCTTTAAGGGTTTAGGCTTTGAACTCTGTAAAGCTGCTTTGTGACAACACACTGTTGTAAAAAGCGCTATATAAATAAATTACTTAAACTTGAGCCTCTCGGCGCTGGGGATTCCGGTTTGAATCCCAGAATGGGTGGTATATTCATGTTCTCCCAGTGTACGCATGGGTTTTCTGTATGTTCTCTGGTTTTCTCCCACAGTTCAAAACATGGATTTAATCTAAATTGACTCTAAATTACCCATCTAGTGTTTGTATAAGTCTGTGTGAGTAAATGAGTGCCCAGCGATGGGTTGACGCCCTGTCCTGAGTGAATCTGCCGAGCATCCAAAACGTTCTTTCTCTGATGGGCATGCTAACCCCCCTGCGACCCTGATATAGGATAAAGCATGAGATAGTGAGATGTGTAAAGATAAGGATCATTTAGACTCAAAAACCCTGACTGAGCTCAAACCGTCTGCACAAACTATATGAAGCTACAGGATATGAACTTGAGTGAGGGGTTTAAGCCATCAGACTAATTAAAATGGAAGAGAGAATCAAGTAAAAGAGATAAATTGGAATCCTGCATTAAGTGAACAAGACAAGCAATTAGATAAACTGTACATATCATGACAGTGAGCTAACCAAATGATAATTCTTTCTGGCCTGTTTTCTCATGCACCAGATTTCTTGCTTTTCTTCTAAATTTGGCGAGTCATTTGTCCACTTGGCATGGTACCTATGAGTAAGCGCTGCTAGCCAGTTTGAACAAATGTGCTTGGAATAACTGTGCTGCAAGAATGCTGAATAATTTCTAGGATGGATAATGACAACACACACGATTGTAATTCCTGGATGCTTATATACATTCATTCATTCATTCATTATCTTCCGCTTATTCCTTTATGAGGGTCGCGGTGGGGTTCCCCATGCCCATCCAGGGGAGAACATCTCGGGAGCTGGGCAAATACACCCAGGACAGGGCGCCAATCCATCGCTGGGTATACATTCACACACACATCCACACACACATACACACACTATACAGGGCAATTTAAAGCATTCAATTTACCTTCATGTTTTTTGGAATGTGAGTGGAAACCGGAGAACCCGGAGGAGACCCACACAGACATGGGGAGAACATGCAAACTCCACCCAGATAGGGATTCGAACCCCAGCACTGAGAGGCGAATGCTAACCACTAAGCCACCGTGCCGTCTGCTTATATTCATTTTAAGTATTTAGCAAGCGGCCTATTATATACATATAAAGTTGAAAGTCTGTGTGCGTGTACAGTACAGGCCAAAAGTTTGGACACACCTTCTCATTCAATGCATTTTCTGTATTTTCAGGACTATTTACATTGTAGATTCTCACTGAACGAATCAAAACTATGAATGAACACATGAGGAGTTATGTACTTAACAAAAAAAGGTGAAATTCCTGAAAACGTTTTATATTCTAGTTTCTTCAAAATAACCACCTTTTGCTCTGATTACTGTTTGGCATACTGTTGGAATTCTTATTAATAGTACTAATTAACCCTTATTGGCAAAAAAAAACATTTCAGGTGACTACCTCTTGAAGCTCATTGAGGGAATGCCAACAGTGTGCAAAGCAGTAATCAGAACAAATGGTGGCTATTTTGAAGAAACTAGAATATAAAACATGTTTTTAGTTATTTTATCCTTTTTTGTTAAGTACATAACTCCTCATGTGTTTATATAACACACCCTTCCATGTACTATTGCTCCAATATCTAAACATAATAGGTTAATATGAGTAGAGGAGCTGTCTAATCCAACTAATAATCATTTGTCCTTGCCCAAAAATGTATTTGCATTCACCTCCAGTATAGAATTTTTTTTTGGCCAATACAAGTGACTACTGTGTAGAATTTGTATATCTTCGTCCCAATCCTAAGATACTACATTGCATCCAATATTAAATTCATCTATTGTTCAGTACAAAACACTCTCAGACTCCTGCTTTCTTCCTCTCCATTCCCACAACCAAGCAAAAGAACTGATCCACACTGATGTAATTATTTCACGTTCCCAGGATGAAAAGAATGGTAGGTGATAACAAGCCAACGGTAAAGAAAAGGCCCGGTGATTGGCTTAGTTTTGTCCAAAAGCAGCCAAGGGGTGTTAAGGTCTCAGGATATCATGATTACCCCTAATGCATAAAGTAACGGGGTACCTAAAACCAAATCCTCCTCCACCGACAAACACTCTTGCAGGTTTCGGCGCCTTCTTCAAGCAAGTAATTATCCACAATGCCAATGCAAGGGTGTGTCTTTGGTCTTTAAATGGGTGATTGCAGTTTCCCAGGGACTTAATGGATCATGTGTCCTCACGCCCACCCGACTTCAAAAGCCGAATTGGCCATAAACCGTCCTCTAAAAAGCATTGTGCCAAGCTAAGGTCCAATAACAGGAACACATTTCTTGACGATGCTTCAAGCTAATGTTACGTGAAAGGAGGGAATGCCTGGCATAAACTCTGTATTTGTGCTCTGGGAGGCCATAAAGCTTCTGACAATGGCTGGCTGGTTTTTAGGTTGTCTCATTCCAGACTTGAGTGGTGATCATGCAAGACATTTGGAGCAAGACATATTCTTGCAAATAGCCTTACTGTCTCAATTCACCTCAAAATCGGTGCTTGGCACTGAATGTCCACTAATCTTGCCGCATTGGCGGCTTGTGGAAATTACCCAGGGTTGATTTATCACCAAAAAAACGTCTCCAGTGAATCTACAGATCAACTTAGAAAAGGAAATACATCAATTTTCTCTTTGTCTTTGTCACTTTCAATATGCCCTACCACAAAGAAAAAACCACAGCCCACAAATGAAAGCTGCAAACAGCTTCTGAATTATGGTGCCGGATCAAAGTTGTACCCAAAGCAATGCATCACACATTTATTCAGGAATAAAGAAAGAAACAGCTGAATGGATGATAAACTTCTCCAAAGAAATACAATAGTAACTGGGCTGATTGTGTTGAGTTTTTGACATTGATTCTTTAAGCAGAACAGATAAGACTTTTATTAATCAATCCCAAAGCCATCAGTAAAAAGCTCTCTGAGAGTAAAGAACATTAGGCAAAGCAAGTGCACTCAAAGAGCAGGGACAAAAGCAGTCACATCAATGAGGCCTGCCATCATTAAAGGCACCCACATCACTCTTTTACTATGCCAGGGAGAAAAATCAAATAAATAAATGCATGCAAAGATTTTTTTTTTCCTTCCAGTCATTATCGGCTGCATTTATTTTCCAAAAGGGGAATAAGGAACTTTCTCTCGCAACTTTTCTTTAGTTCCTTCCAGTGTTTTTTTCTTTTTCTTTTCACACCTAACTGAAGTCATATTCACACTCTCGGTGGGTGTCAGGAACGCCTGCCAGTCTGACTAATTCTGCTTATTTTTGGCTTGAGTGTGGATGGTCTTTGAGTTTGGAGCTTCTGGCCCAGAGCCACTGTCTTGATTTCTTTATATTTTACAACAGACATTCCTCTTTAGTCACACAGGCACCCAGACGTTTATAACAACTCTATATTTAAACATAGGATGCAAATATACGTACAATGCTATACTATAGATACATAAGCCTTGAGGTTTTGAGCTTATAATAAAACATACAAGTATAGCTACCTTGTCCTTTCCTTCATTGTTGAGTTTATTAGGTTCACCTACCTCATATATGTACCTTAAAGAAAGGCATTGAGAGGATATAACTCATCTGTCGCTTTGCTTGTCAGTAGACATCCATCAACGGCAAGGTACTATTATGAGAACCATCACTGACACAAATTATTTGCTGGTATACAATCCCCAAGGCGGCAGTGACAGGGCAACATTGAGAGTAGCCTGACCAAAAAAAAAGTCACCCACTGATATTACATTAAACCAGCTTTGATTATAGCGTGTATTGGCCTTGTTTCGACAACGTTATGTCGTGTCACAGCATTTACATAGGCACACCATGATCCCAGACGGGTAAAGGGAATAACTCTGATTGTCTCTTAATTGCACCACCTGTTATTGGTTGAGATGTTAGGCAGCAAGTAAACACGTTGCCCTCAAAGGAAAATTTGGCAAGTGTTGGAATTTAAGTAAGTTTGACAAGAGTCCAATTGTAATGGCTAGACAATTAGGTCAGAGCATCTCTAACTCTTTATCAGCATCTCATGTGGGCTATCTGGTCTGCAGTGGTCCAGGGAACGAACGGTGAGACACTAAACTGATGTTCATGGGTAACAGATGAGCCACTGTAGCTGAAAGTGTTAAAGACATTAATGCTGGTTGTGATATAAAGTTATCACATTTACATTTAGTTTTTTTGGCAGACGCTTTTATCCAAAGCGACTTACAAGTATCCCAACTTGGTTGGGGTCAGAACCCAGGGTTGAAACAGGACCCTGGAGCAATGAGGGTTAAGGGTCTTGCTCAAGGACCCACATTCGTAACTTCAGTGTACCTGGGATTTGAACCCCCAACCTTCTGATTGATAGTCCAACACCCTAACCACTGAGCTACCACTAAAATAAATTACCATATCACTTTATTACATAAATCACATTATCACCATGGCAACCTTAAAATAGGGAATCATGATCAATACACTATTGATTCTCACTCCATTTCATTCATGATCTTCCTAACAATATCCACAAGGCTGACTCTCTCAAACTTCTCAAAACACACCTCCATCACAAACACTTGCTATAAAAAAAATAATAAAGCCAGATTTAATAATGTGCAGGTTTTGATGATACCACAGTGTAGCTGGTGGTTCCTAAACTACTGACTTGTGGTGTTCTCTCATTTGTAAGTCGCTTTGGGTAAAAGCATCTGCTAAATGACTAAATGTATCAATCAAGTCAAGATTTACTTTCAGAAATCACTGCTTTTTAATGTTGTTTGTTCATGGTTTGTGAGATCATCCTGTGGTGTATTGGCTCAATATATACTTGTTGTAGATGATTGTGTGTGTGTGTTTGTGTGTGTGTGTGTTTGTAGGCCTTCCCTTGTGAAAGGTATTTCAGAAGGCACCTCATCACCCACACGGCTGGAGGCAAATTTAAATGCCCGATTTGTAAAAAGTTTTTTAAAACCGAGCACTACCTCAAACTGCACAGACAGATCCACTCAGGTACGTTTACAACTCGTTTCCTTAATGTTTCTCATGAAGTGTGTCCAGATCCGAGTCACGATTGTGTAAATGAATATAAAATGAAAGGTGGTGTTCGCAGAAATAAACATAATCCTGATAAGACAAGTTTTGATTTGTTAAGAATCAGACAAGGGCAGCACGGTGGCTTAGTGGTTAGCACATTCGCCTCTCAGTGCTGGGGATTCCCGGTTCGAATCCCTATCTGGGTGGAGT
>JAOUQT010000042.1:4045282-4055667 GCA_025769995.1 Xyliphius kryptos | reverse complement strand
GTGCCACCGTGCTGCCCGTGATGCTCAATATGAAGTTCATCAGTTTTGGGAAATGGAAAAATGTACATTTTACTATAACACTCTTACAATTACTCACAAACATACAGTACCAGAAGAGAAACTATGGTCTTGAGAGCAAATTATGGTCATATGAGCCCTTGTGTAATTAGAACATGCCACCCAAGGTTAAACTCCAGATATTTGCAGCACAGAACTGATTCGGGTTGATAATTCTGATACACATATATACGCTCCAGGAAGTAACTATAGAGTTTGTCATATATAATTGAAATAAATGCTTACTTGTTTATTAAATAATACATTATGAGCTATGGCATGATTATGCTATGGATTCAAAATGATGTCTGTAATGTGAGTTGATGAAGGATTTTGAGCAAATACCATTAAATTATGGGCTGCATGTGGAAATGTGACATGCCTTTTCCTGGATGCAACAAGAATAGTTCTTAAATCGTATAAAAAACCTTTTTTAAATAGGAAAAATTATACCCAAATAAATAAATAAATAAATCAAAGTCACAGACTCTGAGACGAATTGTAACTCTGTTCAAAAACTGTTGCACATTCGCACATAAAACCCAGTCAATAATAATATTCTGGGAAATACGACACTGTTGTTATTGCTCTTTGAAGCACTTAATCCGATTAGGCAATTAAGTGATGAAATCCAGGCATAATGTGACGACTGCCATCGATGAACAGATAAAAAGGAATCAATTGAAAAAAAAAAAACAAGAATTGCGAAATCTATTGTATGCGCATCGCTGCACATCAAAGGCGCAGGCGGGCTGCTGCGCAAAAGGCACATGGGATGTGATGACTGTCACAATATCACAGAGAAAGAACGAGGGAAGAAGGAAAAAAGTGAGCTGGAGAATAAGTATACCTGTCACAGTGACTGCATTTAAATGGCTTTGCACCCGTGTGCTTCCTGAAGTGCCGGGTAAGCTCATCGCTGCGAGCAAAGCGCCACTCGCAGCCTTCCCACGAACACCTGTACGGCTTCTCACCTGCAAACAAAACACACAAATAGCTTCAGGGAAAAAAGCCAGGTAGGAGAACGCTGTAAATAAAATAACTGAGGCTATTATGAGTATACACACACACACACACCAAATTTCAGGTTGGACTGCATCATGACTCTGTCAACACAAACATTGTCTGAATAAACAAATGAGATAAGCAAATAGGATCAGTTTCACTCTGGACAAGCAGGAAAAGGGAATGGTGGGCCACCCGGTTCCCCTATTCAATAGTCTGTCCCTTTCCCATGACGAAACAGTGTTTTGGTAGAACAGGTTCCTTTCCACCCTCCAGGCTTCTGCCCCCTCCCTTACTACCTCCCTCGCTTTCTCCCTCCCACCCTCTATCCCTGGGGCATAGTCACATTCCAAACAGATTAGGTCACCGTTTAGCCATCCAGTCATGTGAAGCAAATATGCCAGAAGAGTCAATGCTCTTGCAGCTGAAGGGAAAGGCTGACTGAACTTACACCATCATTGAACATCTACTCGAGTGGAACTGATAAATATCACCAAAAAGTCAAGTTTCGGTCTCATCGCGATGGCGTACAGTATTTTGTATGACTCTCAAACTGATATACAACCAGAAACTCTAAAGCTTTGGTTTCCACTGTTAGTGACTCTTATGTTTTAGGGGCTTTGCTTAAAGATTACAAAAATAAAGAGGCTTTCCAACTAGAACAAAAACAAAAGACATGGGTAATAAAAACAAGCAGCACACCAATGTCCAACACCAGTAGGATCATATCATCCATGCTTAAAACGCAAGCACACAAACACACACAAGGAATGGTGTAGCATCTTACCCGTGTGAGTCCGCTGATGTGCTTTTAAGTGTGAACTCTTTGTGTAAACTTTGCGACAGCCGTTGAAGTGGCACCTGTGCACCCTCCTCCTGCCATCCGGGGACCCATCCCCGCCAGGCGATGCCAGTTTATCCGACCCCTTGGCTGTTCCACTGTGCCTGACCTTACCGGCTACGTGCAGTTCAGTGTTTATGGATCCCCAGATCTGAGCAATGCCCGGTTCCTGAAGAGCCTCCGGAGATGATGGCGGCGTGGCGATGATAGAAGAGGCCAAGTGTCCTGAGCCAAGAGGGTTCGAGACAAAGATGTGCGTAGGCGAGAGCTCCTCTGAGCTATCTGACGCTTCGCTGCTGGCGTCCGAGTTCACGCTGCGCGTCTCGGACATCAGGCCGTCCTGAGCGTCCTCCTCCTTGATGTGAGCGAGACCAGTGTTCGAATTTGAGTCCATTTCACCTTTGGCACCGTCGCCACATGCCAAGATCAGTTTGCTCCACAGGTCCTCCTGAGGGTCGAACTTGAGTTCGGATGCAGAGACGTACGGTTCGCTCTGCAGGTAGCGCTCCAGCTCTAGACATGTCTGAAGTCAAAGAAACACAAGAGCCAGAGTCAGAGCAACGCAATAATCTCACCATCTGGTGTTTTAATATGATGCAGGACACAATTTTTCCTCTTGTTTTAGCTTAGATAAATCAACCTGGCATTGCATGTATAACTCTTCACCAACACCTTAAGTTATTTATGCTGCTCAACACACACACACATGCACACCTAAATCCAATTATGGCACTCATGGCACGATTGTTGCCCAAATTTAGCTTTGCTTAAGTGTACATCGTCAAGCCTCATTCTGAAAGACTAACATTTACTCTGTGGTAACAGAGGCACAGTGAGTCATAAGCTGGTTTTAGAGTCCTTTTAAGGAAGCCGCAGCACTTCCTCCCATCTCTGCTTCTGCCGAGTTTCCTCATTCAAGCTGACACGCAATATGGACATCCTTCTTTTTTGTTACTGCCAGCCACTGGGGTTGATACAAAGTACTGATCTGACACACAATCAGTATCCATCCAAAACTTTCCACTTATCGTGCTGATGTTCTATGTGGTTAGTGTGGTGCGTAACATCTACACAGGGTTCCTCAGGGGGGGTTCTTTGTACAAATCACAGGGTAAAGATGATTCAGGGCCATGTTTTGAAGGCTGTATGAATATGGAAAGCAGATCAATGACTTATTACTACTTGGTATATCTTTGATAAATTGCGGACACTCAAGGATTAGGGCTAATACAGGAACAGATCAGTAATCGCTGACTATATGAACTGAATCAGATTTTCCTCACAGACCACCATAGGTTTAGAATCAATGAAAGCATTTTCTTAAAGGGAGAAATGAATATGTTTTGTTCTGGCATGGTGTCAAGTATGTGCCAGTCTTCCTTTTTTTCCCCCAGATCAGATCAATTTCTTTCATGCGCGAACCGGACTCTTGGCCGTGTGCCAAAAAAACTGCATACTTTCGCACCAAAAGCAAAGTAGTACGCCACCTAGGGTAGATAAAACAACACTGAGTGAGTGTGTGTGTGTGCGTGCGTGCGTGCGCATTTGTATTATATAACCACTAATATTTAGCGCAAACCTGCGACGTTGGTAAGCCGTTGCGCACACACACACACACTCACACACACACTTATTGCCTCCGAGTGATTTCTTACGTATATTTTAGTTTATAACCAAACATACCCTGCTCCAGCTCTAGAACGCACGCACGCACAAGCACGCGCACGCACGCACGCATATACACACACGCACGTAGCAATTTTGCACATTTTTGCTTTTTTTTTTCAAGAAAATGCATGAACATTTTTCTGTGTACGCTTCTAATATTATTACTAAAATAATAACTATTTTATATATATTTTTTAAATCTGCTTATTGACAGCGTGCACCGTTCTGCTGATAGTGACTGCAATTTCCATTCATTCTCATCGCGCAATCAGAAGAAAATGCAGCAATAACAACAAATAATAAACACTTGCTTTATTATAGTTGTTTATATCGTTACCAACAATCTGCGCGAGAGTTGCAATGACAGACGCACGCACGCACGCGCGCGCTCGCTCCCGCACACACACACACACACACACAGCCAGTACGGTTTACGGTTGTCAAGCTTACTTTTAAAAAAGGAAATAATTTAAAGATGTATTTGTGACATGCATTTTTTCTTACCTGTTGCCAGTATTCTTCTAGCGACGGTAACGCGGAGAAATAGCCGGTGTCGTGGACAATCTGCAGCTCCTGGAAAATGCTGCACATGGGTAGAACATCCATGTCAAATCCCGTGTGCGTGATTAAACAGGCGAAAAACTAAAAGATTGCAAAATGTAAAAAAAAAAAAATATGTCTTCCCTGGAGTTAGAGAAAGAGCTTGTGGCTAAGTCTCGTCCAGGAAAGCAGTGAATCAGCGCAGATCTGTCACATTGGTCGAGAGAGGTTCCGTGAAGGTGTGAAGTGCAGCACAGATCTCCGCTCTCTGTCAAAACTTCCCTTATTCAAACCTCGCAGCCTGCCTGATAAAGCTCCGCCCATAAAACCCCCCTCCACGGTGTGACGTTTATCCCCCCTCCCTCCACTACCAATCGCATTCCGAGGGCCTGCGCGGGCGCATATGATATCACCTTGGACCAATCTCGAGCTGCCGAGGAAATGAATTCGTATCTTCGCTGTCGTGATTGGCTCATTCGAGTGGCCCGTAGTCTTCGCTGATTGGTCGGTTATTTTTAGCTCTATATATAAATATAAAGGGCTGAGCGCGCAACAAGCGTTTTCATTTACCACAGACTTGTGTTTCGCCACAGGGAGCGCAGTGTCTCTTCGCTTGTTCGTTTCAACTCCATGTAAACATGTCCCAATGTAATATTTAAATAATAACTGTATGTGCACTGTTTCAACCAGTATGGAAAGGATGTCCAGGATTAAAATAAAAACTTATTCAAGACTTCCTAAATTGCTTCTACTGACCCTGTAGAAGTTTTTGACACTGCACATTTCATACTTATCTATTTTTTACTAAAAGCATAAACAAACATATACAAACCACACAAGAAACGTAGAGTATAATCTCTTTAGCTTAAGATAGCAGAGCAAAGTTCCACAAGGGCAGCCAGGTTCTGCCACATCTCCTCTGACTCAACTGTGGTGACTAAAATGTGGTTATTTAAGGTCAGCATTCGGAATATGCACGCAACCACTTTGTAAAGAAGCTGGTTTCGCTAAAACAAATTCTGGTTGCAGTAAAAGAGAATGCCTAGTGTCTCAATATGTCTCCTATACATTACAGGAAAAAAAAGGACATACCCAGGATGTAGCACTTATGAGCTCTTTAAAAAAAACATATTTTTAAGGGGTATTTACCTAATTTGGGCTGAATTTCCTGTTTACACCAGAATAAATCAATGTTTATCTACTAATCCTGTTGCTCCAACTTTTAAATGTAGTTCGCAGTTAGTCCAGGGTTAATCTAAACCTCTGTAACAATCAGTTGAATGTAATAATCAACTGAGTTAACATCATACAAGTGCTGCAGTCTTTAAATGGAGTCTTATGCATGTAGCTTTCTTCATGAGCATTTACAAGTTCATGCATACTGTAGAATATAATATAATCCTATTTAATTTGCTGTTGAAACTGACATGGGCAGCATGGTGGCCCAGTGGATAGTGCTGTAGCCTTCGACTCAGGAAATTTCTGTGTGGAGTTTGCATGTTCTGCTCGTGTTCATGAGGATTGTTCTTAGTTGTCCAGTTTCCTCCTGCATTCCAAAGACATGAATGATAGGTTAATTGGTGTTTCTAAATTGCCTGTTAGAATATGAATGTATGTGTGATTGTGTGTGTGCCCTATGATGGATTGGCCCCCTGTCTAGGGTTGTTCCTGCCCTCGCCCTCGTGCTGAGTGGGCACCGGCTCACATGTGACCCTAAAACTAGGATTAGGCGTGTATAGAAAATGAACGAATGAATAAACTGACATAATAACATGGGTCAAAATTAAGATGTGCTACACATGCTTATTTTTTAACCATTTTATACCTAGATAAACTAGGTTAAGATAGATTAGGTCTAAACCAGGGTTAATTTAATCCACAGTGTGTTCTCTGTCAAGTTAGAGATTGTGATGGATTTGGTTTGAAATAAAAATCAACAAAAAAGGAAAAAATATCTTTGCTTCAGAGAATTTCTAAAACTTCTAAAATGTCTTGTTGCATCCAGAAAAAAACCACTTGTATATACAGTATAATGAAACACATTCTTAGTGAAGTTCATCATCCCCGGGACGAATAAAAAAACCAGTCGTGATGTCAGTGTGGTTCCAGGTGAACCACTCTGAATCAATTCGACTGCTTGAAGTGAACCAAGCATGATGTGTTTTGGGCTGTGTGCAATATTTATAGCTGCAACTGTTTATTGGAGTTGAAAGGTCTCTGATACAGAAAATGTTTTAAACTTTTATATATTTATATAAAAAATATTCAGCCCTGAAATGATATACTCTGTATTCTTTATACTCTGTATTCTGCAAAGATTTTGCACTATATTTCAGTGCAATGTTCAGCACTACATGCCCCTCAGCCAAGATTCCCCTAGATTTTGGCTTTTTTAATCATTTGTTTAATAATAATACATTCTAAGGAGCTTAAGGAAGCCAACCTACATAGCATATGCACAGTAAGACCTATTTAGAGTCATACTATTGTTCTACACTTGTTGACTCTGTAGTGCAACAGTTATAGTAGATCCTTAACCCTTAAACACAAGTTAGTCTTGCACCTCTATTTTTGGTCTTGCTGAAAAAAAAAGAACGTTCCTGAACTGTTTTTCTCTCAAACCCTGGATTCTCATTAAATAAAAAAATAACAATAATTAAAATATAACTGTTCACCATCTAGGGCAGTGCTGCCGCCTAACACCAAGAAGGTTCCAGGATAGGGCAGACTATGCCCTTGTGTGGGTTTCAAATAGGTACTCCGGATTCTGCCACATGTTAATTGTTGTCTCTTAGTGTCAGTGCAATATGAGGGAATGGCACAGGGTTGTTCCTGCTCTGCACTGTGTGCTGTGCTGCCAGCTATAGTAGTGTCTTGCTCTTGACCTCTGGATTAAGCAGATAAGAATTCAGAGTGTAGTTACCATTCATAGAATGTTTGAGAATGGTGCCAAGAGATAATAAGTCAGATTTGGGTTAATAGGGTTTTTGATTGAGCCCTTCCCATGTCTTGCATAAACCAAAACAATACAAGGATTGCCATTTAATTGTCCATAATAATACCAACATTATAATAAATGTAAATATTTTGATAGCTGGAACTGTCCATTCAAGGAACTCCCTGAAAACACAGGTCTGTCTAGCACAACTTCCCAAGATAATGTAAAACCATACATTACATTTACATTTTCCTTTAATCGTGCTTAGTTATAAGAAATCTAGAACTGTCTGTCCATAGCATGAAAGAAACCTTGAGGCACCAAATGTTGCATCCTTTAGGGATTGTTTGGTTTTCTGTGGGCAGACCTGACACTTGGCTTGTTCTATCTGAAACGTTTGCCTTTGCCATAAATAAAAACATTTTGAAAGCTGGAACCGTTTGCCATGCACAGAATTCCTGAGAAACTCTAGAGAGCCTTGGTCAATCTAGGGCCATCAGGGTTTTATTTCATGGGACACACGTTTCCTGGTTCGGTGTATTTTAAACCTCCAAAGTTCACACACACACCACACACATTTGGAAAGCTGGGAATGTTTCTTGTCCAAATTACCAAGTGTTCAGCTGAGAAAATGCCAAAATGTGGGTTTTATTGCGTTTACTTGGCACTAGACTGAAAAGCAATTTGTGATGAAAAACATTGTAGAATTTTGTATTTTTTTTCCTTTTCTATAATTAACAGAGTGCATGTTTCGGTGCTGTGCACTTTGAAGTAGTACATGCGCCAGAGCCTACCTCTTCAGAACAAGGTAGGCTTACACCTGCCTGTGTTGTCTTATCAGCCTGGACCATTGGAAGAACTTCAAATTGGCTTGACTATTTTTACAGAAATCAAAGGAAGTCATTTTTACATCCGTGTTTGAGGCTTTTATTGAAGAGATAGCAGAACAGAAAGTAGTGTTTCACCCTTCCTCACATAGCCATAGAAAATTATTTCTTTCTAGCGAAAATGTGTTGTATTATTTCTAGTAGCGATGACATCATAATATGTATAGCATTTATCCTTTTGCCTACAAAGTTTTAACTTGTATAAAAGCCTTGGTGGAATTTTATTAAGTGGCTTCACAGTTTGTACTTGTCTTGTGAATGTGAAATATATGAAATGTGGTTCCTTACCATGAAAAAAAGTCTATATGAAGACACAAGTCAAATTGCATAAAGTGTAGGAAGTTCATTTACACAGCATCCCGTTACTGAGTTAAACAGAGAAGTGACAAACAACATTTTGAGAACAGAAGTCCATTGTATGCCATTGCTGTATAGTCGGGTGCTACCCTCTGGAGAACTGAATCCCTATTGTGGCTCTCAGCTGAAGGCATATTTCCAACTTGCAGCATCTGATTTAGTCATACGGTGATGTTTTTGGAGCTCAACAGCCTTCAAAGCCATTTCAAGCATTTTGTCTCTAGATTTCTGTCTCCATAGAAGTGCTGTGACTGTTCCAATCAGTGTCAAAGGGCAGACATTTCGGACTGTCTGACCATCTTGCCTGTACTGAAACTGAAAGGAATCATTGAAGCCAGAGCCTTAATCTTGTATGTTCCTTTCAGCTTCCTGACATGGCATTTTGCCCCTGTTTCGATCTTTCTTTCTGTTTTGGTGGAAACTGGGCCCAATTTTGGGGGCAGGAATTTTAATAGACCGCTTTATATTCACTGATTCAAGATGATGAGAGTGTCCGTGCTGTCAGCAGCTGAGACTAGACAGAATTATGCCACGCCACTCATGTGACCCCTGACATATTGATCTGTGCTGAATGTCCCCCTAGCAAGGACAGCATGCAATGCCATGTGACCTCATTATTATGAAAGTCTTACAAGAGACAGTTAAAGAGGTGGTTAATGACTTGAATTAAAAGTCCTAGTAATATTTCTGATCAATCAGCGAGAAGATATCTGTAGCTTTGGTACTTTGCTTTCTGCTACAGGGTAAAATAAAAAAAAGTCATGTTCCACCAACACTGACCAGTAAGGGCAGCTATAGAAGAATCTACACAATGAAGTAACTATTGCTCTTACAATAGTATTTACAATAGTTATTTTGGCACATTTGTACAGTGTGCAGCACTGCTGCCTGACAGCAGGAAGGTCCCAGGTTTGAGTCTTGGGTAGGTTGGCTTTGGTCCTTTCTGTATGATGATTTCATGTTCTCCTATGTCTATGTTAGCTTCCTCTGGGGTTTTCAATTTCCTCCCACATCTAAAAGACATGCTTCAGGCTAATTTGTGTCTATAATGTGCTCGTAATGAGGGAGTGTATGTGTCTGCCGTAATGCTGCCCTGTTGCCTAAACACTTGCGGCAATAGCAGAGGTTTTACCTAATCAATTAGCCACTTAATGTCCATATTGGTCAGATGTTTTTAGAACACATCAATGTTGCAGACCACAAGATACCATACACACCAATATATTCTTGACAACTGATTTCAACTGAAGTGACCTTGTGCTCCCAGCAAAGCACTTGTTAGCTCACAACGTGAGACATTGAGTGAGTGTTTAGACAACATGTTTACATCTAGTTTTGTTTTTACATGTGGTTTTGGGTTTTTTTAAGATTTAAAGGCAGAATGGAGTAGAAGAATTTCTGAAGGAGTATTCACTTCCTCGCTCTTCGCTCTTTGTAGAGGAAGATTAAACATGGTAGGAAAACAGCTAACACCTGCCAAAATCCACCAAGAGAAGATTATTTTCACTCATAATGATGAGGACATGGTATTCGAAATGTGGGCATGCTTCTGGTAGCAGTTTCTATAGTATCCTCTGATAAAGTTCATATAGATTAAAGAGAAAACATAAATGATTTAGCTAATAAGTGTAAGCTAATAGAATATAAGTAAGAGGCTAAGGTCATGTCTACTTGGAAAGCTCAGTGTGGAAGAACTGTTTTATTTTTACTGCTTCGCTATAGCAAGAAGCTTTTCTGCTCCTCAGTCAAAATAATGGCTCTTATAACCCTCTGGCAAAACACCAAACTTCACCAAACTACTGCTTTTCCAATGGGGAGAAGTGCAGATAAAAAGATTATTTTACTTAATACCATGGAGGATATTATCTTTTTATTCGTAAATTAAAAAAATTGTAATGATCACTATAGATTGTTTAAGTTTGTTGTGTTCACTCGATCAACAGATTAAGAGCTCTGCCCTCATATTCCTCGTATCATGTGTAAGAAAAGCTTTAAATCTTAGCATGTTCAACCTAGCTAAGCATGTGCTCAGGACTACTGTTAAGCAAAGGGGGAATACCGTCAACCCAGAAGTTTTCCCTTTGCAATTTTT
>JAOUQT010000042.1:3983117-3993200 GCA_025769995.1 Xyliphius kryptos | reverse complement strand
TAAAGATTTTCAACTGAATATATATAAATATCTAAATATTTTATTCATTTAGATCTAGGATGTGTTCTTTTAGTGTTCCCTTAATTTTTTTAAACAGTATATATAAAAAAATAAGATGTATTTAATTATAACAACTAGTTTGCATACGGCACCTATTTTAATTTAAATTTTGTTAATAATAAAAAATAAAAATAAACTAGCTGACGTTTTGGGTTGTTGAGCTTTTATCAACTTACCAAAACGAACCTGTTCTTGTCACACATTGCAGTAAGGATGTCTGGCTTCCCAAGATCATTCCCCTGAGACACATGAAGGCATAGCATCTGCCTGCTCTCAGGAAGTTTGAACACTGCTAAATTTAGTGACAGAATCACCAAGCTGGCAACAGTGGACTGAACCCACACTCTTTTTCTCCATGTTAAAAGGTTGAAGGTCACCCCAGCTTGGCAGCTCTCGGATCAATTCCATGACAACTTGAAAATCTAAAACTTACAAGAGCTTAGAATGTTTTATAAATCTATCACTTGTGTTCTGAAATGTGGAAAGTTACTAATATTTGTTTACTTGCCAGGCATGGTGGCTTAGTGGTTAGCATGTTTACCTCTCAGCACTGGGGATCATGGTTTGAGTTTCCATGTCCTCCCTGTGTCTGCATGCGTTTCATTTGCTTTCTTTTTTCAACCACAGTCAATAAAAAACATGAATTAAAAGAACAATTGGCTGCTCTAGGGAGTGGTAGCTCAGTGGCTTGGGTGTTGGACTATCAATTAGAAGGTTGTGGGTTCAAATCCCAGGTACACTAAAGTTACCAATGTGGATCCTTGAGCGAGACCATTAACCCTCATTTCTCTAGAGTGCTGCATGAACCCTGTGTTCTGACCCGAACCAAGTTGGAACCTGTATGTCGTTTTGAATAAAAGCGTCTGCTAAATGTACAAATGTGTGCCCAGTGATACATTGCCCTGCCCAGGGCCCAAAACATTCTCCCCTGGATGGGCTTGATGAATGCCCCTGCACCTCGTCTTTATATTTTTGTTGCTATTTTTGTCTTAAGAGTTGCTAGATATTTTGCTTAACGTATGGATTTTTTTCGGTTTGCAAAACGAAGCCTTAAAACGACGTTTTGTACACTGTTCCTAACGTTCCAGAGCACCCCCCCCCCCCCCGCAAATTATTTATTTGTATATTCAGAAAGCTTTATAAACCTTCACAATTTTTTATTAACCTTTCCCATGTACAATTAATATACTCGTAAACATTTTATACACTCGTAAACCTACATATTTTATACAACATAGGCCTGTTTGGTAAGATTCCGCACTATAACGAAAACTCTGCATTCCAAAATTAGGAAAAAGCACGTGTTACAGTGTTGCCGTGATACAGCAAGGGATTATATCGACTTAACATCTTAAAATAACGAGATAGCAATTCACTTAATAATGCCAAAAATGTATTTTAGATTTTCTTTTTATTTTAGTTGAGGGAATGGGCTTCCATAGTGACATAGATGTAAATGTAGCGTAGGACAGATTTTTGAAACGGCCTGAAAACTACATTTCCCAAAAGTCACTTTATGAACAACATCCGGGTGAAGAACATTTTCCGCGCCTTTTCACATCATGGCTGTTCAGTCCTGAACCTTAGTTAGAGACCTGCGGTTATTCTAACAATATAATGTTGCGTTTTATAAATGACAATTACGACACATTTACGTTCGTTTTACATTTATTTGTGAGGTAAACTCGTTTTAACATGCTGCTTCCGTCGGATGTAGCGCGGCTTGTACTTGGTAAGTTGACACAGACACTTCCATTTTCACATTGCACTTGTTTTAGCTCTGTTTGCTAAATTGCGCAACTACAGCATTTACAGATCGTTTATTTTGCTCTGATGAAGTTAACTCTTGCTTGGTGTAGGATATCTGCAGCAGGAGGGACTGAATGCTACAAGTCGAGCATTTATATTGGAGAGTCCTAATTTAAGGGAATATGCTGAACACAGCTCAGAGGATGGAATGATTCCTGCCTGCGTCTTTGTATGTGCTTGTTTCTTCTACTTCTTTTTAAAAAAAACAACTCAATATTACCCTTAAGCCTGGTTTTGAACGCAGTTACATGTTCACAATTGCTGTAGATCTCTTGTTATAACGACACAACATAATCGCAGGTCTCAAAAACGTGGTTCATTAACATTACACTTACCAGCTGGGATGGAGCTGATGGTTGGAGTAACACTGGGTTGGCTGTACAGCATCCGGGTAGTTAAGGGCCTTGGTTAGGGACCCACATAGGACCTGGGATTTGAACCAACGACATGTAGATCAAGTGTGATCATTCATTTTGTAGTGGACAGGTCGTTGTGCTCTACCAGGTTTAATCTTTTTTCTTTAAAAAACATAAAGGGCAATACACTGAAAAAAACCCCCCACTATTATTCTGATGATTTGCACTGAATGGTGTCAGCCAGGTGTGAGTAGCCTGAGCAGTAGTTGCTGATGCCAATTCTCAAGCAGGCTTGCAAATGATCATCAGTGAGGGTGGACCGATATCTGGACTTCACTATTTTTATTTGGGAAAAGGCCGATTCACATAAGTAAGTTGCTGTCAGATATGTGGCACATTTTTTTTTGTAAGAAAATGTGCCACGTACAATTTTTTTAAAATTATTGTATAAGTATCTGTACATTAACTGAATCTGTACATTACATAAATATAACTTCCAAACGATACTTTCCTAGAATTAAAAACAGCAGAGAATAACAAGATGGAACCATAAGCTAACAGCATGGCATGTAATATAATATTCAACTTTAGGAGATATACAGAAATATTTACCGATACTGAAATTTATGACGATAATCAACATCATTTTGCTCATATCGTTTTTTTCAGTATCTTAAAAAAATTAAAAGAAAAGTTGTTTTCTTTTTGTGGGCTAGGTTCATGTTCCTTTAAGAGGCTATGCTCTGTGCTCTCTGTAGGGTAGTCCTGTGACTGCTGGCAATAAAAAGGGAATTGTACCATCAATATGGCTGTGAAGTATTTAGGTTGGCCCTATACATTCTTTATTTTTGGGGTATGTGTGTATTAAAATTATTGTCCATTTATTGTTAGAGATGAACTGCTCAATATATCACAATAATGATTTTAGGCCATATCGTCCCAGCTCTATTCTGAACCCTGACCTGATTGTCATGTGACAAAATAAACCAATAAGTCACTGCCAACTTTTAATGCAAAAAAGATGAATAAATACAAGTCACCAGCAGGTGGAGAAAAGCTTCATAAACAGATGGAAGTCTCTACATGTTCATGTGTTCATCTACCAATTTGCACTGTGCAATAGAACTTGAACATAATTGGCACTTAGATTGAGAGTCATAAACACCCTATAACCACTGAGCTACCACACCCACTAACACATCCACTCCATGCCATAAACCTTGTAGGGGAGTCCTATGGAAATTTTGAAAGGCTTTTTAAAATACCCTTCTTTTGTTTTTTGTGAACAAAATCCAAATGGTTAATGTTAGCAGTCATCACAATTTGCATTTATCTGCTTTTAAAATCTTACTTGGACCCAGAGTGTTATATATGGGCATGACTAATATAGTCCCTGCCAAAAGTCTTGTCACTTATACAAGTTGTTGGAAGAACAAATAATGACTTGATCAATAGAAATCAGAAATGGCTTATATTCAAGGCAATCCCTCTGGATTATGCTTATGTTAAAGAAAATTTTGTATCATTTATTGATTTTTAATTATTTAATTAGGCAGAAGGGTCAAATTTTGCTAGGACAAAAGTCTTGTCGTATACATACATATAATTTACCTTGAGTACACTATCATGCTGCAGTAACATATAACCTAAATTCATGGTGCCGTGGAAAAAATAATTAATTGGAAATGAGTCAAGTAACTTATTGATGAAGTCAGTGGCAAAGAAAGCAGTCTTGCAGGGCTCCCAGAGTTTGAGATTTCTTTGGTTTCTTCCTCCAAGCCTCCGCCTTCGTCTTATCCCACACATTCTCAGTAGTGTTCATGTGCTGTGACTGGGCTGGCCAAACCTTGAGCATTTTGACCTTTCTTGCTTTCAGCTTTGACATTGAGGCTGAAGAATCCTGCTGCAGCACTATTTTGGACATGAAGTCCACTTCGTGAAAGAAATCGACAAACTGTTCTTGTAGATACATCGTTTTCTGGTGATCACTTCTCATGTAGCTCTGCTGCAGTTGAAAAAGAGCTGGCCCTGGACTGTCAAAGCAACAAAAGCTTATCTCGAACAGTTGTCTTAAGTGGTCAGCGGACCTGGGCTTGTCATGAACAGTTTTTTCCTTATCTGCTCTACTTAGTTTGGACACATTTAATGATGTCTTGCCACCTCAGCAGCAGACTTGGTCTTCAATGACTTTACTTTGATTGGTGGTTGAATCTTTGGCATGTTGGCAGAGGTCAGGTTGCACTTCACAAGAAAGTCTGATGTGCTCGGGTTCTTTTAATACACACTTGGAAATTTGGTAATTACATAATTAAAACTATGGGCTTTACCAAGCTGTGGACATCAGGGCACGTTTTTAACAGTTTGACTTTGCACCCATTTATTGATGTGAAAGCCCTTGACAATCAAGTGAACCACATATTGTTACGATTGGTTACAAATAAAGTTATGCACCATTTTACGTTACTATATTCTTATGCGACAAGTCTTTTGTCAGGGACTATATGGTGCTGACAAAACAACCACACAACTTCAGTGATTTAGGAACTGGGCAAGTGCATGAGTTATAAGTTATTACTTATCATGTGTTGGCAGGTTAGTTGGTACTGGTGTTGGGAAATAAGCAGGCTGTAAGGGAAGTCAGAACATGGCGTTCTTGATTAAACAGCTTCTGTTTTATTATTTCTGAGCACTATGAACAGCTGCTGCCTCTCTCACTCACTCACTCACCCGCTGTGTTTTACCAATGTCACTAAAAACCACTCCCAAGACAAATGGCTTCTGTTCATGGTCAGACAGTTCATGGTATTTTTTTTCTGTGACCACAGACACATCTCTCAGACAGAAAAGATAATCTTAAAGCTTATTATTTTTATTTTTTTTTGCATTTAATGCTTCTTATAAAATTCACAGTAGACAATTTACTAATGTTATAATTAAAATCCTTTCCATATTACCACTAGCTTTTTCTTTCACACATGTAACACTGAATTTAAGGTTACTACAAACATTAAACATTAATATAGATCTCACTGCCCTTAGTCTGGAGCAATAAAATACTAGTCTATAAAGTATAATGGTGTCTTCATGCTCAACAAGTCTAATAAACTATAATTCTCCCCATTAAAGTAACTATTGCTTCAGTTATGTCCAAATTTGCCACTTTTTTTCCCAATAAGCAAAAATGAATTGTAATTCTAAAAAAACAGCCTCTTTTCACATGCTGTGTAAAATAAATATATTTAGAAGCTGATACAGGGTATGGTAGCTTAGTACTTGGGGTATGTGGCAATCGATCTGCAGGTTGGGGTTCAAATTAGCCTTTAAGCAAGGCTTTTAATTGGACTGGTCCTGTATTTTAAGCCTAAACATCAATTTGGGGTAAAATATGGAACATCTATTAACATGGAATGACAAATCTTTGCAATACCAGCCTCAGTGGTGGGCATTAACAAAACCAAAGCCAAGACTAAATGAAGAACATAAAGAACTCATGATACAAATACTACTACTTAATAATTTATGTAAATATTTATGAAAACAGAATACCTATCCTGCCATTAAAATGGCTAATGTGTAAACGTGACGTCAAAGAACCAACCAACCAATAATGTAAGATACTTTACTAACACCTACAAAATGACTTCAGCTCTCACTAAATTACCATTTAGGATAAGTTCTCTTTTTCGGTAGTCATTTAAACCTGTAATTGTTTTACCAGCTTTTCACCTCACACAGTGGACAATGTGCAAAAGTAAACTGTATGGAACTCTTTTGCAAATCAGTTTCTTATCTCTTTTCACAGTCTCTATTTGGAAAGAACCTGACCACCATTTTAAATGAATATGTAGCTGCGAAAACAAAAGGTACGCTATTTGCACTGTCTCTGGTTTTATTTATATTTAATTTTTCTTAAGTTTTAAATCAAATGTGTTACTGGTTCAGAGACATGTCAAGAGAATCAGATTCCCATCATGATGACCTCATTATGGAAGAAACTAGATTTTACTCTTGGTCAAATCAAGTAAGAAGCTATGAATTGACTGCTCAGTTTTGTAAAGCTCACTAGCTCAGGATTTCCAGTTAAAAGCTTGTTGTCTTTTACAGGTCGATGCAAAACACTCCAGCATTTCAACAGATTCAGAGACGTGCGTTTTCTTTGTAAATTCTGCAGTTTTTTGTATATTTCATTATTTTTGATTGCTGAATTCTATAGCAGTGGGTAACACATTTAGCTTTAATTCCATGTGTGATTCACAGTCCGCACCCAGAACAGCTTACAGAATATGCGCCGTCAGAGGGCCCTGTCCTCATGTCAGACTCCTGCCACTGGCAGCATTATAGTGTCCACTCCAGGAAACTGTGTTGCAAGTCCTATTGCTGCGTCTCAGGGAGTATTGGGACATTCCACTCCAGTGTGCTACACCTCCCAGCAAACCAGACCCTCCACCATCAGCCTCTCTCAGCCAGGTGAGAGGTCCAGCCAATAAAAGCTGAACTGTTCAAGTGATGCAAAGATTAAACAATAGGTTTTTCTACTTCACTGAGATTTACTGACTGAACGGTACGAGAGACAGACAGCCTGGTCGTTTTATTCCTCATCCAGGGTCTGTTTACTTTCAGTCTAGGTTTTGTTGTAAACCACTGAGGCTATATTATTGTGTGCCTTCAGTGGTAATTATGTTCATTTTCCGTAGCACAAATACAAGAGGCACAAATATTTTTAATAAGTTATAGTATAGTATAAAACTATTGCAACATGAAAGCTAATGCCGTGCCTTCCGTTAGACTTAAGTAAGAAACACCAAAGTAAGGCGGGACTATGGAGGCTGTGTTACTTTGTTGTCTAGTTACATTACTCTTGTAATACTTTTGTTGTCTTCCTTGAAGGAAAACAAACTACAAAGCTTTCATGTAGCAATATAAACATTACCATTTGGATTTTATTTTGTTTGATCTATAAAGAACATTTATTTTGATTAATGGCTGGTGATTAAGAACCACAGTAATGAAACAGCCTATCAGAAACAAGAGGTGGGCCTAATTCTAAAGTTTAGTAGTTTAACTAGCTGCATGCAGTACATATGGAAAGCAGCATCACACGAAGTGTATTTAAATCATAATGCATCACTTGTTAAAAATAAACATGATTTTTTGGGGCGTTTTAGTCTTAAGTCTTGAAATTGCACAATCTAAGCTGTATATATTCATTTTTTACAGGAGAGTCACCTTTACAGATAATAGTACCTGATCAGAGAATTATCTCAGGACCGTTATCTCCAGCCCGACGAAAGTGGTAATACAAAGTTTTAAAAAAATTCAATTGTTATTTATGTGGGCAGGCATATTGGAGCTTTAATAATTAAGAGTTAAAAAAAGCAGTTTTTAAAGAGCTCGCTTTGACAATTAGATTAAGACGTTTTGCCGGCATAAAAACTAAACAAGTTTCTCACCACAAATGACCTGTCAGTCTGGAGTCTTCATGTCTTCACACTGGTGAAGACATGGTGTGAGACATGGTGTGAGACATGGTGTGAGTGGTGGCTCAGTGGTTAGGGCGTTCGACTATCAATCTAAGGGTAGGGGGTTCAAATCCCGGGTCCACTGAAGTTACCATTGTGGGTCCTTAACCCGTATTGCTCCAGGGTCCTGTTTCAACCCTGTGTTCTGACCCCAACCAAGTTGGAATACTTGTAAGTCGCTTTGCATAAAAGCGTCTGCTAAATGTAAATGTTTTCTTTGTTCCTGCATCCGATTCTCTTCCTCACTTTAAAGACCTGCCGAAAGGTATATTCACGGTACTTTATTGCTCCCATGATGTTACCTGTTAAGAAATAGCCACTCCTGCTGTCCAGACATTAGACTCCCAACAAACTTTTTATCAATGCAACTGGTCTGACCATTCTGGAATTTAAGGATACCTTTATTGTTCCCGCAGAAGCATAGCTTGCTTAGTGTTTATTTCCTTATTGCAACATTCATTTATTCATTATCTTCTGCTTATTCCTTTATGAGGGTTGCCGGGGGGTTTCCCCATGCCCATCCAGGGGAGAGTGTCTTCTGCGCTGGGCAGATACACCCAGGACAGGGCACCAATCCATCGCTGGGTACACCCTCACTCACACAGTCCCACACACACACACTATACAGGGCAATTTAGAGCATTCAATTTACCTTCATGTTTTTGGAATGTGGGAGGAACCCGGAGAAACATGCAAACTCCACCCAGATTGAGATACGAACCGGGAATCTCCAGCGCCAAGAGGCGAATGTGCTAACCACTAAGCCACAGTGCCGCCCTTGGTGGGTGATGTTTTACTGATATTATTCAGTTGTGGGGGAGGGGGGGGGGTATAGCAGTATTTTCTGAGTACTTTCACAGAATAAATTCCATGACACAAAACAAATTTCTGCCTTTTATAAAACGGAAAATGAAAACTCCGCCGCATTAAATACAGTTTAACATTTGCAGGCGGTCCTGCCCTGTCTGCTGTCGAGTGTTAATTTCTCATTACGGTGACTTAGCAATGAGTAAAGGCGTCTTGTTTTTGGTTCAGTGAGTGGAAGACGCAGGTATGAGCGTACTGAGCGTTCTGAACGTATCCCCGGCGGAACGGTTCATCGAGTGCAACCTGATGTGTGATTTACATGATATTTCCAAAAGGTCACAAATCCAGTTTGGATGTTTGTTGAGAGATGGTATTACCCTCCGAGTCAGACAGTCATGAGATAAAGCAGGCTAATAATAGTTAAATTAACTTTGCTCCAAATATGTTTGGGTTGGATTTGCATAAAACTTGCAGTTTGCATACGACTCGAGAATAAAAGCCCGGCAGTGACATTACCACCACCGAATGCACTGCTGGGGTATTTATTTTAGTGAGAACAGTTAATTTAAGTGAGGACACCTCATACTAGTTGCCATAAACAATAAGAATAAATACCCAATTAAGTCTGTATTTTTTACTGTGTGTGTTTTCAGAACAGGAATATGAACTTCAATTAAGCTGGAAATCTCAGCAGGTCCTTAACAGATGTTTATGGCTGTGTACATAAAGTACGACTGCAATAAAAGCCAGCTCTAATAATGAATCACAGCTAATAACAAATGAAAATAATGCAAACTTTGTTTTATAAGGTTGCAGTAAATGTTAACTGGTTAATAATTTTAAGTGGACTGTAAGGTGGTAATTCATAATAAAAAATAGGAGCAGTCATGAATACATACAGTGTTGTCTTGTGATCATGAGCTGATGGCAACAGGATGTATGTGTAAATGTTTGCCTGACTCAAATATAGCCTGCTTATTAACTGACCATAACAACACATGACCTATTGATGATGCAGATAACAAACAACACAGTGGAACCTGAAGCGGTTATGAATCTGGACTATAGACCAGAATGTTAAATCACCAAATCTTCAGCTTTGCCATTTTGTTGTACATTTTGCAGCCTTATGGAAATGTTTTACTTTACATTTGGTCATTTAGCAAATGCATTAATCCAAATATTTGGGGGTTGGCCATGATGCAACAACCCTGGAGCCTGTTGCTCAGGGGTGGCACGGTGGCTTAGTGGTTAGCACATTCGCCTCTCAACACTGGAGATTCAGGTTTGAATCCCAAACTGGGTGGAGTTTCCATGTTCTCCCGTGTCTGCATGGGTTTCCTCTGGCTTCTCTGGTTTCCTCCTACAGTCCAAACATGGACTATATGGGATAAATTGCCCCAAATAGTGTGTGGCTGTGTGAGTGAGTGTTCAAGTTCAAGTAAGTTATTTATCTAGCGCTTTTTATAACAGTGTGTCGTCACAAAGCAGCTTTACAGAGTCCAAAGCCTAAACCCCCAAAGAGCAAGCCG
>JAOUQT010000042.1:3421900-3433804 GCA_025769995.1 Xyliphius kryptos | reverse complement strand
AATCCCAGGTCCACTGAATTTACCAATGTGGGTCCTTGAGCAAGACCCTTAACCCTCATTGCTCCAGGGTTCTGTATGTGACCCTGTCTTCTGCACCCAACCAAGTTGGGATACTTGCAGGTTGCTTTGGATAAAAGCGTCTGCTAAATAACTAAATGTGATATAATGTAATGTAATTCTAGAAGCAGTTACAGTACCCCTAGAGGAATGTATGAGAAGTTCACAAAATGGAGTCGATTAGGGATAAGTAGCTGAACATGCTCTAAGGCATTTGTAGTCAACAAAATGTTAACACAGCTGTACGTATTTGACAATTTAATTTAGTTTGACATTTTAGAGGAAGCTGAGCTGTTTCTGTCTGATCCTAAAGTTTGATTAATTTAAACCGAAAGCCCTTTCCGATAAACTAAACATTCCTTCGTCTTTATTTTCAGTTTGTCCCAGTATCAAACATCAATGACTCTCTCACTGCTTCATGCTGCGTATTGTGAAAAAGATGAAATGAAATGGCAGAAAAATACCCCAAGACACCCAAGCCAACGAATTCACAACAGTGAGTCAACAGCCTGCAATGCCAAGATTAAGGCGAGTTTTAAAAAAGAAAGCTTTTTTTTGCAGATCAAGTAAAATGCGTAAGGGCAGAAAGCAGTATTTTGCCATTTTAAAATCATAGTTCTAGATGTTCCTTAACATCTTATTTCTCAAAATAACATTCTACAACATTATTGAATCCCATTGTAATTATATAAGAAAACAATCATGTTTCAGAGTCATATTTGGTCTGTTGTGCAACTTACCACAATGATGATTTCGGCAGTGGGCTCTCTAACCTCTCTAGCAACTGTTCTTTATATACATGTTCAAAGACTCAGCATGGGTGAGCGCTCATAACCTCTAAGGCACCCTGCATGGAGACTAGATAGCTTATCCAGGCTTAACCTTTCTTTCCTCTATTCTTTTGTTAGCACGGAGTTCCTGAAAACCATCTGTATGCAAACCTCACACTGTTAGGGAAGGCACAACACAGGTCATCATTAATAATGATTTTATTAAATACATTTATTCAGGATTTGCGCCTCACATGCTGACAGAAGAGCAAAGAGCATGATGTTTATAGCCTTGTGGGGATTTATTTTTTATGTGCAAGCAGGATCTATCAAAGAAAAGAATTTGGGTCTTAAAACGACACAGATACAGTAACCCAAGTCCAGACCTCAACTTATTTGCAATGCTGTGATTGAACTAAATAAACTCTCTTAAGAAGATTAGGCACATATATATACACAGTAAATATATACAGTATATACAGGGGGTTGGACAATGAGACTGAAACCCCCTGTCATTTTAGTGTGGGGGGAGGTTTCATGGCTGAATTGGAGCAGCCTGGTGGCCAATCTTCATTTATGTCACATTGCACCAATAAGAGCAGAGTGTGAAGGTTCAGTTAGCAGGATAAGAGCACAGATTTGCTCCAAATATTGCAATGCACACAACATTATGGGTGTCATACCAGAGTTTTACCAAAAGATTGCTTTGATGAACATGAAAGTGAAGTGAAGACATCTCCCATGGTCTGCACACTCACCAGATCTAAATGTTATTCAGACACTTTGGGGGGTTTTGGAGGAGCGAGTCAGGAAACGTTTTCCTCCACCAGCATCATGTAGTGACCTGGTCATTATCCTGCAAGAAGAATGGCTTCAAATCCCTCCACTGTGCAGGCAGTATTGGCTGTAAAAGGAGGCCCTACACCATACTAATCAATTATTTTGAAATCAAGTTTCATTGTCCAACCCCTGTAAATATGCATATTATACCATAAGTTTCTATTACATTTAGTGTCTAACTGGCAATTGTACACATTCAGTTCCACTAAGCAATGCTAGCAAAATCACTTTGTGTCATTATTGTAGTGATGGAGGCACACTGAGGGCAGAAAAGTTGCTCGTGGTCACTGTTTCTTACAGTGTTCGTTTGGAAAGTAGTGGAAAATTGCTCCGAACAATTGGCAAGGTGACAGCATTTAAAGGCAGCCTTCATGAACAGACGTTTACATTCACTGAGCTTTACCTACACACACACACACACACACACACACATTCACACTAACACTGCCATAACGACATACTGTAGTAACATCGACTAAACACAAAGCAAGCACAATGCAATGCACTGTGGGATAATGCAAATATGTACATGTACCCAAACCCCAGACAGTCCAAAAATGGACCATATACAACCCCAGTGCCACAATACAGTGAAGAACAAAGCACTTAAATATAAACTGGAACAGGTTTTCTGTTTGAATTGCTTGTGTTTGGTTTCTATTTTATTTGCAAAAACCTTCAAATTGGTAATGCCATCACCATACACTACTATAAGGGTTGAGTTCTGGATAATAAGTAGTTTATGCATGGTTCTATATAAAGAAAGCTTTCTGCAACAAGACCAACAAAATGTGGGATGTCTTTTACTATTTATTCGTCTTTAATATTTTTTTAAGGCAGAATTTTATTTTGGCGGTTTAGAAAACCATTCATCATATTAAGACCATAAAATTTATTACATGTTTATTACGCCATGGCTTTATGACTGGCTTTTTTGTCTTAAGACCTAATTACCTGGCCGCTGTGATTTATGTGAATAAACTCCTTGAAGCAGAGTCAGTTCCATTTACTTGTATTTACTTATTAATTAAATTGTTCTCTAGAATACATATGTTATTGTGTATTATAGCTGAGATGAAATGGGGTTAATACGTTTAAATTGATGCATGTTATATTTTTATTCATGTATTGGTACAAAATATGGAGGAATTTCAAGAGCTGCAAAAGAGCTATCTTTTATTCTGCATAAAAATATTATCAAATTTCATTTAACAAAACACTAACCCAGATTGACACGAGTTTTTGCAAAGCCATTGTAAGAGACTCATTATGCACAGTTAGTGCATTAATAGAGTGCAATTAAACTTTATGGAATATAAAATGACATGAACAAAGTCAAATGCTTTTATTCACTTTTCATTAACAGTACATGAATCCATTTGCTTCAATTGCATGACTACTTTGGCCATGTGTGATTCATGTCTACTTTTTAGCTCTGATGCCTGGGCAGATTATGGGATGACTGCCAAAGCATGACAACTATAGCTGCTTTAGCAAGAAACAATGGACTTTGTAAAGAGCAATGCGATCTCATTTGCATGTTAAAAGCACTGCAGCATTATTACTGTGATAAGTCTAATTTAAGCAGTGATGTCCAGTATATTAACAGCTTTCTACAGTTAATTGAATATAGCACTTTTAAAAATGGACTATAGGTGAACATATTCATGTTCATGAATATTTATGAATGTCAAAGCCATTTGGACATGTTTTTCAGTCTTTACCACGTTTCAAGCACAGAATTAGACAGCTTTATTGGTTTGACCAACTTTTGTATGATTGTAAAGAAAACATCTTTAAGTATATTTAAGGCCAAAAGTTTGGCCACACCTTCTTATTCAATGCGTTTTCTGTATTTTCACCACTATTTACATTGTAGATTCTCACTGAAGGCATCAAAACTATGAATAAACTATGAATACATATGTATTCATATGAGTTATGTACTTAACAAAAAAGGTAAAACATGTTTTATATTCTTGTTTCTGATTACTGATTTGCACACTGTTGGCATTATTATTAATTATACTAATTAACCCTTATAGACACACCTGAAAACCATTTTGATGCTCATTGAGAGAATGCCAACAGAGTGCAAAACAGTAATCAGAGCAAAGGGAGGCTATTTTGAAGAAACATGTTTTCAGCTATTTTACCTTTTGTTAAGTACATAACTCCTTATGTGTTCATTCATAGTTTTGATGCCTTCAATGAGAATCTACAATGTAAATAGTTGTAAGAAAAAAAATGCATTAAATGAGAAGGTGTGTCCAAACTTTTGGCCTGTACTGTATTTTAAAAGGTTTTGTTTCGTTTGTTATGTATATGTGCAATACGAGTTATGGCAGCTGGGTAATTGGTATACGTTTTGGTAAATTTGTGTTGAATTGGATGTAAGCAGATAGGGAAGTGACCATAGTTGCATTTTTATACTTTGCAGCATTCGTCGGGTGACATCATGATCCGGAACATCCAGATGAATCATGCAGGGAAGTACACATGTGCTGTGCAGACCAAGGTAGACAGCAGCTCTATTGCAACAGATCTGGTTGTCCGAGGTAATTTTCTAATCTTGTACTTCATGCACAATATGCTTTTAAAAATTCTGTTCAGTTCTTCAAACAATATGTCTATTTGATTCTAAATATATATATATGTAATAAGTTTGATGTTTTAGCATAAGACAAAATTCCGTTCTTTAGAGTTTATCTAACATTCCAAAAAAACCTAAATTTATTATAAAAGCTTTTAGTCGTTATGGTTTAAAAGTGGGGTGGCACAGTGGTTAGCACGTTCGCCTCTCAGCGCCGGGGGTTCCCGGTTTGAATCCCAATCTGGGTGGAGTTTCCATGTCCTCCCCATGTCCTCGTGGGTTTTCTCTGTGTTCTCTGGAGAACTTCACGTTCTTCCACCCACAGTCCAAAAACATGGATTACAGCTAAATTGAATTTCCTACATTGTCTGAATTCTCTGTATTCTCTAAATTGTGGATGTGTGAGTGTGCGCCCAGCGATGAATTGGATGGGAATTGGAATTGGAATTCATTCATCGATATGTTAATACATTTTGCAACATAAAACATACTCCATAAATATTAGCAGCCAAAATTGGCAACCAGCAGCACTTTTTGTCATGCCACAGGTGCTGTAATAATCAAACTGACTTGGCAGAACCAGTAATGTTAAACAATCTGTTGAAGCAGCTGCTGTGAATAGTGACCTGAAAACCTGCAGCCACACTGCCCTTTGGCTAATAACATAGCACGTCCCCAATTCGAATTGAAGTTTAATATTTAAAACAGACAAATGAGAAAAATTTGGAAAAAAAACATTTTCCAAAAAGGATCCAATAAACGAAACCAAAAAGCAGGTTGGAGGCTTAACTCTGAGCTAACAGTTTAATGTTTGCTTGGGTATTGATTAAATATACACTCTGAAACTCAGAATCCGTGATCAAGTGCATGCTCTTAATGAGTTGTTCCAGCACGAGTTAAACGTATTTGTTTAAGAAATCACTGATGGGACAGCTTACCTGCATATGCTGCTTCTCTGCACCCCAGAGGCTCTCTCACTGATCCGATGACCCAGTTCACTCTATCGAAGTGTGAATTGCTCAGGGTCTGTTGTTTGCACTTCTTGGAACAGCTTGAATTCTCAGCTGAGACCAATACTGATTCACTCAGCCAATTTGCTGTTTGGAGTTTTATACATTTTCTTGTAGAAAAGGAAGATTTATTCATATTTCTTAAGGAGGACTTGCCTTATAAATCTACAAGCCAAAAAAAGACCCCTGCCCAAATTATTCTAAGAATTGTAACAATATGTTTGCTTACTTTGCATAATACAAACATCAATAGATACCCTTTTCAATTGATTGCAAATGAGTATGAACATTTTTGTCACGCTGTGATAACACCCCGGTGTAGGATTCATTACTTTAAAATAGACTCTACAGCTGGACTAATCTAAAGATGGAACACTCCTCCCCATGAAAGCCTTTTCAAATTCTTATTGCCGTCTTGACGGTCATTCTAATTTCTATATGCTAAATTTAGATTCATTAAATGATTATAATTCATTAGTAGAACTGTGTGTTTTTTTTTTCAATGTATCATCTTTTTTCTGCTTTGCATAAAACTGATGACACGGTCTTGCAAAAGAAAATCCTCTGCCATGCTTTGCAAATATTTTCAGAATGATTGCACAACAACTGATGGTGGAGAATAACTCTCTTAGGCTAATGACAAAAGGGAGCCTTGACTAATGCCGTTGAATTAAGCATCCCAGACTTTAAATGCAGTTTTACAAGTTGGACCACTGTAGGCAGCAGAGCAACTGTTGATAAAAAGCCACGAGACGGTGTGATAGTGTGTGCATGAGTATGTGTTGTATTTCTAGGTCCCCCTGGGCCTCCTATCAGCATCCATGTGGAAGAGCTTACAGATTCCACAGCCACTCTCTCCTGGAAGCCAGGTCCCGATAATCACAGTCCAATTACAGCCTACACTATTCAGGCTAGAACCCCCTTTTCCCTCGGCTGGCAAGCTGTTACCACAGGTAGGGGCTCAAAACAGACTTCATCAGATCAAATCACTACACGTTCATTTATTTTCTTCTGCAAATTGCACACATATTCCAAAGGGACTTTTTTCTTTTGCTTCTTTTCTCTCTCCCTCTTTCTCTCTCTTTCTCTTAAAAAAATGTACATATTCATTTATTTAGTCATTTTAATAACATCCCTTTACTGCACATTGGAATTTAATTTTGGGTAAACTAAAGTGTTGTTGTAAAAAAAAAAGTCTCTGAATGACAAGCTCTGCTTCGCACCACACTTTGCTTAAATCTGTGGTGATTGTTTAATTCTTCAATATTTGTTAAAAGGTCTCTTTTTGATACTCCTTGAAATCCAACCTTTGTTAAAATAAAGCATTGTTAAAAGTCTCTCTCTCTCGTAAATAAAGCGTTGTTAAAAGTCAAAAGTCACTCTCTCTCTCTTTCTCTCTCTTTCTCTCTAAATACACACATATATATATATATATATATAAACTGTAAACACATACATATATAAATATATATTTATATACAAGCAATGCAGTGGCATGGCCGTGTACACATTTCAACACTATGTAAAATATAATAAAATGTTTTTTTTATAATTTGTAATATTTTTTTTCTGAAAAGTAAATAGTTTCATTAAATAGCTGTAGGTTATGACCTGTTTACTTACATTTAGAAAATCAATAATCTCATCCCATTTAAATGGTGCATTCGAACATTTAGACTGTGGATCTGAATCTCTAACTGGCTCAGAATTAAAAGTCTGGAGTCCTGGTCCCTTTTTGGTCATGATGAAGAGAAATGAACTAAGAAAGGGCTTATGGTTTAGACTTTACATTTCCTTATAAAAAATAAATGACTTCTTTTTTCCCATGTATTCCAAATTCCAAACTATAAGCAGGTGTAATACACAGGCCACATCTGAGTGGAAACTGGTTTCAAAGCTCCAGATTCTGATGCATCACCGGATGTTTAGTTGGCATTTAATACACGATTAGGAAACAATAAGTAAGAGCACCTGTTAAATGCAAACAAGAAAATGTTTGGCTTTTACAAACTCCAAGTCAAATTTTAATACGAGAGTTAAAAGCTCTTGATCACTTAAGCCTTTTCAACTCGAGTCCAGATCCCTGAGTCGTCCTTGTCTTTGCTTAGTCCCTCTGATCAAAATGTTTATATGCAAAGTGTGTCAAAGACAAAACCTTATTGGAAAAAAAAGGTGGCCCAACAAAGAAAAGCCAAGCGGCACAGCAAGAACCGGAGAGAAAAACTTTCATCCCGAAAGCTCGGGCCCTTTCAAGTTCCCTTTATCCTTTCTTTTCAGATTAGGAAGGGTGTCAGAGGCACTCGGAGGGCCCCGTTTCTTATTACATTATTTCTTGGTGAAATGGACGCGCAACCTGAATAGAATCATTAAACTTCACTAGTTACAGGAATGCGTCAGAGCCGCCGCGGTCTGCCCGGAGATAAAAAGCCGCCCGGTCTCATGCTCCGGAGAAACGTTTAATATGCCATGAAAAGATATGACATTGAGCCTTGCAAAAACACAAGGGCGAAATGAATAATGTCTTTGTGACTTTAGACATCAATCATGCTCAATACTGCGGAAAACAATGGAGTTTTGTTTGCATTTCAGAGGTGACAAACAACGCCAATGACTGGCTTAACGTTGTCAATTTCCATTACTCAAAACCTGAAGCAAATCAGAATCAAACTGTGGCGCGGTTGCTAGGCAGCAGAGTTCTCTTGACATGGTGGTTAGTTTCTTTCATTGCCTGACAAGAGCCGAGTGAAAGGAGTTTTGAAAAAGTTACAAAAAGTGCCGGGAGGGGTGGTGGGGGGAGATAATTGGTGGCTCTGGATTGTGTGGTAGCTCTTGTGTGGAAACTTTTCCGAGCGTGGAGGGACGAGCGAGTCGGACATGCCGAAAGCTTCAACTCTTGTACACAAACTTGACCCGGCGACATTGACGAACTTCAATGGTTCATTCACCGCGGGCTTGCAGTGCTGGCAGAGAGCGCTGTTTTATATGGGATGGGGCGAGTGGTTTTCATGGTTTTCATTTCCCCCCCAAAAAAATGCTTACATTAACCATAATTATAAAAAAAAAAAAAAAAGAGGAATTCCTTCTTTGGGTACTAATGCCAAACTAGCCAATTCAATTTCTTGTTATAGATTTAGTTGTAATCCTTTAAGTCATAGCCAGACGCCATTGTTACCATTGAGAATGGAGTCATCTTTTTTTCTTTGCTGATTCCCAATTCCCTTAAAAAGTGCTCACCGTGTGGAAGAAGGTCCAATTAATGTGGGGCTTAACACACTCCTGCTTATTTACAGTAGCTTTTTGTGCCTCTTGCACTCTGACTTCCTATGAATCGAGAAAAAGGGAAGGAAGACAAGGAAAGCGGAATAAAGAAAAAAAGAAAAAGAGAGAAGGAAGGAAAAAAAAGGTGGTGGGCTTGAGGGGGGGACGTAGGCAAAGATTGAGCCAGGAGAATGGGGGGTTGTTTAGTCGCTTGAGGTGCAGCGAGGTGCTCGCCTCCATTGTGCGGACACCGTCTCTCTCATTATGGGCTCTCAATCAAGACTTCGGCTCACAGGAAGCCTCAGGAAAGCCCATCTGCCATAGCTAATCTAGAGGGGGAGCGACGGGCACTGCGGCTAATGCCCCCGCTACCCTCGGCCGCTTTCTTCACCCCTCCGCCACTGAGCCTGGATCGGCCAAAGCCCATTAAAGTAAATAATAGCCAGAAATGACAGGCTTAGTGCGGATCGGGGAGGAAGTGGAAGGCCGACAGGAGCCGGGGTCTCTGATTAATACAGAAACGCCTTTGCTGAGAGATTTTGGGGTGGCTGTGAGGTGAATTTAGGCTCGCCACAATTAAATTGTCTGAAAGTTTGATTTACTTTATAGCACCCGGGATAGACATTTTTATTACTTATGTTCAAAGATCAACTGTCAAGATCGTAGCTAAGGATAAAGATAATTTAGACGCTTTTGTAGTAGGTATACCAAAATGCTGTTTTTACTCAGAGACCCAAGGTACCAAGAAGTCAGCTTCATGACTGACAAGTGACAACTCGCTCACTACATTTACATTTCATAAGGTCATTTAGCTCATTTTATCCAAAGCGTCCAACAAGTATCCCAAATTGATGGTTGTAGTCAGAAAAAAGGGTTCACCATACAGCCCCCCTGAAGCAATGGGGGTTAAGGGTCTTGCTCAAAGGCCCATTTTGACAGTTTTTTGGAGGACTTGAAGACATATATATATATATATATATGCGCTAGCCGTTACCTGTTCTACGCCTGGTTGGTGAGCTTTTTTACAGTCACACTTCATTAAAGTCACTCACTGATTTGCATATTTGGCAAGATAACGTTCTTCAATTTTGTCTTCAATAAAGTTTTCGGACAGCAAATCAGTCCTCATGTCCGTTAAGGTGATACTTGTAGCATGTCTTACAGCATTAGCTTCACATTAGCCGCCGCGCATCATCCCCTTCACTCTACCCATGCACCAATCACTACGCGCCAAGCGTCTTGTGTCATCCCCTCCACTCTACCTGTGCGCCAATCTCTATATGCCAAGTGCCTTGCGTCATTCCCTCCAATCTACCCGTGCACCAATCACTATGCACCATGCTCCTTGGGTCATCCCCTCTACGCTACCCGTTCGACAATCACTATGCACCAAGCACCTTGCGTCATCCCCTCCACTCTACCCGTGCACCAATCACTATACCCCAAACACCTCGCGTCATCCCCTCCACTCTACCCATGTGACAATCGCTATATGCCAAGCGCCTCGAGCCATCCTCTCCACACTACCCGTGCGCCAATCGCTTTGCGGAAAGAGCCTTTATCCCCTGTTATACCCACCACTACACCCGTCTGTTAATCAATATACACCAAAGGCCTTGTGTCATGCCGTCCATCAGTCCCTCCACTCTACCCGTGTGCCAATCAATATATGCAAAGCGTCTCATGTCATCCCCTCTTCACTACCCGGGTGCCATTCGCTGTGTGCTAAGCACCTCGCTTCCTCCACTCCACCCGTGCGTCTATCACTATACACTAAACGCCTCACGTCATCCCATCCACTCTACCAGTGTGCCAATCACTATATGCCAATCAGAAGATCATACCCTACGAGTAGCGACATAACGCTGTAGGAGGTGGGCCAGATAATTGGGTGCCAAGCCAGTATATCACACACAAAAAATTTCAATGTCATTATCATCAACAGCTCAAAATAGACAAAATACACCCCAAAGAAAAAAAATCTCTGTTGACCAATTGGTTTTATTGATATTATACCTTTTTATTGACCCTACAGTCTCATAAAGCAGACTCTAAAGTGAAGAGCGCGTCTTGAGACGTCAGCAATTTTGATTTGCCAGTTAATGATTATGAAAAAACGTTTCCTTTGTAGTCACAAACCTACAAGATTCAACTATAGGACATTTCCGTCATGCCTCATTGAAAAATATGCTCATGCTTTGATTAAAAAATCCTTTCATGTTTGGTCTCTCAAATCGTCTCTAATGAGAACGTCCATAATCAGCATCATGCATTTCTCAAGGAGTTCAAATTATAAGGATAAATGTGTTGGGCCCCTTCATGTTATACCCACAGAAGTTTGCTGGATGTCCAATTGTTGGTTTCCATTTTGCAACAAGACTTTCTACAATATTTTGGAGAGAGTCTGTGATTTATTTTTGCTCATTTTTGTAGAAAAAGCATTTGAAAGTTCAGGCCATTATGTTGAGTAAGAGGGTTTGGCTCACAGTCTCCATTCAAGTCTCTCCCCAGAGGTGTTCTAAAGGTCAGGCCGAGGTCAGGTTCTTGTATGGGAGAGTCAAGTTCTTCCACAACAAACTATCTTAAACATGTCTTTGTGGACCTTACCCAAACTGTTCCCACAAAGTTGAAAGCACACAAATGTCTAAAATACATGTACAAAATGTATGTGTTTTCCAAATTTAGACACCTACTTCCAATGTCTGTGGTCCAGTTCTGATGCTTTTTTGAACCTTGGCCACCCCGGACACTGTCGCCAGTTTACTGGTGTTCCTCCTTGGACCACGTCTAATAAACACTGATGACCGCAGCCTGGGACACCCAGAGGGTAGAGGAGCAGTTTAGGAGATAGTTTGCCTCAGTCATCTAGCCATCAGAAGATATAGTTCTTGTCAAACTCAAACCCTTCTTCTTGTCCATTGCTTCTTTGAACATTAACTTTTTATTTATTAGCCAGACACTACATGTAAAACTAGACACTAAGATGTGTATAGAGCACATAAGCAGTGCTGTCTCCGAATTCGGGTGTGGTAACTCAGTGGTTGATGGGCTATTAATCCAAAGGGGTTGTGGGGTCACCATAAAGTTGCCAATGTAGGCCATTAAGTCTTAATCCACATTTCATGGGAGCAGAATCACAAATCCCATCTTTTCCACAGGTACCTGCTATAAAAAAGCAGCCAGAGTGGGTGATGCTCAGGTTTGAGGATACTTAAGTGTAGCAGGTTTCTCTTTGACTACTGACTTGTGTCATTCTCTCACTTGTAAGCCGCTTTTTTTAAAACTGTTTGGTAAATGGCTAAATGTAAATGTGATGTAATGATGGCTGAGCTTGCGCAATGAACCCAACCATGAAGTTAGGATACTTGAAGGTGGT
>JAOUQT010000042.1:3295081-3307938 GCA_025769995.1 Xyliphius kryptos | reverse complement strand
GATGGATTGGCACCCTGTCCTGGGTGTATCTGCCCAGCGCCCGAGACGTTCTTCCCTGGATGGGCATGGGGAACCCCCCTGCAAACCCTCGTAAAGGAATAAGCGGAAAATAATGAATGAATGAATTATCTAAAGTGCCCCTATATAGCATGTATGTGTGTGTGTGTGTTTTTGTACCCAGCGATGGATTGGCACCCTGTCCCGGGTGTTTTATACCCAGCAAGACCCTATAAAAGGATTAAGCGTTGAAGTTAATGAAATGAGATAATTTCACTCGTATATCATTCCTCTGTGTAATGTGCTGTTAAACTTCGAATCAATTCACAACCATTTGAATTCCTAAATGATGTAAAGCAGGTGGCGTTTATAGCATCGTTTATCGGCAGATAACCTGTATGCTTCTGGCCATCTCAGCCAATGTGATAAATGATTTTTAAACACTTGTTTTAGTGAAACCTTTGGTTAAATGGCACAAACATATTCCGTGACTGAATAAACGGGTCATTTTTAATTTTCCCAGCTACAGCCCCAATAACTGAGATGACGGGGCAGCTGGTGCATTTTCAGCGAAGTTCACATGTTGTGGGATTTCACACTTTTAACTTAAACTTATGGCAGCCTTCACATAGCAGGTGCTATCTCAAGGGTGTACGTGTAAGTGTGTGTGTGTGTGTGTGTATGCAGGTATGCGAAGCCCCTAGAGAAGGTGTTATCAGTTTACAGTCTCACCCCTTCCTCTGGAACCTCATTAAGCCCGTTTCCCTAGAAACAATGTTTGCATTGAGCGGTTACATTAGTACACCCTTAAGACCGCACTGACTCTGGTGTCAGCCTCATGCTAATGAACACATGAATATTAATTAAGTGTGTATACCGGTAGTGTGAAGCGAATCCTTGTATTGATTGGAAGATGATGAGCAGCATCTTGTCTCTTTAAGTATCCAAAAACCAGGGTTTCTCGCATTAAACCGTTCCCTGTTCGTGCACCTGTCATGACCTGAGATGTTCAGGTGAGGGTTGCATATGTTGATTTTTCTATCATCCTTTCATTTTTAAGTGACTCACATAGTGCCACATTAAGGACTAGATTTCAGACGAGTTTAAGAAGCAAGGAGAGAGACAGATTTCCTGCCCATGTCGACGTCAGGCGGATGCACGGGGATGTAACGTATGTCTCAAGTGTACAGGTAATGATGCCGCTTTAATCAGACGGCTGGCTCGGCCCATCCCGCTCGCTGTCACATACCCACTTTCATTTGTTAAACATGAGCTGATAGGTAACATGGTGCAGATTTATCAAGCTCTGTCAAGGTCCTGGTCACAGGGTAAGGAAGACATGAAAGCAAGGGCTCATATCTTAAAACTGTAGCGCATAATCAGTACGTTAATACCATTTGGATGCTGGAAAAGGATCTGGGATTAGAATTAAGCTGTGAGGAAGATATAAGGTACGTCATTTTTTTTTTTTTTTGGTATGCACCACTGTGTCAGTCTCGGAAAATGAAAAGGCTTCGTGGATAATTGGCATGTCTCCTTGCATTGCACTGGCAGTGGATGTCTCTTTCTGAGAAGGACGTGGTCACTAGGAGCCGGGGAACACAGCCGAGAGTAATGCAGCTCGGTCAAGCAACCGTAGAGCTCTGGAGACTTTAAGCTCAGGCACAAGATCCCCTCTGTGTATTCACCGACAGTATGACCTACTGGAACTCACTCTTTTTGTCTGCCACAATTCACTCTACAGTTCTTTTGTTCCCATTTTTTACCAAAAAGAAAAACATTGTAACAGTGGTTTTCCCTTGTCCCCCTCCTTGCCACCTTCTTGCTTTTTTTGGACCTTATTTTGAGCATTTTCTTTTCTCTCTCCCAGAACGTTCTATAAAAGAAACAACAGTGACTTGAATGTGTAATGGCCCTCTTAAAGCGCCTGGCCTGACAGGAAAAGGGCTCGGAGAAATAAAGTGGCACTCTCGGTCCTCCCGCTTTGCTTTTTCCCCCCGTCTTGCCCGAGCCTTTTCCTGCGGCTCAATGCAGTCTCATTTGTCATGTTATCAAATGCAAACTTTGAAGTATTTTGCCCACATATGGCGTGTCGAGGGTGACAGTCTAAGACTGAGACGCTCCAGATAAGATTCAGTTCTCAGCTGAATGAGACGGTAAAGCATTTGTTCATCCATGTTGGTTCAATGACATCAATTCTCTTCAATTCTCTTTTCTTCATATGAAGCAATGACATGGTCTCTGTGGCTTCCCTTTGCCTCTCCCTTTGCTTGCACTGGATCAACTTGCCAGTCTGTTGGCCCTTACTAAAACACATTTAACATAAAAGGCGGCACACCAACCGAGAGCTTTGAAGTGTCGTTGCAGTATTTATTGACTAAGAAAGAACCCAAAAGGGGGGGATTTGGAGTAGTGAAACAGAAAAATGTGGAGTAGGAGGGACACTGGGGCAGTTAAAAGGCATAAAGAGCCTCCAATTAAGTGAAGAAGGTCAACTGTCTGTTTTTGTCGCTGAAGTATCCTATTGGTTAAACAAATGCTGTGATTTGAGTGAAATAAGTTCGACTGGTACACACTAAAAATACTAAAGTATATATACACATTCAGGTAAAACTCTAAACACACAATAATTTGATGCAAAAGCTAAAGCTTAGTGATACACAATGCAAAAAAATATATGAATATATATTATTATTACAATTTAAACTATTACCACGCAAATATTTTGGGCTCTATAATAATACATCATACTAAGTTTCACATTGCGATACAAAAAATATCCCTTTCATAACCTAAAAACGACTTAGCAAGACGTTAAATTCAAGCTAATGTAGCGCAGGGGTTAGGCATGTCACTTTTCTTTCGTCGACAGCTTTTTATTTAGCGGGACTCTTTCAGTTTTGTCAACTTAAACAAATAACTACGATACAAAGGGTCACTTCCGCCAAATGTAAAATGTAGCGCAGAGGCCCCTGCTGGGTCGACAATGGCTTCTTCTCGCATCACAACAGCCACAGCAGAGCAGGACGGGCTCAATATTTACATTTCCTTTTTGACATTTGTAAAGGTTTTCTTTAACATGTGGAGGGCCGAAAGAGAATGGGTAAATAAAAAGAGATTAAAAGGTGAAGAGGACACAGGGGAGAGAACAGGACAGAAAGGCAAATCCTGGCCCCAGGGGCCTAATGCTAAAAACACAATGTGCACCAGGGCAGTAAAGCAGTCAACACTTTTTTTTTACCCCTCCCCTAGTGCCACCTGCATTACAATTAACCTCATTGCAACCTTGAGGTCCCTGATTAGTGATGGCCTATTGTTTAGGCTGCATTAGAGCATGGCCTTCACTTTACCCCCAATACCCCCAGATCGACAAATCAAATCTTAGTAGCTGTTGGGACACTCTGCCTTGGGGAGTTAGCCTGCATGTCTATAGGAAGAGTGCATGTGTAACCAGTAAAGGCTACCTGTAGAATTGAAAGGCAAATGATCAGACGTTCATCCATATCATGATAAATAAATGGCAGCATTGAATAGAAAGAATAATTACATATTTTTAATTTTATCTTTTTATATTCGCGAGGGGAGGGTGGTTCCCCATGCTGGCTATTCGGGCGTTGGGCGGATAGACCCAGGACAGCATGCCAATCCATCACTGGCCACACACTCAACATTTACATAGACATACTATTTGGGGCAATTAAGATTTTTAAAGCAGTCAATTTATGTACCTTGAATCTCTGTTTTGAGACTGTGGGAGGAAACCAGAAAAGACCTAAGTGGAGACAAGGAGAACATCCCCAGTGCTGAAAGGCAATCTTGGAAACCCCTACGAGTCAACCAAATCTTACACCTGTAAGAACATATAGGATATCTCATTCTAATTAATGATATTGTATGAGAGAGCCTGACATGCAATATCTATGTTTTTTTATTTTTATTTAGTGTGTGAGTGAGTAAGTGTGTCCATGGATGAATTTGCGCCCTGTCCTGGCATGTATCTGCCCGGCGACCGAATCATTGTCCCCTAGATAGGCCCCCAAAGACCTTAGTATAGGATTAAGCAGAAGATAATGAGATAAGATTCATGTTTAGTGGGATTTTGGTAATGAGCTAAAGGCAACAAATTTAATGTAGTTACAAATAAACTCTAATTCAGCAACTACATACATTTGAAACCGCATTATTGTAGACTGAAATGGTCAAATAGATAATGACTCTTGAGTTGAGTTTACCCATTATGTAATTTTAGAGGCAATAAAGAAGTATGACATTCAAAAACAAAAGAAACAAACCAGCATTAAACTAAAAAAAAGTAAAAAAAAATAAAATAAAAAAAAGGCTTAACTAACCATGTGTTAACATTGCTTCCAATTTCCATTTACAGGTTACAACATAGAAACGGAAAGTCTTATGTTAATGATAAATATTCAACAGTAAACTGGATAACAACCCTCATACCTTCATTAAGAAATTCATGCCAAAGGGAAGTGAAGACGTGTCAGAGTGACAACCACAGAAAATTCCCCAACGACCAGACCCTCTAGCAACTCGTGTCACCCTCAGGTGCTAAAGCACAATGAGCAGAACCCGAATAAGAACTGTGAACATGATGGCAGTGTGAACTTTAATAGCATGTCTACAGATTCCTCTGGAGTTTGGTGCTGCTGGATTGTCAAAGTGGAAATGAAGATAAACTAATTCTAGGTAGGATTAATTATCCTAGGTTTTTAGTTTGCCTGTCAGCGCTGGGGACGCAGGTTCCAATCATGACTAGTGTTCTCCTCATGTTCACATGGGTGGGTAGCTCAGTGGTCAGGGTGTTGGACTATCAATCAGAAGGTTGTGGGTTCAATTCCCAGGTCCACTGAAGCTACCAATGTGAGTCCTTGAGCAAGGCCCTTAACTCTCATTGCTCCAGGGGGAGCAATGAGACCCCAACTGTCATGTTGGGATGCTTGTAAGTCGCTTTGGATAAAAGCGTCGGCAAAATGACCAAATGCCAATGCCATCCTCTGGGTTCTCCTGTTTCTTCCCAAAGTCTAGAAACATGGATTCAAGTGGAATTGGCTGCTCTATTTTCCCACCGCCATGAATCGATTGGTGTATCTGCCTGTCCTGGGTGTTTTTACTTGGCTAACAAAATGTTCTTCTCCCCAGAACGGACATGTAACCCTTTCTTTGCACCCTAGTAGAGGATTAAAGGGGAAGATAATGAGACGAGGTGTATGTCTATGTGAGTTTTTGCCCAGTGATGGAGTTTCTTTAGGGGGTGAACTTGCCAGCTGGTCACAACCGTAATCAGTGGTGCCACAAACAAAGGCATTACTGCACTGTTGTTCATCACCCCAACCATCTACAAATACATCCAAAAACCTCTTCTTTGGCCTTCCTCTCATCCATTTGCCTTGCATCCAGGGCCTTGGTTCCCCTTACTGTAAAAATGGACTTTGTAGTTCTAAAATTCCAGACTGTATTTTATTTGTTTGTGGACTACAGTACATGTACGTTGTGCCTTTGTTTCTCTGTTCTAATGGTCAGGACCCCAATAGTACCAACACAGAGCAGATATTATTTAGTTGGTGCATTATTCCTATCCCAGCAGTGTCACTGAGGTGAACCAACAGAGGACTAACAAAAACCAGAACACAGATGGACTACAGTATGTAATTGTAAAATTACAGAGTCTATCTATAAAGACTTGTAATTCAACCTCACTGTGACGCTAATTCATACTCCATGTCATTCATTTAGGGCGGCACTGTGGCTCAATGTTTAGCACGTGTGCCTCTTAGCGCTGGGGATTTACAGTTCGAATCCCGATCTGGGTGGAGGTCCCATGTCCTCCCCGTGTCCGCGTGGGTTTCCTCCGGGTTCTCAGGTTTCCTACCACAGTCCAAAACATGGATTCCAGGTATATTGAATGCTCTAAATTGCCCCGTATAGTGTGTGTATGGGTCTGGATGGGTGAGTGAGTCTGCCCAGCGATGGACTGGCGCCCTGTTTTGGGTGTATCTGCCCAGCGCCCGAGATGTTCTCTCCTGGATGGGCATGGGAGCCCCAGTGCAATCCTAGTAGAGGAATAAGTGGAAGATAATGGATGGATGTCATTCAAATAGCATTTTTTAAGAACAACGTACAACACATCTATTCCACAAGCACTTCCAGATTAGATAAGGATCAGGTTTAATTATACTACAGTGTAAATGTTTTTTCCTTATCTACTGGCTTTTGTTGTCCTTTCATTTGCAAGTTACTTTGGATAAAATCGTGTTCAAAATGTAAATGTAATATGGCAAGTAGAGGAAATGGACAATGGAGTAAGGAGTTTTACTCCATCTCTCCTGGTTCCTACGACCTGCTTCCTCCTCTTGTATGATATTTAGATGTAGATAATTAAGAACTAAGTAAAACTATCTTTCCATCCCTCCATTCTTCATCCATCCATCTTTAGCTTGATCCTGTACTAAGATTGGAAAGTTTCCCCATGCTCAACCAAGGGAGAAAGTTTTGGACACTGGTTAGATACACCCAAGACATGGTGCCAATCAATCACTGGACACACCCTCACTCACTTACAGACACACACTATATAGGGGCCATTCAGAACAGCCAATTTACCATGAATCCATGTTTTTGAACTATGGGTGGAAACCAGAGAACTCAAACCTGGATCCCCAGCACTGAGAGTACTAAGTAAAACCTGCTTGACATAACTAACAATATATGATCATAAATCATATATCTTAGAATTAAGTCTGGGTTAAATTTCCAGTGAGTTGGTTTTTATCTCACACTTTTAGACAGAATCTCCCGCATTTCCTATTTTGCAAGAATTTACTCTTTAATACAATTCAATACAATGCTTTGCTAATCCAACTCATGCAATTATGCAAATCACAGGTGAGTGACGGTTAATGGGAAAAGTGTGCTAAGCGAGTGAGTAAAAGGAAGTGGAGTTGGAATCGGTAGTCCCAGGAGGTCTCTCGCTCGCTCCTTCGCTAATAAGATGGCAAGAGTGAGTTTTGCCATGCACTGAGAAGCATGTGCTGTAGTAAACTAGGGGCTAATCCATCCCCTGCTGCGTGCTTTCCCCAGAGGTCTAATGCTTGGCGCTCAGTGAAACAAAGCCTCTGCAAAGCCTACCACAGCCTCTGGCCCTGGTGGCACACAGACTAAAACCCGGCTGCCGCTACGCCAGGGGACCACACGGCCTGTCAATCAATATGCCGTCCTAGCCGTAGCTTTTAATATAAGCTTATGCATAAACCAGCTGATGTAATTATTGGACAGGTAGAAAATGCGAGTGATCTTTTTCCTCAAAGGAAAATTACATTTAATTAGTGACGGACTACAATAATTAAATACCTTTACTTATATTAAATCCATCTTATTTAATGATTACCATTTATTTAGCATGATTTATATATTTATTAATACCATTTATTTAACACTAAAGTTACAAAGTACAACTTAACAGTGGCCACCATGAGAAATACAGTAAATTCAATGTCTAAATTTAATTAGTCAGAATTAAATAGCTCTGACACGTTGGCGTAATGGTTAGCACGTTCTTCTGTCAGTTTCCATGTTCACCCCGTGTCCTCGTAGGTTTTCTCCGGGTTCTCCGGTTTCCTCCCAAAGTCCAAAAACATGGATTCCAGGTAAATTGAATGCCCTAAATTGCCCCGGAAAATGTTTGTTTGTGTGTGTGGATGGATGAGTGGATGAGTGTGGGCACAGCAATTGACCCCCTGTCCTGGGTGAATCTGCCCAACGCCCTAGATGTTCTCCCCTGGATGGGCATGGGGAACCCACCACAACCCTAGTAGAGGAATAAGCGGAAAATGGATGGATGTGTGGCTAATCTCTCATTATTGTAAATATGGTAAGTTGACTGTCTGTCTGTCTGTCTGTCTCTCCGTCTGCCTTTACCTCCCTCACTTTGTCACCCCCAAACTCCCGGAACAGATAAGGAAATGCGTATGTGCAAAATTTGCGTTGTGCAAAACAACGTCCAGCAGAAACATCCAGACATTATGTGTATATTATAATAAACAGACAGATTTTCCTTTAATTGGCATTCCAATTCTGTACATTCCGTTTAAACATTGGACTCAAATGAGAAACAAATCCAGTTTTTCAATTTCTTATTGGATTAATGTTTGCTCACATTAAAACCTTTTTTTAAACACATTGTCACACAGTATACTTTTCCAATGAGATATCTCCACGCCACCAAACATTACTTTAAAGACACCCCCAGGCAAAGCCGGGTATTTGTTCTCTATTCTTTTAAAAATAAGTGGTAAATATATTTTAAATATTAAAATATATATTCCGTTGTTGTCATATGTGAATGCGATGTGGTACTAACCACGACTGTTATTTCATAAATAACAGCAACAATCCCCCCCTTACCCCCAACCCACTTGCTTGCGTAGTTAAATTCTTCCTCCCTTGATGAGCTTGAGCATGCTAATGTTTTGAAGGAATTGCCTTGGAGAAGTGGGGTGGGGGGTTGATTAAATTATTTATCTTGGTTGAATACTGTCGAATGGGCCAAGTATTCTTATAGTTTTATTTATTTGTAGTGTAGATGTAATGGTTAGCATTAGCGCTTACTCAATGATTCCACACTGGTTTATTTTATAGATATAGTGATATTTTGCACGGCACGGTGGCTTAGTGGTTAGCACATTCTCCTCTCAGCACAGGGGGTTCCCGGTTAGAATCCCGATCTGGGTGGAGTTTCCATGTTCTCCCTGTGTCTGTGTGGGTTTTCTCCTGGTTCTCTGATTTCCTCCCACAGTCCAAAAAACATGGATTCAAGGTAAATTGAATGCTCTAAATGGCCCTGTATAGTGTGGATGTGTGAGTGTGTGCCAAGCGATAGATTGGCACCCTGTCCTGGGTGTATCTGCCCAGTGCCTGAGATGTTCTCCCCAGGATGCCTGGAACCTCACCACAACCCTAGTGGAATAAGCGGATGCATGGATGATATTTTTCCAAATTTCATCTGAAAAGCTGGAATGCTGAGAGGCTAAAAATAACTTCAAATCACCTTTAGGTCAAAGGGTTTAAATGATTTGCTTTGACAATATTATATGTGCAACCAGTTAGTTTACAGAAAAGACAGCTGTAGGTTTCTTTATTATTTTTGACCCACAAGGAAGGAATAATCTTGCTGCCATATATTTACTCTGACCTTCTTCTTTCAAAGTTTTTACTCTTTGTTAGTCAGTGGTTGCCACAACAATGAAATTGCATATGAGACCAAGTGTTTTACACCTAAAATAACCCTCAACCGCCACTGGGCTTGGGACACGCAGACTGTGGAGACAATTTAGATCAGCCGATTCACCTTAAATCCATGTTTTTGGACTTTGGGAGGAAATCAGACAACCCACGCGGACACAATAAGAACATGAAAACTCCACTCAAGATTCAAATCCCAAGTGCAGAAAAGTGGAGGTGCTAACCATCAAGCCACTGTGCCGCCTCATCGATATGGTATAATATCATGACCACTGACAGGTAAAGTAAAAAACTTATCTCTATTACAGCACATTAGTCATATTAGGCAGTCATATTCTAACAATCCCCCCCCCCCCCCAATAGTCTATTTTCACGACTTTTTTTGTTTAAAAAGGAATGCTGCTTGTGAATTCATCTACCCCGATGGGCGTGGCCGTCTCAAAATGAGGTGTTTTCAAGTACTTTGCTGGGATATTGCGATCTCTGTGATGGAAAAAACAGATGAACCACTGACTAAAAAGAACCTATTCAGACATTAGCAGTCTGAGGTTCATCGCTATCTGAACGCCACTGAATAGAACTAAAAGGTATTACAAATCACTGCATTACAGAGAATGCAGATCCATAATCTACACTATACTGTGTGTTCTCCATTCACAGTAACATGGAGAACCTCATGGACCTCCAACTTGCTGCACCCCTGAAATAGCAATCCGCCAAAGTCAGAGTGCCACCTGATTCTTAAACAGAACGGCAAGTGAGAGGCTAGTTAGTTTATTGTAAATTATGCCCAAAACACACCCATGAATAATTAAGAGAATTAGTACATGACTTTTTCTTGTTTCTCTCTAAGAAAGTCATACTTTTCCATTGTTACAATAGCAAAGACACACTAACGGTCCTAAATCAAGTTGCACTAAATCAAACTGCATTAAATGACCCTATGACTTCATCAATTGTTTCATGGATGTAACATATGTTGGTCATTTTTGTAGATGCTTTTATCCAAAACAACTTACAAGTATCCCACTTAATAGTTGGGGGTCAGAACACAAGGTTAAATACAGAACCCCTCTAGCAATGTTGGGTTAAGGACCTTGCTCCAAGACCCATATTTGTAATCTCAGTGGATCTGGGATTTGAACCCAACACCCTTAGATTGCAAGCCCAACACCTTAATCACTGAGCTGCCACACCCATTTTTTACCCTTCCTTCTAATATTGTTTTAAAATAACATATTTAGATGTGAATAGATCCCCCAAAAACCATCATTACCTCTTTAGTGAACCAATCGAAAAGGCTGGAATTAAACTAAAGCTTAGGCAGCCACGTTGGTAAAGGAGTTTGCGAAACACCACATGGCCTGAACATTCCTGGGTACCTCCTGCTGAATTTAGATCCGGTTGCTCGGGTGGCCGGACTGAAAATATGACACGGGCGGCATAAATAACCACCTCTTTGCTTATCTGATAGAACATGCAGCACCCCTACTGATGACATAACATGCTTTATCAGAGCCCACTCTAACTCATGTAAGAGTTCATAAATCTTCTGAACTGAGGGGTGGTGCCTTTAATTTTGTATTGGTTAAATAAATAGTTGTGGAGGTGACTGGTGGTTCCTTTCGCAAAGAAGATGTGGAATATGCTGTGTATGGGTTTTTAATGAGGCAAAAGTCACTTGGCTGGAAGAAAAGAGCCAGATTGCTGTCGCTTTGCCAAGAAATCTCATATATTACTGTCTTTGCAATGTGTGTGTGTGGGTATGTGTGTGTGTGTGTGTGTGTGTACCCAGCGATGGATTGACACCCTGCCCTGGGTGTATCTGCCCAGCGCCCAAGACTTGTCCCCTCCCCCATCCAAAGTAATAAGATATTATTTTATAATTATCTTATTTGCACATTTTTAAATCAAAGTTTTAATTTAAAGAATTAGTGTAAAACTGGGTCACAATTTCGTCTCTGTCCCATGTACCACATGCAATGAAAATGATAATAGAGCCAGCTTGAATCCTTGAAAAGCGGCAATGGTTACCATGGCAATGAAAATGCTATGCTCTCTTGTTTTCCAAGATAAAAGACAAGTACAAAATCAGATAAGTGAAAAGAAAAAAAAAAAAAAAAAAGAATAAATTACAAGGTGCCCACGACCCACCCAGAACGTGTCTAAGCCACAATGTTGTGTGTAAATCAAAGTTCCCATACAGATGCAGGGAGAACATGCAAACCTCACACAGAACAGACCCAAAAAATGTATTTAAAAAAATAAAGGGAATGTCTAAACAACACAAATGTTGATGTTTAAAGTGAAGCCTTGTTAATGTAACATAAGCACAGTGAATAGCATTTCTGTTTCACAGAAAGAACGTCCTGGGTCTGTTCTGTGTGAGGTTTGCATGTTCTCCCTAAATCTGTATGGGATCTTCCGATTTCACCCCACAAACCTAATAGTGAACTGTAAATGTATCTGCATCTGGCCTTCACAATACATGTGCAGCCTGTTTGGAACGCCTCACCGCCGCTTAACTTATTAATGCTGGGAGGGCTCCAGCGCCCCCCTTTGACCCAGATCAGGATCAGCGTATAAGAGGACGAATGAATATATGGTAATTGTTGCCTTACAACGAAATATCAGTTTCTAAGTGACTTTAAAGAACATTTAAGGTGAGACACATACTGACTGTTGAAGAGTTTCTCTCGTATGGTGGAGAAGTCCATGGGTTTTTTGATGACCTTGCGGTATCCGGGGACCGATTTGGGATTGACTGGTGACATAAAGGGCCAGGCGTCCTGATGAGACTGCAGCTCTGCCAGGAGCAACCTGCACAATGAGACAGATTTTTTTTAAATTACTATAGATTTTTGATTACGGCAACGAATAAAGATACCATCAGTAAATAAATTTGCCTTTCAAACACAGACGGCTAATAAAGTGGCAGCCCGGTTCACGAGCGACTACGAACTGAAGGGAATCTATAAATTGTAAAATAAATAAATAATAACACACTACACTTCATTCTTTCACATCATGTGCTTAGATTTCTAAACCTGTAACCATCAAAGTGCTCGAAAATCCCGAAATCAACCATTTGGAGGGGTGAACAAATACTATTGGCAGTATAGTGTATTTAAGGGTAATTCATTTAGGTAACTTGTACCTGCACAGCTCCAGGTCTCTGCTGTTGTCTTGTTCTATTTTAGCCTTTTTAACTCGTGGTGAGCCCTCTTGCTTTGCGGTCTCAGTGGTCAGGCTTTGGTCCGATTTTCTTTTCTTTGCATCTTTCCCCTTTTTCTTTGATGTGCTGCTCGGACTTGCGCTGGCCACGTCTTCCTCCGAGCCTTCACCTGCCCCACAGGCTTTTTTGTTGCGCTTGGCCTCTGGTGTTCTCTCTTCTGCTTTGCGACTGGTCTGTTTCTTAATCTTCTGGAGTGAACCACTGGCCTGCAGAACAAGAACGAGTGTTCAAAATGTTAGAAAAGTTAAATAGCTTGTCCGGTTAGTGTTCAACACTGATTGTGAATCCATTTTACTTAGAAATGAGAGGCACTTAGCAAGACCCCCCTATAAAGGAGTGCTTCTGCAGGTGGTGACCACACCCCTTTTCT
>JAOUQT010000042.1:3085472-3099933 GCA_025769995.1 Xyliphius kryptos | reverse complement strand
GCTGCCACTCGTGATGACCTTGAGCCAGGCTCTTAATCTTATCTGCCTTATGGGTGCCATATAGTGTCTGTCGTTGTGCTCTGTCCCCCAACTTGTCAACATGCTGAAATGTGGGAAGGAAAGTATTACTGCACAGCAATGTATGATCTTTATTCTATCTATCCTACATTGCACTGAGTTTCATAATACCTGCACCTTTTCCTTTCACCCAATTAGTTGTTGCCCCAATAGCAAGTAGGTCCCAATTAATTACAACCAAAAAACTGCCTAAATCAGACCTCTTTTTGTATGGGTTGTGATTTTTTTTGCAAAAAAAATGGAGTACTGACCTTAAGGTAGAGGCTACAAAGCCTTGAAAAGCCTTCATTAAGCCTAGAATTCTTTACAGATTGCAACTCCGGCCTACGAGGTCTGGGTTCGCCTCAGCTGGGGTGCACACACATGGACTAATTTAGCCAATTAGACAAGGGCATGATTAAAGGTGGGCAGATTGAGGGAGAGTCGTGCTTGGCCTTTGGCCAGGACACTGGGGTTAGAACCCCTGCTCCCAAGCTCAAAATGCTGCGAAGTTCTCTAATGACCATCAGGCTCAGTAGTACTAATCAGCCTTGTGTGAGAGAGAGAAAGGGGGAGAGGAAGGAAAAATGTAAAAAAAGAGAGAAAAAAGGGAAATTTAACATTTTCTTTAGAGTCATGAAGCCTTTATGTTCCGTCTTAATCATATCACATAGAGGGCCCTTGAGCAGGACCCTTAACTCTCTCTGTATGGCGTCTATCTCTTCACACTGACCCCAACTTCCTATCAAGTCGGGTTATGAGAATATGAGAAGAATTTCCCTGCGCAATAATGTACTCTCACTGGCCACTTTATTAGGTACCCCTGTTCATTGTTTCTTCATAGAAATACTGTATGTATATTCAGCCAATCACATGGCTGCAAATCAATACATTAAGACATGTAGATGTGCTCAAGACAACGTGCAGAAATTCAAAACAAGCAACAGAACGGGGAAGTATTAGTCTGAGTATTTCAGAAACTGCTGGTCTACTGGGATTTTAGTGTGTCCATGTGTATGTGACTGTGGGTCTTTGTGCCCTACGATGGAACCCTAGCTCTGTGCAGAGTTGCACCAAGAAACGATTGATGTATTTTAATTTTAATCGTCAAAGTGAATTCGGGAAATCTGGGAAATTGGCTAATGTGGGACACTTAATCATCAAAATCACAATCTATTCAAGACAGGACTTTTAGTATATTTTTAAGAAAGTGTCAAATGAATTTGCACAGATGATGTCATAGAGAGGGGCAAATCATATATCAATATAAAGCACACTTAGGCAAAAAATATGCCAGATTATCCGAATTCACCCTATTTTTTTAATCAATACATGACTAGAGATATTCAATGCTAGTGATCATTCAGACATATTTGTTTCCGGTTACTTTTGAAAATATCTGAGACGTACACCTTGTACATAATGTATACATAATAATCTGCATTACGTCATGTTTTATTCATGTTTTTTCAGAGATTCAATCCTGTTTTTTTTTTTTTTTTGGACAGATATCGAGTTGAAAATGCAATGGAATGAAATGAAAATGGCAACCCGCAAAGAAGAAAAAGAAGAACAAACAGCTATTGAAACAGCATCATGGGAATATTAAGATTTTGAGACATAGCGAGATATTAAGCCGAAGATTCGTCCCTGGAATCAAAAGAATTATTTTTTCCCCCCATTAGAGTTCTCTAACAGTGTAGTGACCATGTGAGTGTCCGACCAATAACGCTACTCTGGAGCAAGTTGAATAGATTTTCTCTCCATGACCGAATCTCGTTCCATTCAGAATTGATTGTTCTCAGTTTCCTCGGTGGAGGACACAATTACCTTTTCTCCTGTTCTGGCGTGTCAGTCAGCGCTCATGAATAATGAACGCCTGACATTCTGTTACTCGTAGCTGCTGCTTGTAACCAGTCAAAGCTTAAAAAGGTGTTTATCTGCGCTCCTTGCCTTTCTAAATGGTGCATATTAAAAATTAATGTGTATGATTAAGATACTTTTAAACCAGATAAATGATATATTTAAATATTAAGCCACGTGTAATTAAGATCACAGAAATATTCATTCATATATTTACAGGCAATTATAACAATTTTCATCAAGGGATTTCCCAGCGTGAGTTTTTTTTTTTTTTTAATTAACATTACCGTTAATTGAAGTCATTTTGTTCGGCTCTGGAGACTTTCCCCTCTGCTTTTGTCCTAGAGGAAGTCCTAACACGAGCACAAAGCCTCTGGGCTGAATTTCTCTAGGCATGTTCCCCACCACACATTCACACATGCCTCATTTTATTGTCTGCTGGAGTGTTTCCACCCCTCGGTTTGAGAGGTCAAGTTTCCGCCTTGGAGCAACGGGCTTGATGGTTTTTGACCCAGCGGGTGGACGGTGACCCGCAAGCCACCGTTTCTTTTTCCTGAAGCCAAAAACTGAAATAAAACTGCTCATTTTTAGCACTCATTATATATCCATGCTCATTTTACCACCCACATCACCACTAACCACACTGTCTGTAGTCTCAATTAGAGACTGGGAAGGAATAAAAGATTTATGGTACAAAAATTGCAGAGCATATCACGGTTTTCGGGGCATTGTTGTATTTTTAAAAAGGAAAATATTAAAGGCAAATGCAAAATGAAAGCATGACTGACTATCATTATAATCATCATCATCATCATCATCATCATCATCATTATATGTACATTTTTATAAAGAAGCTTGTACCAAATTTAACACCGAATTTGTCAGTAATGACATCATTATTGATTCCAATAAAATATTAACATTAATGCTTTAGATATTTCATTGAGATACATTTACATTTTTCCTCAAGGTACAGAAATATAACAGTACCCTCATAAGTACAAGAGAGCTTGAATTATGAAATTGTCTTCTCTAACTAAGGGTACAAAAGAGGTCTACGTAAGGAAACCAACAGATTATCCAGCGTTTGTAACCTATGTAACATGTACATTTTTGTACCGTATATATATATTTTTTTCTGCAAGTACAAAGAAAGACATTAAAGAAATGTATTTACAAAGTGAGGTGTAATGAGAACTAACAACCTAAAAAATCTGGTTCATTGCATTGTTTTAGGAGAATAACTTTAAAGTTCAACTTTGATAAAATTTTAAAATATATTTAATTATGTACTAATGGTTTAAGTGAGTTTAGTGAGTAAGAATGAAAAAAATCTGAACGTGTTAACTGTTAACATAAAGGAAATATGGAACAGTATATTAATAATTTTAAACATTTTTATCCAACTGTTATCCATTATACTGTAATTTTAATCATATAATATAAATAAATATAGCATTAATTATATTAATTAAATTATATCTAAATGATATATATATATATATATATTATGTAAAGTTTTGTTCTTTACTTCATATAGTTTAAATATTACATACTTACTTAACATATTACAGATTAAGAAACTGAAATTTTATACCACTGTAAACTGGTAATTACAACATTACATTGTGAGTTAGCTAGCAGTCAATTTGTTGACTGTAAATTATTATATAACCTAATGTAGATAAAGCAACCGTGAATTTACTTTACATTGTTGTTAGTAAAGTAACAGTTATATCGCCTTAATTAATTCAATTAATTGTTACTTCATATTAATAATTCATTACATTGTTAGTTATGCTACTTTTACTTTACAAAGTGTTGCACTGGTTATTATTACAATACATTATACAAGTAAAGTAACTGTCACTTATATTAATTTCCACAAGTATTTATTACATTGAATTATAATCATACATACGTATTAATTTACATTAAATTGTTAATTACAATATTACACTGCGAGTCAGATAATTTAATTGTTATTTTACAAACATTTTTACAGTTAATTATTATATTATATTATGAGGTTAAACAATTGTTTCTTTACATCACTTTAAATTGGGAAATAGTAAAGTAATTATAACATAATGTATTACATTATAAAATAAGTACTGTATTAATAACAATAACTATATTACCTTAGTATAGTAAAGAAAATATAATATTACATTAGTAAAGTCATAACTCTGGTAAAACAACTCAAATTAAATTAGTAAAGTAATTCATGTGGTAATAATAACTACATTATATCAGTAAATAAATTGTTTCCTATGTTTAAATTAGTAAAGTAATAAATGGTACAATAGCAATATAATAGCAATTAATACGTAAAGTAATTAATACACAAGATTACATTTGTAAATTAACTAGAAAATGAATAGTAAGCACATTATATTTGTTATTATATAATAACAAATAAAGTAGTTATTATATAAGTTTACATTTGTAAAGAAATAATGGTGATAAAAATAACATTACATTAATAAGGACATTATTACATTAAGGACATTATTACATTTGTAAAGTAATAACTGTGCTAAAATTAACATCACCTTATAATGAGTAAATAAGATTACATTGGTAAAGTGGTAATTCTGGCAAAAATAATAACATTACATCAGTAAATTATTACAGAAGTATATATTAGTAAATAGATTAGTAAAGCAATTATACAAACCAGATTCGAAAATAGTTGGGACAAAACAAAACTGTAAATAAAAATAGAATGCAATAATTTACAAATGTCAAAAACTGATATTGTATTCACAATAAAACATAAACAACATATCACATGTCAAAAGTGAGACATTTTTAAATTTCCTGCTAAATATTGGCTCATTGGAAATTTCGTGACAGCAACACATCTCAAAGAATTGTGAAAACGCCATGATTACCACTGTGAGACATCCCCTTTTCTCTTTAAAACAGTCTGTAAATGTCCAGGGACTGAGGGACTGAGGTTGCTTAAGTTGAGTGATAGGAATGTTAACCCATTCTTGCCTAATGTAGGATTCTAGTTGGTCTTTTTATAGTATCTTCCACAGTATGATGCGCCAAATGTTTTCTAGGGATAAACGATTTGGCGAGTTCAGTACCCGGACCCTTCTTCTATGCGGCCATGATGCTGTAATTGATGCAGCATGTTATTTGGCATTTTCATGTTGGAAAATGCTAGGTCTTCCCTGAAAGAGACGTCGTCTGGATGGGAACATATGCTGCTCTATAATCTGGATATACCTTACACACACACTAATGCAACCCCATACCATAGGAGATGCAGGCTTTAACCTTTTATGCAAAGAGAATCCAAATATCTCTGAATATTTGGATGATATTATGCTGTAGATGATAACATGTTCAAACTCTTTACAATTTTACACTGTCCAACTCCACTATTTGTCGGTGCGGAATTAGAGCATTGGTGATCCTTTACCCATCTTTACTTCTGAGAGACACTGCCACTCCATGATGCTCTTTTCATACCTAGTCATGTTAATGACATATTGCCAATTGGTCCTCCAGCTGTTTCTCTTTTGTACCTTTGAATTTTCCAGCCTCTTATTGCCCCATCTCAACTATTTTGAGATGAGTCGCTGTCACAAAATTACAAATGAGCCAATATTTGGCATGAAATTTTACTAACTGCAGTGGTTACTAAACTTTAGTAACTGCATGGTTATAATAGTAAAACTGATTACTGTGTTAATAATAACTACATTATATATGTAAAGAAATTATCACATATGGTTACTTTAGTAACACAATAACATTAGTAAAGTGATTATAATAGGTTTAATTTACTAACTAGAATTTCTTAGTAAAGTAATTATTACATAAGTTCACATTAGTAACTACAATACTTAAAAGTATTGTACAATAAAAGTAATTACACAACTTTACATTGATTAATGAGTATTAAAGTAATTCACAAGTTATAAGTAAGTAATAAGTAAGTAATAAGTTTACATTTGTAAACTTTTATAATTACATTTGATGTAATTATACATTACATTAGTACAGTAAGCATTACATAAGACTACATTTGTAAAGAAATCACTGAGCTAATAATTTCGATATTACGTTAGTAAATTAATTACTGAGCAAATAAATTATTTTACATTAGTAAAGTACTTATTACGAAAGTAACTAGAATACGTTTGCAAAGTAATTATTATTCAATTAAATTTTATTTATATTTTACTTTTAACAATGGAACATTATCACAAAGCAGCTTTACAGAAATGATATCCAGTTTACAAATAAAACATTTAAATTAGCTTAATTTTCTCTAATGAACACGCCAGGTGGTGACAGTGGCCAGAAAAAAAAATCGAAAGGAAACAGACTCAGAAGGGCATCCTTTCCTCATTTGGGTTATAACAGATTAACAACCTGGAAAAAGACTGCGATGGCGTGTTTAGAATTTTACGTCCATCTACATTATTAACTTCAAAGAGTAAAGTAATTATAAAGGTTTACATTAGTAAATACATGACATTAGTAATTATATAAGTTACATTAGTAACTACATGGCATTAGTAAAGTAATTATTACATTAGTTTACATTAATAACTATGCGACATTAGTAATTATATAAGTTACATTAGTAACTACATAGCATTAGTAAAGTAATTATTAAACAAGTTTACATTATTAGCTACATGACATAAGTAATTATATAAGTTTACATTAGTAACTACATGACATTAGTAAAGTAATTATTACAAAAGTTTACATTAATAACTACATGACATTAGTAATTATATAAGTTACATTAGTAACTACATGGCATTAGTAAAGTAATTATTACATAAGTTTACATTAGTAACTACGCGACATTAGTAATTATATATGCTTACATTAGTAACTACATGACATTAGTAATTATATAAGCTTACATTAGTAACTACATAAAATTAGTAAAGTAATTATATAAGTTTTCATTAGTATCTAAATGACATGAGAAAATTAATTATATTAGTAACTACATGACATTAGTAAAGTAATTATTATTCAAAATAATGATTACATAAGTTCATTCATTAATAAAGTAATAAAGTAATTCCTAAGCTAATAATTTCTATATTGAATTAGCAAAGTAATTATTACATAAGATTATATTGATAAAGTACTGTAATTACAATGGTAACAGTAACTACATTACATTAGTAAAGTAAAGATTACTGTGGTCTGCTTCACTGGTATAGACATGTTAACATTACATTATAACAGTTATAGGCAGGACCTATGGGAAGCGAGTGAAAAAGAGAAACCTCTGCTGAAAGTTATGTTCTGCGGTGTGATATCCACCACCAGAGTGTTCCTGCAAGCCGTAATAGTGGCTATGAATTATACGAATAAAAAAAATCTCAGCACTAGCAGGGAAGTGGTGAGTATACGGGTTTAATGTATAGCCACGCGAAGTATCACTGACGCTGCCACTCACACTGATATACCGCCTTCTCCCCACTGCGGAACACATTCTGGCTAGAAAATCTCTTACACACTGAGCAGCAAGTCCATTAAAGTTATGCATGATGTTTTCACAAGGCATGCTGCGTGATACGCCATGTGTGTATGCCAGTCACTGTGCATGTGTGTGTGTGTGTGTGTGTGTGTATGGTGCGTATACGGAGTGTATAAGAGAAAGACTCTAAATGTTTTAAGACTTCATTCCTAGTTGAAAAAATTAAATAATTACAAAATCTAAAATGTAGCCGAGAATGAACCTGTAAAGCAACGATCAAGTTAGTTACATTCACAACATCTGGTCAAGAAATGTCAAGATTGTAGCCTTTGGTATCATGGCTTCTTAAATATTACTATTGTACCTATGTGTGTGTGTGTGTGTGTTTGTGGTGCAGTGAATTCCAAAAGACATTAAAAGTTATTATCTAAATATTATCTAACACACACATATTTACACACACTAGTGAAGTAAGCACAAGTGCACACGAGCAGCCTCCACAGCAAACAGGGGTTAGGGCACTTCAGCCGTTTTAGGACTTGGCGGTACCGGTAATCGAATCGGGACTTTCCCGTTGTAACCACAAGGTTACTACTACTCCCCACTACCTTCCTACCTAGCAGACTACCCAACTAACTGCCTTTCTAAGTAAAAAACTAATTACCTTCCTACCTAACTTACTAACTAAATAATTACCTCACATCTATCTACTATCTAACTATCTAGTATCCTACATAACTTACTACGTAACTACCTTCTTAGCTTACTAAGTACTATCCTCTCTAACGTACTAATTAACTACCTTCTTACCTAACTTCAAGACTGTATTACTTTACTTACTAAATAAGTACTTTCTTGACTAACTTACTAATTATCTAACTTCCTGCCTAACAACCTGTCTGCCTTCTTAACTAACTAACTACAATCCATCCATCCATCCATCCATCTGTCCATCTATTTATCTAAATAAATAAATAAATAAATACCAAATTAATTATATTTGTGTCTAACTAACTAATTAAATAATTACCAAACAGTTTAACTAGTGGTGGCCATGGTGCCACCATTCAGCCCTTCAGCACATACAGTTTATACAAATAGAGATAAATGCTTTTAAGTAGCAAAAATACTTTTACGTCTTGTTAATCGGCTAAAACAAATCTAGAGAACTGTACGTTTGTAACTGTGTGTGTGTGTGTGTGTGTGTGTATTCTGGCCCTCACAATGCTTCACTGTTTAAAGTTTAGCACTTTCTCCCAGTGCTCAGCAGGACAGGCCCGAGGTCAGTGCCTGCTCCATCTCACACACATACACACTCTTTCTCTCTCACACACACACAGACACACACATGCACAAAGCACTGTGCCAACAGTGTTGTGTTTACCTTCCTGTACAGTACAGAGACTGCAATGGGCTGTTAACACTCTCCACCATCAGCAGGTTCCATTAGCGTATTTACACACTCAGCAAGGTGCAAATAAATTCCCCTCAGCCCAAACACTGGAGTCATCCATATTTTTATCTTTAATTGGGATGTACAGCGTCTCTTCTTTCTAAAACAACACTATGACAAATTTTCAAGGTTTTTAACTAGAGCACGATCTTTAGCTTTACAATCAGAACCCATTTTTATTTCTCGATCTCTATTAGTTCAACGCTTTCTGAAAAAGCTGCACAGTTATGTTTATGATGTTTAAAATGATCTTTCTGGCTCAAGAACAGACCGAATGCTGAAATAAACTTCGGCCGGATTCAGTTTATGACCCTGTGTGTATATTAGTTATAAGTTGACTTTCGGTTTTGAAGCAGCAGCTGAAACGAATTAAAATAAAAAATAAAAAGAGTATGAGCAGTAAATGTTGAACAATGTGCAGAAAGTTCATAAAATAAAGTTTTGTATATAAACTTAAATAAATAGACTGAAAAGAATATATAAACAACAGTTTATATACAAACTTGAAAAAATAATTGCATTAAAATGCGTAAAAACAATTACGAATAAAATTCAATTTAATTTCAATTCAATTTTATTTATAAAGCACTTTTAACAATGGACATTGTCCCAAAGCAGCTTTACAAAAACGTTTTTATCCCAGATGAGTAACGGTGGCAAGGAAAAACTCCCTGAGTAAGTAAGGAAGAAACCTAGAGAAGAAACATCTCCTGGTTACTCCGCCGTATTTGGTGTAGCTCATCTGAAAGAGTGGAGAAGAGAGAGAGGATAGAAAAGAGAAAAGGGGGAGAAAAAAAGAAAGGAAAAGAGAATAGAGAGTTAGAAACAATCCAAAGTGCTATTTTATACCCTGTTATGTTAATTACCTATTGCCAGTTGGTTCTCCAGCTGTTTCTTTTTTGTACCGTTAACTTTTCCAGCCTCTTATTGTCCCGTCCCAATTTTTTTGAGATGTGTTTCATGAAATTTCAAAATGTCTCACTTTTGATATCTTGTCCATGTTCTATTATAAATACAATATCAGGTTTTGACATTTGTAAATTATTGCGTTTTTATTTACAGTTTGCCCGTCGTCCCAACTTTTTTGGAATTGGGTTTGTACTTACAACTGTTTCCTAACACAAATATCTAACCAGTCAATCACATTGATTCAATCAGTGCATTAAAGCATGTAGAGATGGTCAAGGCAACTTGCTGAAGTGAAATCCGAGTATCAGAATGTTGAAGAAAGGTGATTCAAGTGACTTTGAACACCGCATGGTTATTGTTGCCAGATGGGCTGGTCTGAGTATTTCAGAAAATGTTGATCTACTAGGATTTTCACTTACAACCATCTCTAGGGTTTACAGAGAATGGTCAGAAAAAGAGACAATATAAAGTATATAAAGTAAAAAATATAACGTGTAAGAAACGCCTTGTTGATCGGAGAGGTCAGAGGAGCTTGTGCAGACTAGATTTGAGATTATAGGAAGGCAACAGTAACTCAAATAACCACTCCTTATGTGTGTTATGCTGGATTGTTTTCCATATCCAGTCTATGCAGGTTGGACAGGGGTGGAAGAATGTTGTTGATATGAATAGATGTTGTATAATGTATAATTAACTCGATTCCCAATTGCTCTGCCCAAGGTGATTTTGCATCTACATGCTGACAAGCTTGCTACAGCCCTCTTCCTCCACCTCAGATTATATCTAATTATGAACCAGTTGATACTTCTCCTTTTCCCAGACTTTGTTGTTTGGGGAAACTGCCCATTCCTGCCCACCTCACATCTACAGTGGCAAACCAGATGTTGTGCCATATATCAGTCTCTGCTCCGTCAACAGTTTTGTGTCTGTCACTTCCGTCTTTACCAGGATTTCTCTCAAAGCAATTCAAGTATCACGTGAATTTCTGGAGGTCATTTGAATTCTTCTGATAATGGGGGCCACTAATGGGCTATAGGTTGGTATGCACCCCAACTATCTGTGTATAAACTGACTGATGGTCTGCCCTATTGTCTTTATAGTTGTAACTGGCACCTTGTATACAAGAAAGGGCCAGAGTAACATTGGCAGGAATCAATGTTCTTAACTCTAGTCTTTGAATTTTCCCGGAGAAAATGATTTGTTGATTGTATTGAGCCAAGATGTTAAATTGCTCCTATTTGGATGTGTTTCTGTGTCCTTCAGGGAACTATTGAAGAAATTTCCTGGGCTCTGTACCAATTTTCTGGTCACCACTGGAATTTGGATCTTTCCCAGGTAAAGTCCTAGACTTGTCTAGTTTAAAGCACATCTTTACCCAGATTCAACCACTTCAAACAATCTTCAATCTGGCATGAATATTGCTATCGTCATTATTTATTAAATTAATAAATGATTTATATAGCTGAGGCTGTCAGGTATCATATTTATACATGGTGCATCTACAATGTTTACAGTAAATGTTAACACAGAGATTTTGTGGGCAGTGATTACGGCCTTTAGGCAGGTGTTATTTGCCCTCACCTAAAATTATAGAATAAAATAAAGATTTTAAGAAAATTAAAACTATTATTACAGGTCGTGGGTGGCATGTTGGTGCAGAGCTTAGAGCTGTAACCTCACAGCAAGAAGTACCTGGGTTAGATTCCTGGGTGGGGCGACCAGGGAAATTACTGTTTCCACCAGTTCTCCCAGTGTTCGCTCGAGTTTCCTCAAGGGTCTCCGGTTTACTCCATCATTGCAAAGTTCCTGCCCTTGAGCCTAGAGTTGCCGAGTGGGCACCGCCTGTCCCGTGACCACATGTGAATTAAGCTTAATGAATGAATGAATTACTGGTCTTTCTGTGCATGGCACCCACATAAGATGTTCAGGTTAATTTCACATCTCTATAATGCATAATTATACAATTATGTATAATCATAATTATACAGTTTAATCATTTATTTTATGATGTATCACATAAGTTTCATGCTGCAGAAGTAAGGACTGACAAACAATTGCTTGTCCTGTTTTGATTAAATTTATAAATGTATAGCATGCTTAAGATTTAATAATAATAAAAAATAATAATAGCAATAATAATAATAATATTAAATTATATATGACCTTTTACAAACCCAAGGTCACGTTACAGTTTCATAGTTTAGGGCAAGAACTGCAAACTCTGTTTTCTTAATTCATTGATGTGAATGATGTGAAATTTAGGCCTTCTTTGGACAAGGGGTGGCACAGTGGATAGTGCTGGTGCATTACAGCAAGAAGGTCCAGGGTTTGATTACCGGGTGGGGCGACCCAGGAAATTTCTCTGACTTGTGTATAGATGTCTGACTTGTGTATAAGATGAGAGTTCAGTTCCTGTCATTAACATGGCCATTTATGCCGATGATGACATTTACTAAACAGCACTGGCTAAAAATTTGTTTATTGTTAATTTTCAGGTGTAAGTAACTTTGGGTGACAGCTGCAAACTTTATCTCATGAGTGCAAACACAGACACACACCCACAAGGGCAGCAGAAGGGAACTGGCTATAAAAATCTCATACATTCTGCCACCCAGCACGACACCGATGCTGGCCGTACTTAATCCAGTTTTTCATTGGATTCATTAATCCCATCCATCTTCTCCTTTCTCATTCTCTCCCCCTTACATCCTTCTATCTCTTTTTCTCAATACGCTGGAGGACATTACAAGATGTGTGTGTGTGTACATCAGCCAAGTAAGAGTATGAATGTCCTTCACAGTGCATCATTTATTAAAGATTCCTTGCAAAATTTTTCATCCTAAATCGAATCATTCAAACGTGCTTCGACATACTGAATCTTTTAATTTTACACAACAGATAGAAGACTAATGTTGTTAATTATAACGGCGATCTGTAAAGAGCAAATCTTTATTTAGTATTAGCTTCTAAATAGTTATTAAACAGTAATACTCCCTCTATAATCTTATGCACTCATTGTTCTAACCGCTTAACCCTGGTTGGGGTTGCGGGACAGCCGGTGCCTAGCCAGCAGCACAGGGCACAAATAAATAATTTCCATTGACAGGGCAGCACTGCATCACAGAGTACAAATACAAACACACACACACACACACACACACACACACACGTAAAATAAGGGCACTTTAAAGACACCAATTAAGTGCGAGATAACCCGATCACCTGGAGGAAAGCTGTCTGAAATATTATGTAAAATAAAAGATTTTGTAAGTGAAATTATAGTATTTTATGTCAAATTTAGTCCAAATATTGACATCATTGACACCCACACAACCACACACACACACACACACACACACAAAGTCATAGTCTACACAGATCTAACAAAAGGTGTTTACAGCAACCCAAAAGCAGACTGAGAGGACTTGATGAAATGACGTGGATGTTACATTTGGTGTGTTAATGTGTGTGACTCACAGTCACTGATAGACATTGGTACAAAAATACAGAGGATCATTAAACTGCACCGTGTCATTATAAACATTCTTTCTGCCCATGTCTCATCTCGCCATTTTACCCCTTTCTTCTGCAGAGCCCTTTCTCTCCCCAGAGACAGATGCCTGACCCATTTAAACAGAAAGAGAGAAAGAAAGAACAAGAGACAGTAAGATACACACAAACACATGCACACTGTTTACACACTGCGCACACACACACACACACACACACACATGTTCATGATTACAACTTGTTTCTATCTACTCCATCGTGGTATTTGGATAAAGACTGAAAAAGAACTATCGTTGCATATCATTTGTATAACACACACATGCACTCACAAAATATTAAAACTTTAATCATCCTTTATAGCGCACACACGCACACACACTCACACACACACTAATGAAGATCGATTTGCACGTCTGACTCACAAACTAAATGATCTTTTCTTTGGCTCTTAAGCAGGGTTCATTAAAATTGTCTTACGTCGAGTGCTGGTTCTCCAGCTTTTTTACTTTTCCCTCTCTTTCTCTCTCAATGCATCTTTAAACACACACACACTCACACACACACACAGCCTTTGTCATCTTAAAATCTGAGCTAATTTAGTATATAATAAGAAAAAGATTCCCAGTATATAATGAGACCACGTATGTATGTGTGTAGATTTGGGCCTGGATGAAATCCTCTGGCTCTTTTAGGCATGATGGTTTACATTAGTGCAGCACTGCTGCCACCTTCTGTCTTGGTACTTAAATTGGGGGTCCACAGTCTACATCCAAGCTTTCCTAATTTATTTACATTGTTATATACAGTTACATTACAGTACTGTTATAGTATCCATTATTTTAACTTGTATATTAACTACTTATATATTCTAATTAGAACTTAAAATGTCCGATCATTTCAACTGAATGAGTTTAATCTTGAGCTACTTTGTATAAGTTGCAAGAAAATCAAGTATAAACATTGTCTACCGATTAATAAAGAAGAGAAAATGATAAAAATGTAAATATTGTACATGTACAGTACTTTCTTAAGCACCATATTATCTATTGTAGCACATGCTTTTAGTACCAATAGTACTATAATTAGAGCGACACTTTGGCGCAGTGGCTAGTGCTCACAGAAAGAAGCATATATATATATATATATATATATATATATACACACACCCACACATAATATATATATATATTTTTTTTTAG
>JAOUQT010000042.1:2817607-2830485 GCA_025769995.1 Xyliphius kryptos | reverse complement strand
GCCCAGTGACGTTCGGCATCTCCTCAACTTTTACCATGCCTGTTACTCCTGATCCAAGCACCCCTTCAGTCCCCTGGCACTCACTTCTTTCCATCTTCTCCTGCTTGATCTCTTGCAGTTCATCCATGACTCCTCGTTCGGTCTCGGAGCCCACACTTGACTGGCGTCTAAGCAGATTCCCACTACCAAACCCCTGGCTCTCCAGCTCTGAAGGATAAGACAAACCAGACATGGAGCAAAAAGAACTAGTGAGCTCAGAGGAGTCCTGGTCTCCCATTGGGGCTGCACTGCGTGTGGGTGTGGAAGATGTGTCTGAAACACATGGGGTCAGAGGTGCAGTGAGGTCTGAATGAGGTGTGGAAGGTGTTTTAACTGAATCTGCATCGTCGTCTTTCTTCTTTTTCTGTTTTCGCTTTTTCTTGCCTTTCTCCTCTGGAATTATATTAGAGTATAGTTGTATAAGAGACTGGCCTGAACCAGGATAATTAGGAGGAAGTGGTGCGGCTAACTCCATGCCAACATGTGGCACCATTGGCGGCCGAGGTTGGCCAGGCATAAAATTGAGTCCATGCATCATTAGATTCTTTGGCCGGAAATTAGCCTCCATGTCGTGGCCTGAAAAGGCAGCATTCCCAGGTATGGGTCGACTGTCACCACACTGCATGAATGCTGGACCAGAGCCCCCACAATCTAGAGGTGCACTGCCCTGCTGGGGAAACACTGATCCCATCTGCTGCGGCTGTTGATGTCTAGCAGGCTGCATAAAGTCTTTGGGCAGGTCATCATTGTAGAAGGGCATGTGGGCCAGGCTGTCTCTTTTAGCATCTGGAGCCATACCCGCACCCTGATGCTCAATCTCCAGACGCTGAAGAGCCCTCTGTCTTTCTACCTCTTGCATCAGCTGCACTCCCTGTCTCTCCTGTTGCTCTCGCAGTCTCTCACGACGCTCCCGCTCCTGGAAGCCCTCACTGAATGGGTTATTGTCATCAAAGTTTACATGTGGGGTGGTAATCCCAACAGGTACACTGCCAGGCTGGCCAGGTGACGCCATAGTAGGAGGTGGCTGGCCTGGATTAGCTGGTGGCATCTGAGGAGGCATGTGAGATGGCATTCTGGATCCTGCAATTGGTCCGGGGCCACCTGGGTGCCAGCCAGGCATGTTAGGCATGTGGTTGTGGTTTGCCTGACCTGGAAGTGATTGCATTGGACCCATCATGGGCTGTCCCATATGAAGTCCGCCAGGCATCATGCCAGGGGGTTGGGCTGTAATTCCTGGCATAGTCTGCATTGGATTCATCATAGATGGCTGCATACTGCGCTGTTGCTGTTTGACACGGTACTCCTCAATAAGCTCAGCATGTTCCTTCTGCTGCTTGCGGATCTATGGAGTTTGGGGAACAGAGAAACCAGGATTAATTTAGCAAGCAAAATCTGCACCCCACATGACTGGTGTCAAACCTGGAGTGAGGCATATGGACTACTGGACAATAACAATAAATAGTATGTACTTTATTTTTAATAAGTTGCATTTGTGTGTGTTCAAGCGAGCCTCTGTGGTCACTTTACCTGTTCCAGCTGCTTTTGAACCATATTCTGTTGTTCAGTCACATGTTTCAGCTGCTCTGCATCTTCCTCAGGGAACTCACGTCCTGCCTTTTTAGCTGTGCGCTGTTTTGCTGAGAGCGCCTTTTTGGATTTCCTGTGGGCCCCAATCTCGTCTTCCAAAAACTTCTGCTGCATCTGAAGGAGCTGCTGCGTATCCTGAAGCCACTCCTCATACTGCTTCCTCTGAGCCTCGTCTGAAACGGAGTTTAAAAATATAGCAGTCTCTAAACTAAAAGTCGCGCATTATCAAAGCATCAGAGAATAAACATCTTCCTGCTAAACGAATAAAACAAAACACTTACTGGAAAAGCCAGGTGCAAAATTAGGAGGGGTTGGTCTTGCCAGTTGTGGTAATAGCTTCCCATCCTAAGAACAACATGGTGTTAATGGTTTAGCAGCTGGCATTACACAAGTGTAAATAAAATAACTGCAGATACCTGTCCAAAGGCAGGCTGAGGGAACACATGTCCATCTGGTCCATGTGTTCTGGGCATCTGTTGCATTCTGTCCCAGAAAAGATGAAAAGACCACAGTGTTAACTTTTAAAAGTATTACTTTTGGGAAAAATGTAGCTCCATTGTGGGATGTATGGAGTAAAATGGCTATTTAATACACAACTAATCCAAAGCGATTAAAAGTGTCATTACATTCGATTTTGGAATTGTCCATTCTTCCAAAAACTACACTATTTCCAAAAGAATCAGGTGTCTCAATCACTTCTATGGCCACAGGTGTATAAATGCTTCAGCATACCAAGACATTTTGGAGCTGGCCCCTTCCACTTTTTTAACATGACTGTGCACCAGTGCACAAAGCAAAGTCCATAAAGACATGGATGACAGAGTCTGGTGTGGATGAACGTGACTGTCCTGCACAGAGTCCTGAACTTAACCCGATAGAACATCTTTGGGATGAATTAGAGTGGAGACAGACTGTGACCTCACAAATGTGCTTCTGAAAGAATGGTCAAAAATTCCCAGAAACAGAAGAGTTGAAGCTGTTCTAGCGGCTTAGCTCATGTGAGTCGAGGCAGGTAAACAAATACTTCTGGAAATATAGTGTATATGTAAACTACATTTAAATTATAGCACATGTGGAAAAGATTGACTCGCTGTGGCGACCCCCTGAACGGAGAGGCCGAAAGAAGAAGGAGCTGGTCATCTACAGGAGCTGGTCATAAAGTTAGAATATGACGAAAAAGTTGATTTAGTTCCATAATTCCATTTAAAAAGTGAATTTGTATATTACACACATTCATTACACACACACTGATATATTTCAAGTGTTTACTTCTTTACTTAGTTGTTGCTCCTTTTGCCCGAATTACTGCAGCAATGCCGCGTGGCATGAAGTCGATCAGTCTGTGGCACTGCTCAGGTGTTATGAGAGCCAAGGTTGCTACGATAGTGGCCTTCAGCTGTTCTGCATGGTTGGGTCTGGTGTACCACATCTTCCTCAGAGTATCCCATAGAATTTCTATAGTGTTAAGGTCAGGTGGATTCGCTGGACAATTAAGAACAGAGACACCATGGTCCTTAAACCAGGTGCTTGTAGCTTTGGAACTGTGTGCAGGTGTTAAGTCCTGTTGGAAAATGAAATCAGCATCTTCCATCAGCAGCAAGAAGCATGAGGTGTGCTTAAACTTCCTGGCTACATTGACCTTGGACCTCAGAAAACACAGTGGACCAACACCAGCAGATGACATGGCTCCCCGAACCATCACTAACTGTGGAAACTTTAAACTAGACCTTAAGTGACATGGATTTTGTGCCTCTCCTCACTTCCTGGGATCTTGATTTACAAAGGAAATGCAGAATGTACTTTCATAAGAGAACTAACTTTGGACCATTCAGTAGCAGTCCAGTCCGTTTTGTCTTTAGATACTTCTGACGCTGTCTTTCGTTCAAGAGTGGCTTGACACTCTAGCCACAAGTGCCTGGTTCAAGGACCATGGTATGGCTGTTCATAATTGTCCAGCAAACTCACCTGACCTTAACACTTTAGAAAATCTATGGGGTACAGTGATGATGATCCAACAATGCAGGACACCTGAAGGCCACTATCAGAGAAAACTTGGTTCTCATGGCACCGGAGCAGTGCCAAAGACTGATCGACTCCATGCTACGCCGCATTGCAGTAATTTAAGTAAAAGGAGCAACAACAAAGTATTGAGTGCTGCACATGTTCATACTTTTCAGTTGGCCAGAATTTCTAAAAATCCTTTTTTTGTATTGGTCTAAAATAATATTCTAATGTTCTGAGATAGTGAATGTGTGTTGTTTATTAGATATCAGTTATAATGATCAAATTAATAGAAACAAACACTTGAAATATATCAGTCTGTGTGTAATGAATGTGTATAATATACAAGCTTCATTTTTTGAATGGAATTATAGAAATAAATCAACTTTTCCATCATATTCTAATTTGATGACCAGGACCTGTATAATGTATAAAGTAGACGGTCTAGAAAAAGGGAACTGAAATGTGGATTTGTAAAATTTAAGTTCAATCGTACACATAATGTGGAGGTTTATGTACCTGACCATGGATGTCATTCCCATGCTATTCTGTGCCATCACTTTATTAATTCCTTTCAAGGCCACCATCTTGGCCTTCATGATTGGGTCAGTAATAGCATCAAAGTCTATAGCAAAATAGTACAGGAAAGAGAAAGACATAGCAGTTAATTGACGGTGGGTCTAAATACAAACAGAAAAGTTAAATGCACACAAAATATATTTGATCCGGAAACTGAGTCAAATTCTTACCGATATTAGGGAAATAAGGGTCATTAGAGTGTTGGCGAATCATAGCCTGCATCTGCCTCTGTTGTTGCTGCTCCTGCCTTTCCTGATCTAAAAGATCCTGCAGAAGTAGGGGTTGCTCATCTAACAGCAGTGGCCTGTTCGCTTGGCTCTGCTGCATTTTGGGGCCTTGCTGCCCCACAGACCCTTGTGGAAAGATAATCTGCTGGGCCTGAGAATGGAGAGCCTGGGGCACAGGTTGCTGTCCACCTAACATGGGCAAGTTTATATCCACTTGACGACTTGGTGAGGTTCCAAAACCTTGGACCGGTAACTGTTGATTGCCAACTGGCAAGATATTTGGGTTAACCAGTGGTGCTCCATGAGGAAGTGATGCATTTAATCCGTGTCCCATTGTCAATGGGGGGTTTATTCCTTGGTCTTTGTTTTGACCATGCAACATTATGCCTATTTGAGTTTGAGTCTCTGGACCATGGTTATCCTGGACAAGATTAGCCTGCTGAAGAGCTGGGCCAGGGCTAATGCCAGAGTCATCAAGTTTCACTTTGGTTAAAAGACCAGAGTGTACAGGTTCAGAACCAGAAGAAACTACTTCACTTGATGAAGCAAATTGTTGGGATGATCTCTCAAAAAGACTGGACATTTCTCCAAGATTATTTTTAGTGTCTGCAGACATGTCGTCACCAGCAGAGCGGTCCTCACTGATGGCCAAGTCCTGTTTATCCTCTGTTTTTATAGAGCTTGTTGTCAAGAGACTACCAGCATTTTCTGTTTCTATGTTCTCGTCTTGTTTGCCATGACATAGTGGCACACCACCCTCTGATTTATTTACGGTCTGAGGAGATTTATTCTCGGATAGCACTTTCTGAAGAACAGATGTTTCCCCATGATCATCCTCTATGGGATCACTCAGATCTAGCTCCTCATTAAACATATCCTTCTTGTCCTCAAGGTTCAGCTCAGGATCAGCATAAGCAAGAAGATCAAATTTTCCAGATTCAATAAAATCATCAAGATGAAGGTCACTTGTTTCCAAATCTATATCCTTGCCATCATCTGTGTCAAGGTTTAAGTTTTCTAGATCATCATCAACCAAATCTTTAACCTCTACATCCTCAAGGTCCTTTACGGCCGAGTCATCTAACTTCTCCTCAATTCCATCGCCACAAGACAATGGGATGTCTTCTGCTGGACCTTGGACTGCCCCAGCTAGAAGTGCTGGTTGGGTGGAATTTAGTGCTTCACCACCAACCGAATGACTGATTGTGGTTGACAGTTGCGGATGTTGAGGTACAATATTCTCCGGCATGTTTGCCTGCTGATGCAAATTATCCATGCTTGCTGACATTTGAAGGTGCCCAAGAGATCCTTGGAGTGGATGACCCATCACTGGAGTTAAATGCCGTATACCCTGGCCCGCAGAAAAGGCTATATTTTGCCCTCCCATTATGCTTGTAGAAGATCTTTGGGAATGATTTGGATGGTCCAAAATGTTGGGTGGCATAAATGGTCGTCTTACTGGTGCCCTGTGCTGAAGCTCAATAAAAGGCTGGCCCATTATGTTGTGCTGCTGCACTGGAAGGCCACGTGGTGGAAAGTGTTGGGGAATGCCCACTTGTGGGTTGCCGCCCATTGATCTGCCTAAGTCAACTGATAGAGATCTTCTCATCTGTGGAGGTACATTATCAACTGGTCCGGGTTGCATCTGGTGGGGTGGTCGGAAAAATGACTCCTGACCTGTGGCACCAGATGAAAATGCAAACCTGTGGAAAAAAATGACCAACAATAAAATCAATCGTGAGATCACGAATAGTTGCTAAACACTGAATAAACTTCATTTACAAGAAGAAAAACATTACCTAGAACCTTGTGGTCTCAAGATCATATTGCTCATATCCCTGGAAAACTGAGGACGCGGACAATGAGTCTCATCAGCAAATTGTGCTCGCTTATCACCTGAGAAAGGTCCAGGAAACCTCTGACCTCCATGCATTGGTGAAGCGCCCACAGTTCCAGGATATGGGGGTGGAGGGCGCCCTAAAAATACATTGCTAGGTAATACAGAATCTTCCTGTGCCCAGTGCAATGGAGTGCCATGTGCAGTACCAGTAGGCTCTTGGAGACCTTTCTCTTGTCTGATAGCACTCTTTTGCTGCTGCTGTTTTAGAATCAGTTGACGTAATTTCTGACGCTAGGAACAGAACAGCATATAATAAGCAAAAATACCTTAAAATTAGAATTAAATATCTAACGAATCGCATGTTATTAAAACTTTACCTGTTTAAGTTTTTCCTCCGTTTCACCCAATGATGGGTTCTGAGCATCAGAAGAGCTACATGTATTTGGTAGCAGTCTTTCACCTGACTGTGGACACGAGATCATAGATGACTGCTCAAATGGGTCATGCATAGGAGTTTGATTAGCATTAGTTGGTGGCATAAAAGTTTCATCTGAAATGCCAAGATGTGTGGGTGTATGGGAACCTGGACCAGTTGGATGTATAAATGGGTCAGTTGTCCTATTTTGAGTGTGATTGCTAAATTGCTCTGAGGTATGAACTACTGGGCTTGGCCGTGGTGTTCCAGGTGGTTGACTGAATGGGTCAATGAGAGCCGGTCTTGGTGTTCCAGGTGGTTGATCATACGGATCTGATTTAATTGGCCGAGGTGTTCCAGCTGCCTGCATGTATGCGTCTGTATTCCTTTGATTACTCGGAGATTTAGAGTATCTTTCTCCTGCTGCCGGTCTTGGAGTACTTGGCATTTGGGCATATGGATCCATAGAATGAGATGGAGACTGTCTGCAGCTAGATGACGGTGTCTGAGAAAACTGCTCAATAGGTCGAGGTGTAGAATGAGCCACTGAAAATTGATCAGAATGTGGTCTTGGTGTACCAGGAGGCTGGGCACCGGGTTCGTGAGGTCGGGGAGTACCAGGAGGCTGAGAATAAGGATCAACTACATTGGGAGAGTATTCCGGTCTAGGTGCAGATGTTGTCTGTGCATACGGATCCCGTGGAGGATGCCTGCTCATTGGCATAGGTTGTGCAAAGTGACCCCCTGATGCCTGACGCATCATCCTGCCATCAGCATTGAAAGCATCTCCCAATGAAGGATGAGGTGTTAGAGGTTGATGTGCATAAAGGTCAGTTGACTGAGCCTGAGCAAAGCCATCTGAAGATCCACGTCTCATGCTTAGCTGTACTGAATTAAAGGGGTCTTGAGGAGGGTGTGATGGAGGCATAGGTGTTTTAAAAACTGCCACAGAGCCAGCTTCATTACTTCCAGGAATGGGTGTTAGAAGTGGTCTTGAATAAGGATCTGATAACACAAAACGTGGCGGTGTTCGCTGGTATGTCTCTGATCTCTGGTTTTGCCTGGTGAACTCTCCAGATGCAGTATTAACCAACATATATCTACCCTGTTGTTGCTGCTGCTCTGGTACAGACCCAGGCCTGGGGGGACCAAGAGGTTTTATAAATGGGTCTGCTGGCCTGGGAGTATCTGGTGGCTTTGAATACACATCAGCATTTGCAGCTGTTGGGGAACCAAAAGTCTCATGTGTTGGAGAGGGCCTGCCCCTGTCCTGCATGTCAGATACTGGGCATCTATGAGGTGTACTCGACCCCAGTGGTGGGGGTCGAGGGGTGCCTGCCATTTTAGCATATGGATCCCACGGTGAAGAGGGACGGGAACCTGAGGAACCTGGAGAAAACATCTGAGGAGACTGTGGCTGAGATGCTGTACCCTGTGAGTACTGGGTATCCTGGGTGGGGGTTTTTGCTGCTGATGATGGGGGTGGCAATTGGGGACGTAAAAATACATCATCAGAAGACGAGCTTGAGGTTGGTGTCCCAGGCAATTGGGGCTTCACAAAGCTATCCTTGATTGTCGTAGGCTGTAGTGGGGATGTGTTGCCTCCATTTGTCGGTTGAGGCGTCATGGGACTTCCACTGTTTTGGTTATCGCCACTGTACTGTTGCTGCTGCTGTTGCTGAAGTTGCTGCTGTTCATTTTTAACCTGCTCAAGCTTCTGAGTGGCTTCAATCTTCGCCTGCTGCTTGCTCTTTTGTCTCATTTGCTGCCATGGAAACCAGAAAGCAAATGAAACACTTCAGTTGATAAAGTAATTCAACAGAATTGTAGTTTTATGTTTATCTAATGCTAAAATTGCTCTTGTCCCTCATTCCTCAAATAGGTTTCAAATGAATTGTTAAACATGCAGTGAATATGTGAATGTGTATAACAATACCACAATGACATTTGTAAGGTCAATACCTATGCTTCGGGTCAAGGGAATATATATATATATATTTACCAAATTTTAAAAAATACCCTCAATAACTCAAGCTTGCGCACTGTTTCCTGCATCTTGTAAATTTGTCCTTACTGCTTCTTGGCAGAACTGTGCCTCGCTTTGGGGTCTTACCAGAGATTTTTTTCCACTTCCTGCAGCTATAGATGCTTGGTTGGAATGTCCAAAAAGGACGTCTTTATTTGTTGATTTTATGGCTTTGCTTTTTGGGACCTTTTCCTGCTGCTTCTTAAGGAGTCCCAACATCTGATTTAACTCTCCCTTTTAAATGCAAATTAAGAATTAGTAAACTGTATGGCAATTCCAAAGGTAAAGAAAGAAATAGCCACTTAACCATGCATTTGCAAAATACGTTGATACAGGCCACGTTGGCTTTACAGTAAAATACCCATCATGCAAAGCTGAGGTAAACCTGCAGATAATTTATAAATAGGGACTATTCCATGCTATGATTTTTTTTTTTTCCCCAGCATTCAAAACAAATTTGTTTAGGCTTTTAACCCAGATAGCATTTTAAAATCTACAAAAGTAACCGAGCTGGTTCTCTTGCTGTGCGGATGCAATTGACCTGAACATGAACTTTGCTCAAAATCCAAGTGATAACCTCTCTTGTCCTGATCTTTAGTGAAATGGGGACTTAATGATGTTAGTCAAATGGTAATTCCAAATGAAGTCAACAGAGGTTAGGGTGATGGAGCTGATCAAAATTCACCGATCAATGGGTAGGGCACCCAGCATAGCACTAGATTATTAAAAAGAAGGAGGAAAGGGAGAAAAGAAATGCCAGGTGTGTCAATCACCTGTCTGAATTTCCACTCCTGCTCATGTTCAGACTCCTTTTGTTTGAGAGGGTCTTTGAAGAGCTGCTCTGTGTCCATGGACATTGTCTGGCCAAAACTGTCAGGCGCCTGCTGCTGCTGCTGCTGCTGCTGTCTCTTCAGTGTGTCGTTAGACAGCTGAACCTTATTTATGCGAAGAGCTGCTCGGTTATCCCGAGCCATTTGCTACAAACGGGAGAGAGCGAGAAAACGATCAAACCCCAGCTACACTTTCTTTAAAGGCTGCTTTAGAAATGTAAAGTCAAGCCCAAAATTCTAAAACAGCAGAGAATCCTACCACATATGGAGCTCTTTCCTGAGAACTAGCCTTTCTCCAGAGTTTGGCTATTTGCTTTACCCTATTTGACCAATCTGAGGACACAATTCAAACAATTAGTACATTAACTGTATCCAGCAGATTACACTGAATGATCACTGGATTAAAATACACCTGGCAGGTGGCATATGATCACTGAGAAACTGGCCCACTTGGTGGTTACGTCACAATCCGCTCTTATATAAGGTACCACAGCAAGTAAAGCAATGGGCAAATGGGTACCAGCTATGGGTAAATGGAGTGACTTTGGTTTGGTTGGAGTTTGGAGGTGTGGTGTCTGTGTTTCAGAAATGGCTGCAATTGTGGGCTGCTCCTGTATCATGGTGTCACAGGTGTATCTAGCGTGGCAGGATCAATAACAAACATCCAGCTAAACAGGTCACACATTGGCTGGGCATGTGAGGTTGAGCCAATAGGAAAGCATCAAACTAGCGAGGCAAGTTGCTAGCCCTGGTTCGTGGTGTCTAGGTGCTGCAATTATAAAAAAGTGGACCAAACCATTATTAGCCAGGTGTGTTAAAAACAGTGATTGTTCAGTGTATATCCAAGCAGGACAATGTGAGGACCATTTGGAAATTCACCTGGAAATTCCTCTCTGAGGTTGGGAAAATTGACGTTGGTGTAGAGCACAGGTGCGACAGTGGCCATATCTACAAGAGTTTCCTCTTTTTCCCACTTCAGTGTACTTCTCTGAGCATTGGACATGGTGTCCGGTTCTGGTTCAGCAGTAGGCGCCGGACCAGGCATAGCAACAGAAGCACTCCATGGACCAACTATATCACCCCCCATCTGGGTAAACTTGGTCTCTCTGTAAAACCACGCCTCGATACGTTATCCTCTTACTACAAGACGTCACTACAGTGTGACACTGTGAGAGAAAATAAATCCCCCCCCCCCCACCACCATGAGAATTACGTGGTATAATTTAGTCTTACCTCATGCTTTCAGGAAAAGGCATCCGGTGAATAGGGGAAAATGTCACTGAATTGTTGGGGAAGCCAGACATTGGCCCCATCATACCGTTCATGACAGGCATACGGGGGAAAATAGCGTTATCACCTGAAAGTGAAAGGAGGTACGATTCATTTGCACCAACAATACATTCATTCAGTCCTGTGATTCCCCAAAGATAATCATTTCAACATCGAGTAGTGATGAAGCGATACCTGCTCCTCGGTGTGGCACTGCCATGGCTGGCACATTAGGGACGGTGTTAGGAGGCTGTGCAGGTTGAGATGACTGACTTGTGTTTGGGCTCAACACTGCTGTAAACAAATCTTCCACATCTTTCCCTTCTAGTTCTACATAAAGACAAAGGCTCTAGGTAACATTCATGTCCACTAATGTCCACTAATATCCACTAATACCCTCTAATATTCAATAATATCCATTAGAATAAGAATAATATTAATAATGATCCATGACTCCTAGTGAATTTCTAGCACAGATACACCAACATGATTTTTAATGCACATTTTGACATTTATTACATTTTTTCTGCCTTAATAAATGAATATATTATTATTATTACTATTATTATTATTATTTATTATTATTAAGTTTATTATTATTATTATTACTATTATTATTATTACTATTATTAATATTATTACAATTATTATTATTACTATTATTATTATTACAATTATTACTATTATTATTATTATTATTACTATTATTATTATTATTACTATTATTATTATTATTATTATTATTGCTATTATTATTATTATTATTATTGATATTATTATTATTATTATTATTATTATTATTATTATCATTATTGCTATTATTATTATTATTATTATTACTATTATTATTATTATTATTATTACTATTATTATTATTATTATTACTATTATTATTATTATTATTATTGTTATTATTATTATTGTTATTATTATTATTATTAATGTTGTTATTGTTATTATTATTATTATTATTACTATTATTATTATTATTATTATTATTGTTATTATTATTATTGTTATTATTATTATTATTATTATTATTAATTATTATTATTATTATTATTATTAATTATTATTATTATTTTTTTATTAATTATTATTATTATTAATTATTATTATTATTATTATTAATTATTATTATTATTACATATTTTACAACAGCTCTTGTGTTATGTTCTAATAGAGACAAAAACAACAACTCAAAACCGTTGTATTATTATTTTTTCTTTAGACTGTGAATAATGACGTGTATAAAATGTAAATATGAATTTTTGAGTCAGCACCAAATCTCCGTTTACGTATAGATTTTTTTTTTGTTTTAATAATGTATTCCTTCTTCCAGGAGAAGATCATCACCTTTACCTTCGTATAATAATGGAAGCTCTCTGTGTAATATTTCCTGTAGGCTACAGCAAAATAAATAAAAAAAAGGAAACCCGCGCGGATGCGTGGATAGACATGGTGAAATAATCTCGGATTATATTTGTGTTCAGATAATGATAATAATGAGGATAATAATATTTGCCTATATATGGAAACACTGTTTTAATCGCTGCCACACGTGAATCTTAAAGCCGAGGGTTGCCAGATTCTAACCGACAGTAATAGTTTACACCTTATTATTTTTTAACTTTCCCAATCCTATACGAATCAGATGAACTCTCTATTGCATGATGTTGCCACGTGGAAACAATTCAATGTGGAAAAACTGTTGATTGTGAATAAATCAAATGAATTATATAAGTATGATCACACAGGATTAACACACAGTTTATTATTCCTTTTCAAAAATATAATGTATTACTATACATCCCAAATAAAAAAAAATCAAACACCAGCCACTATTAGGTACAACTTAGGTCCCCGGTTCAATTCCAAGTACCGACAAGTCATGGCTGAAGTGCCCTTGGGCAAGGCACCTAACCCCCAGTTGTTCCCTGGGCGCTGTGCTGGCTCCTCACTGCTCAGGGCACTTTTGCTCACTACAACAGTGTGTGTTTATGTGTGTGTTTTACTGCACGGATGGGTTAAATGCAGAGGACCAATTCCGCTGTGTGCAAACATA
>JAOUQT010000042.1:2584290-2595287 GCA_025769995.1 Xyliphius kryptos | reverse complement strand
AAACTACTCCACTATATGTGCCAAAATACTTCGTGAATTCATGAAGTGACCGAGGGTCGGCTACGACTGTACGGGATGATCATCATCATCATATAGTCAAATCAGTTAAACTGTTAATACATGTAATATGTTGGCTCACACTATCAGCATCTGAATTAAATTGGACATTGGAGTAGGAGACCCAGGAGGACCCTACTACTGACAACATAAAAATGCAAGACCGCGCTTTAACACAAATTAGATATCACAGCCCCTACAGTGAAGATTCAGAAATATGTTGTGATTATTTTACTGTTTCTAATAATGGACGCCATAAATGTGAAGGCACAATGTAATGTCTACCTTTTTATTGCAGGCTGGGACCTTGTATAAGATTGGTCCTCTATCTAACAGGACAATGATCTGAAGCAAACCTCAAAGCCATTGAAAAAATGGTTTCCAAAACCACATGTAATAAAAAGGAACATAAAAAAAGGAGACAAATAGAAAATTACCATATTTTCAAAAACTATTTAATGACGTGACTAAAAATACTCATCAGGATTTCAATTAACTACGCCGCACACATTAACATGCATTCAGTTTGTATGTGTTAATAAATAAAGAATCAAAATGCTTAAAGCAACCTAAAATCAGTGAAAGAATTTACTCACATACACAGGAAATGTAGTCCAATGTCAAAAGTGGAGGTGTGATTTTTATTCTGGTGATGTTTTAGCCCCCTGTGGAGTTTGGGGGTGAAGCAGCTTGAGGCAGGTGCACCTGTTTGGGATGCAGCAAAGGATAAAACTGTATTAGAAGCTAAGTAGCTCAGTGGGAGCTTTTTCCTACACATTCGTTTTAGCCTGTCATTCAGTGGCCCTGAGAAATCCAAGTGCAGCATTATATATGTATATCAGATTGCTTCTGATGCTTTCCAGTGCTCATCAATTCTCTCCATCTTCATAAATACCATGGTGGGTTATGTTAGGGTCTAGATTTAGAAGTATGCTCTGACAACACACAAAGACAAATAAAACAAAGAGTGGAGAGCCAGAAATCCATCTTGTTTTTGCCAATATAAATCGTAGGTCATAAATATTGTTTTGATATAGGAGTAATATATATGTTGTGCTCATTTGGCATTTATGTCCAGATGGTTAAATAGTTGCTTTAGCTAAACAATAACATATAGTATAAATATTTATTTATTTAATTGCAAACCTTTTATTGTGCATTAAAAAAACACTATTTCAATGCCATGCCCAAAAGGCTTACACTAGCGCTTACTGTAAACCACAATGATCTATATAAAGTCAAAATTTGTGGACCTTCTTTTTTTTTTGAGCAGATAGGGGTGTAAACCACAAATAATAGAAATGGTATGAATTACGGGTTTTCCGGTTTCCTCCCACAGTCCAAAAACATGGATTCCAGGTAAATGTAATGCTCTAAATTGCTAAATATAGTTTGTGTGTGTGGATGTGCAAGCAAATGTGTGTGTGCCCAGCAATGGATTGGCGCCCTGTCCTGGGTGTATCTGTCCAGCGCCTGATATGTTCTCCCTTGCATGGGCATGGGCATGGGGAACCCCACCACGACCCAAGAAAAGGAATAAGTGTAAGATAATGGATGGATGGATGATTTCTTGTTCTTTTTTAGATTTATATTTAACAGACAATATACATTTAATCACTCATATTTCAACAAACTGGCAAGGACAATGCAAACATAATTCATAACTGCAATTTTTATTCATGACTTTTATCAGCCTCTGTTGAAAACTTATTAATCACACCTGGGTTGCACTGCCAAATGTGGACCAGACAGGTATTAGGTCCACATGTGAACCTAATAAATGTTTTTATGTGTGTGCTATCTTTGGCTCACATGCAGTTTGCCAGTGCTGGCAGTGGGCCAGCAGTACCTTATCTCAGCCAGAAGTGGTCCCTATCCTTCTGCTCTTTGTGTAATATTTAAGCATGTGAGAGTAATAGCGTAGAATCAAGCAAATTAAGTAAGTAAACTAATGCTGGTTAGGTGGTATTTAAACGTGTTTACACTGGGAAACAAACCAGTGTTTTACTATTCAACCTATATTTACTTTGATTGTAAAATAAAGGATTTTACAGGATGTACAAGTATAAGTCACAAACACATGTCCTTTGTAATCCAAACTTATCTTTAAATTGTCATGTGTTTCACATTAAATAACTTAAGATTTTGTTTTTATCAATAATTTTTATGGATTTTACATTTCATATATACCTAGGTTCAAACCACAAAGTGGTACACACACTTGTTTGCCTTCAAGTGCATGCCTCCCTACTCTTTTTAAATTTCTGTGATTGTGTCAGGTCACTCTAGTTTTAGCTCTAAGGTTCAGCTAGCTCCAGGATTCTACTGTGTGTGCTGGTATGGTCGCTCAGTGGATAGAATTCTTACATCACAACAAAAAGTTCCTGGCTTTGATTTCCAGGAAGAGTGATCAAGGTCCTGTCTGTGTGGTTAGCATGTTTTCCCCATGTGTGTGGGGGTTACCTCTCTTTACTTATTTTCTCATGTCCAAAACATGCCAGTGTGTCTTTCTTGTGACAGATTGGTGACCTGAGTGTATTAAAACACTAATTTAAAATGTAGGAAAGAACCAGGTGTTACGATTTACTTACATATTTTATGGCATAGTTACAGGAAGAAAATAAAATTTCACTTAAGATTACATTTAACATTTGCATTTACATTTGGTCATTTAACTGTTGCTTTTATCCAAAGCGACTTGCAAGAACTCTACTTAATAGTTGGGGTCGGAACACAAGGTTACATAAAGAATCCCCGGAGCAATGAAAGTTAAGGGTCTTGCTCAAGGACACACATTGGTAAATTTAGTGGACCTGAGATTTGAACACCCAAACCACTGAGCTACCAAACCCTATATTATTATAACATTATATTACAGTGTACCATTAAAAAAGTACAGGTTAATAACCTTTACTTACACATAATGATACACCTACAGGAAATTAAAGAGTACAAGTAATGATAATTATGATTTCATTGTATAACTTTATGCAAACAAAGTCTGAAAGGCATTCATTTGACAAATTTTCTAGATGGTTAATTCAATTATTAAAGAGATACATAAATATATATGGCAAAAAACCTGTTGTGTAAAGATAATGACCCCAAAGATTAAACTGATGATCTGCTGAAACAGGATGAAGAGAAAGACACTGCAGATTGCTTGCCTGACCCATGTGAGCATCCATTTCATCATTAGCCAACCTGGCATGTATAATATGCATAATGAATGCTTTATCATCTAGAATAACACTTATGAAAGATGTACACAGAGGACTTGATAATTATTAATCTGGTCATTTGTTAAAGATAATTACAGTGGAATTTGATTTTATCTAGCCCTCAGTGTGAGGCAGCTGCATGAAGCTCTGCATGAAGTCAAATGAAATTGAAGTATTATTTGTGTTTTGTTTTTATTTAATTATAAAAATTATTCAACATTATACATTTTGGTCAATTAATCGAGTTTAATTCTTTACTGATTTGTAAAATATCCGGCAAAAATCACTTATTACTTTAGGTAATTGTGATCTCATGTCATTATTTTCTCCTTATCCTCTACTAGGGACGTGGAGGGGGGCGCTTCCCCGTGCCAGTTCAGGGGTAAAAGTTTCAGGCACTGGCCAAGTACCTCCCAGACAGGAGGCCAATGAATCCCTGGGCATACTTTTTTGACAATTATATCACATAATATTTCTTACACCTATAAGTTCTTGCTCTGTAAATACAGTACAATTAGACATTATATACTTCTTGTAAAATATTTTAACTTAAGACAGTATTTAATCATTATTAGTAATTTATGAGGACACAAGCCTGTGAATAAGTATGCACTTACATGATATTCACTCTTTGCTATGCATTATTTAATATTGTTTTAGCATTTACCAAGTAATTAGTGAATCATCCAGTGTGATGGACTAAAACATGGGAACTGTGTTTTAGCTAGATCCAAACCAGTATAATTTATAATTAATTTCAAAGCTGTTAGCAATTCACATTAAAGGCACATTTTCATCTAACAATTTTCAAAGAAAATGTACACCAAGCCTGACAATTAACCTCATTTTTTCATTAAAAGTTATGGTTTTAATAGGTTAAATTGTGTGGTAATATACGCAGAAATAACAGCTAAATGACAATTATTTTCTTTAGCTTGGCATATCCAGTAGACTTTGGTATCATGCAATTAAAGATTTAAAAAGTTAGCCTATTGAGTTACCAGATATAATTGGTTATTTTTTTCTATTATTATTTTTTGAATAAGTCTAGTCCTTTATTAAAATATACTGCTTGGTAAAGGAATTTTATAACATATTTTTGGTCCTTTGTAATTCTTGCATATTGTGTGCACATCAATATAATTTATAAATTTGTATTTCAAACATCTTTAGTATGCAAAGCAAAAAGGAGTCATTTTCACAAACTTAAACTTACATTTAAGCCACAATTGCAACAAGTAAACCAATAAGGCAGATTAGCTGTTTATCCAGTATGATCACGTCCAATCATCAGAAAAAGCTCATTACCCTGAGAGCACAGGTTGAAGTGCCGACCACGACCTTCCCGCCAACTCTTATCAAAGACATTAAAGATCAATTATTCAAATGAATGACTTCACTTCAGCTCTAAATGTTACTCATTTGGACAACTTCATGAAAGTTGCAAGATTTGTATGCATGAAATATGCATGGAAAAGCCATCAGGCTCTTCATAATGAATAAGCACACCTTGGGACTGACACACAGACTCAAAAAATGATTACACATGGAAGAAGTATTTAACTGACATACAGTAAGGTGATGTCTTACTCCCTAAAAAAGAATGAATAAGGCAAACATGAAGTCTATTTTTAATGAATAATGAATTAATTCAACTGGACAACACTTTCAGATGCTTTAATTTTGGCAAAATACACAATTGTTGACTTTTCTTGCTTAAAATATAAAAACATCAGTAAACTGTGTGTATTTGTCTACTTCACATACAGTTTATTGACTTGTTATTAGTATGTTCAAAAACAATTTTTTAGGTATTTTTTAGGTGTGTTTTTGGCCATGGGAATGTAAACTGGTGCTGCAGAAATTATTTTAGTTGAAAATATGTGCATTAATATGTGATTTTTGACTTCCTCCAGCATTGATAAGATAAAATAAGATTAATCTTTATTCGTCCCACGGGTGGAAATTTGCGTGCTCGGCAGCAAAGAGACAGCAAATGAAAAGTTTAAGAGGTTTTTACATGTTTACATTTAGATAAAGAAGCAATCAGTGATGTATGTGACTTTTGCATAAAGCGGTAATTTTAAGATAAAAATTAGAGTCAAATGCTTTCCTTCAATGTTAAGCTTAAAAAATATCTTGGCTTCTGTTGCGACCCCATGGTTTATTACATGCATTGCTATTGGTCATTAGTCAACCAATTGAATTCAGAAGTTGCCTGATAAAAAGAGTCCACCTGTGTGCAATCTAATCTCAGTACAAATTCAGCAGCTCTGGGGGTGGTAAAGAGAATATTGGTGAGTAAACAGCATCATGAAGTCCATAGAACACACCAGACAGGTCAGGAATTAGGTTGTGGAGAAGTTTAAAGCAGGCTTAGACTATAAAGCTTTATAAAGCTCTCTTCACTCCATTATCCGGAAATGGGAAGAGTATGGCACAACCATAAACGATCAGAGATGCAGTCAAGAGGCCCATGGTGACTTTGAACGATATGCAGACATCAACAGCTTAGGTGGGGAAATCTGTCCACAGGACAACCATTAGTCATGCACTGAACAAATTTGGTGTTTATGAAAGAGTGGCAAGAAGAAAGCCATTGTTAAAAGAATACCAAAAAAAATCCCATTTGCAGTTTGCCAGAAGCCATGTTGGGGACACAGCTAACATGTGGAACAAGGTGATTTGGTCAGATGAGACCAAAATCAAACATTTTGGCAAAACCCTACGTATGGCGGAGAATTAACATTGCACATCACTCTGTACACACCATCCCCACTGCCAAGCTCTGTGGCTGCTTCTCTTCAGCAGGGACAGGAAAGTTGGTCAGAGTTACCTTTACATTTAGCAGACGCTTTTATCCAAAGCGACTTACAAATGAGAGAACAACACAAGTCAGTATTCTTAGGGGAAAAAAACAGCTACACTGCAGCTTGGGGGGGAAGATGGATGTAGCCAAATATAAAGGGCAATCTTAGAAGCAAACCTGCTGGAGTCTGTAAAATATTGGGGTAGAGGTTCACATTCTAGCAAAACCACGACCCTAAACATAAAGCCAGAGCTACAATGGAATGGTTTAAAATAAAACATATTCATGTGTTAGAATGACTCGGGGGGGTTATATATATTTTATTTTTGTTAAATATATATTTTTTTAAAAAGTTCGGTTCAGATGAATAAAAAAAGTATTCACACTAAATACCTTAGGATGTGAATTTTTGTGATTAGTGTGTCCCATTATAGATGGCATGAAGTAAAGTAACCCATTACTAATAAAGCTTTCTTTGGTATTTTTACTTGTGGCAAATTAATACTTTAATTCGAAAAAAAAAAATACAAAATAGTTTTGCAAAGTACACTTTAAGCTAATTGGAATAAATGTGTATCATTATTTAAATTATACATTTTCAGATCAAACATAAATTTCTTAAAACTAAAATTCATATCCCTAATTCTTTATGAATTGCAACAAATTTTTACTGACCCACATGGTTGGTAAAACAGGTTCTTACAATTCCGGTAATTGGTTTTTCTTTTCTGACCAGAGGCAACATCAGTTCAGAATGGTATCTGAAAGACTGAGAAAACAATACCTATAACTACATTACCTTCCAAACAGAGAAATGCATGATGCATGATAGGGAGGTCGCTTCGACTGTTTAAGTACTGTATTAAATAAAGTTCAATTGTTTAAAGGTCTTCTTGGATGCAACTTGCTTTCAGACTACTGGGAGCTTTAGAAATGGAGTATTCAAGCTGAGACTCAGCACACATTAATGTATGGCTTTTGGATGGGATTCCAACACATTTATAAAGATTTAATGGTTGGATGACTTTGTACTTTGAAAAAAAACTTTAACAAAACCAGCAAACTGCCAACACATTAAGCAATTAGTTAGTGTCTATTGCTAAATTTTAAAGAAAGATGGAGAACTTCTTACAAAACGTACAATGAGATGAATCAGTAATTCAACTATGACCAGTGATATCACTACAGTTTTTACAGGTTGTCAGTCAGTTTGATGTAGTCTTGTGCTTGATAAGTGCCAGGGGATTTTTTTATTTTATTTATTTATTTTTTTTTAGAAAAATCCTTGACTGAATTTCTAGGGATCTTTTCACAAGCCCATAGAACTTATGGTCTGAGGTTTTGGAATTGTGGACCATTAAATTGTCTTCCAATGAAAACATGATTGTGGTCATGCGTACCATAATTCTGCCCTTAAAGGCAATTGATGATTACATTTAGTCATTTAGCAGATTCGTTTATTCAAAGTGAATTACAAATAAGAGATGATTTGATAAATTTACTATATATTTGTGACAGAATTTGATTTCATCACGTCTAAGTGGAACCAACACAACTATTACCATAGGCATGGTGTGAACCTTATTTACTTTTTTTAAGTAAGGTAAGGCCCCTTTACAACAAAACCCAGGTTTTAAAAAACATTTCAGATTTGCCTTTATGACAAATAACAGCAAGAATTATGTACTACTATGCAAAATAGTTTAACTGGTAACCAGATGGTGATTTTCTTCAAGGCTGACTTATCTGCAGCACAATCACCTTCAGAATTAAAAGAAACTATTTTACTACCTAACCCCAGTCCACCTCTGAAGTAATAAAATAAAAGTTTTTTCCTTGTCTGAAATATATTACCTCATAAGTTGATACAGAAGTAGACACCTGCTGTTATATACAAAAATCCATGGGTAATCTGGTTTGCAACATTCACATATTTTAGAAAGTTTTCAATCAAATTTTGATATATTACGGGTGGAATACTTAGATTCTGATGCTGAAAATAGAAAACAAGCATTTTTTCTTCATAAATAAGTTTTAGTTTCTTTCTAGAAATCATTGTGTAATGAGATTATGCAGCTCCAAAAGTTGACATTTAAATCCTTTGGCCACATGGTCTTACACACATCTATATAAAACCCAGTTACACCCATACCGACCAGAGAGTTTATATAACTGACAGTTTTTTAAGTTAATTAAGCTGCTTTTCATTAAACATTACCAGTCTGCAGTTTAACTATTACTTTTTTTTCTTAGAGCAAATTAATCTAAGAAAAAGGACATTAATCTGTCCATGCTATGATTCTGCATACACTGACGCAAACCTATTTACTTCTTTGTCCAATGAAATTTCGTACCAGCAATTTTTCATCATTGGTAAAATAATACCTGATAAATGTCTTGGTAATTCTCAATATTTTCACTGTCGCTGGTACATTTGTCATGGTTGAAATCATTGGAAAAACAGGGCACAGATGGGAACTCCTCTCGGCTGGCATTGAAGTATGAGGCACTGGTTGAAACCCATCCCTCCCCTGCTTTCCACATGCACATTAGATTGATCACAACGTCTGTGTAGATCTTCACCTGCAGTAAAACACATCATAGAAATCACAAGCAGTTAAAATTAAATGCCACTGAAAGCTTTAATACAATTAACATGTCATTTTAACCATCATTCTTTTGCTTTGATTATTATTACTTTCTCTAAGTAGGGTTTGCCATTTGATTTTTGATTGCATCATCTTGTCTTTTGATTTTTTTTTTCTTTATTAGTTATTTGAAGGGCTTGTAGTTATTTATTATTTTAAGCTTAATATCCTCTACGAGGGTCGGGGGGGTCCCTATACCCTTCCAGGGAGGAATGTCTCGGGTGCTGGGCAAATACACCCAGGACAGGGTGCCAATCTATATCTGGGCACACACACTTACACACACACAATATGTGGCAATTTGGAGCATTGAATCCATATTTTTGAACTGTGATAGGAAACCGAAGAACCCGGAGGAAACCCATGAGGACAAAGGGGAGAACATGGAAACTCTAGCCAGAATGGGATTTGAACTGGGAATCCCCAGCACTGAGAGGCGAACGAGCTAACCACCAAGCCGCCGTGCTGCCCGGCTTGTAGTTAGTCTTCCTTGATTTTTTTTAACAACTTCTAAAGGTATTTTTTTATTCATTAGTGTATTTCCTTCAGGTGATAAACATCTGTGTAGGCATTCATTAATATAAACACTGAAAGGTATTTCTACCTGAAAACGAGTGATTAATGCAGCTGTTATCATTTCAATGCATTTAAAACACTTTGTTACCCCAATGTTGTTGCATCAGTCGAGTAAGTCTCCAAGCATTTGTTCTGTCCCAGATCTGAAGCACAGATGACAGCTGACAGGTTGATATCTTTCCCATAAAGACCTAGGTTGAAAACAATCAATATGCTCACTGGGAAAAGAAATGTGGTGGGGAGAAACGTGCGTGTTGGAACAACCTGGTAATTTTCTTGTTACAATAAGATGCCTTTTGTGGTGATCACTATTAAGAGAAGCAATGCCTTCATTGTTGGTAATGTATAGAACAGCATTGATTCATATTTATTTTGGATATTTTCTTAAATATATTTTCATTTAAAAGTCTTGACATCATGGAACCGTTTTATTAATTTAGATTATAACACTAATTGTCTAACTAAAAAATACATAACCTGTGTTACTGCCTAGCTACGATTGTGCATACTTTGTATAATAACCATCACATTTCAGTCGTTTTCTTTAAGGATTACCACATCGAATCAATATTTTCCATCTCCTGAGTATTCTCCTTCCACCAAATGAATGTCTTCTTTTACCGCACCCATACACCTACTCTTTAGTCTTCCTCTCCTCCTCCTGCCTGCCAGCCTTCTCCTAATATAATCTAATCTCTGTATATGCCAAACCAACACCATGAGCGATACTGGGTGTAAAATAAAGTGTAGGTAAAAGGAAGGTAGATATGGAGATTGTCACATATGCCAGAGTATGTATTAAATATGGCCAATGTCTGAAAAGATACGATTAGCAGAGCTACATTGACTTGCTTGGGTTGGTAGAACACCAGGCAAGCAGCAAAGTTTTAATCAGTCAAACAATCTTACCCGTGCAAGCCCAGAGTCTGGCAAGAAATGGATTGTGGAAGCCAAGACAGGAAAGGACAGTATGTTATCCAAACAGATATGACATTATGCTATCTTAGTCGTAACTGAGGTATTGTAAGGGGCAAGGGACATATGTTACTGTCATCAGTACTGCAATGATAAGAAAACTCATGGGTCTAAATCGCTACACAGGAGAAGAACATGTACAGTATAAAGGACTCTAAACACACCATAATAATAATAATAATGATATTATTAAAAAAATAATAGCTGGAGCTAAATACAGGATATTCAGCAGGACAACAACCCTAAACATACAGCAATAACAACAAAAATGGTTTACATCGAAACATGTTCATTTGTTAGAATGGTCCAAATCCCACTTAAAATATGTGGCAAGACATGAAAATTTAAATTTTTTGTTCAATTTCATGGAGCTTAAGCTGTTTTGCAAAGAAGAATAGGCAAGAATTTTAGATTTCAGTCCCTCTCCAAATATACAGACCCTCTGCAAAAAAATGGATATCATAAAGTTCATTAATTTCCATAACTCAATTCAAAAAGTTATTCTATTATTGGGCAAATGAGTATTTTGATCACATCATTCTTTTATACCCTGTACTACTCTAAGCTGTGTAGGCTTGAAAGCCAACTACCAATTAAGTAAATCAGGTGACGTGCAGCTTTGTAATGAGATGGAGTGTGGTCTAATGACATCAACATCCTATATAAGGTGTGCTTAATTATTAGGCAACTTCCTTTCCTTTGGCAAAATGG
>JAOUQT010000042.1:2377624-2392764 GCA_025769995.1 Xyliphius kryptos | reverse complement strand
TTAAAGTTGTGTGTGTGTGTGTGTGTGTGTGTGTGTGTGTGTGTGTGTGTGTGTGTGTGTGTGTGTGTGAGAGATAGTTTCCTGTAGTTTAAAAAAGAGGGTTCAGAGTCACCTGAACTGAACTCTGTCTTCATGAAGAGTGACAGGTCCAAGAAAGTTAAGAATTTAAGTAATTTTTTAAATTTAATGTTCCTCTTGTGTCTGTGTGGGGTTTCTCCAGGTTCTCTGGTTTCCTCCCACAGTCCGAAAGCATGGATTTAAGGTGACTCAACTGATCTGAATGGTCCCCATAATCTGTGTCCCAAGCCCAGGATGAGGGTTGTGTTAGGAAGGGCATTCGGCATTCTTGAACAAGTCTAATTTGCAAGTTCATCGCTGTGGCAACCCATGAATAATAAAGGGGAAAAATGCTAAAAAAAAAAGAAAAAGTCACTATGTAGTCATTTTTCATAGTAACAAATAACTCAAATTTCTTGTTTTTCTCCACAGACACCTAAAGCACATAGATGAATCAAATATCCCCTTTAGACATCAGGTGGAGACCATATTCCAGGTTTGTTGATATGATTTGTGTGTATGTCCCCCCAAGTCTGTATATCTACAACCAATATTAAAATATCAGATGCTGAATTTTTACTCATTTTGTTTTTAGTAATGTAAATGTCTCAACAATGTTCCCCTGCATTGGCTTCTTTCTTAATATCATATGTAATGATCTTAAGTACTATTACCACCACCAACTGATTTGTGTTGTAACCATTTGTATTCTATACCAGGAGCTGGAGCACAAAGTCATTGCATTGTTAAAGAATGAGCTTAAGAGATTTAAGAAACTCCTGATTTCAGATGACCCAGCATGCTCTGAGATAATTCATGAGGAAGAAGAAGTGGACCAGAACAGTTTAAATGAAGGGGCGATGAAGATGACTTTGCATGTCCTGAATAAGATGAACCAATCGGATCTTGCTACATTATTACACAATAGTAAGAGCCGTTTTTGCCATAATTTGGGATCAGTCTGGAGAGTTTTAATGCAGTGTTAGCATGAAACTTACAGCAGTCAGTCGAGCCATACATGATTGATAATTTAAAGATACAGTGTCACCAAAAATGTCTGCAGTTTAGAACAAAACAACAAATGTTAGTAGCACGAAGTGAATTATTACTATTACTCAGTATTTGAAATAAATCAGTGTTGTCTTAATAGATATTTAGTGGTTGTTTTAAAATAATAGTTTTTTTTTGTTTTTAGAGCTGATCTCTTCATACAAGCAAAAAAAACTTAAATCAAAATTCAAAGAGAAATATAAAAGAATAAATGAAAGAATCTCTCAACATGGAAACCAATCACTCCTTAATGAGGTCTTCACAGATCTGTACATCACAGAGGGTTGTGGGGGAGAGATCAATAATGAGCATGAAATGAAAAACATTGAAAAACTCTCCAGGACACCATCAACAAAGGAGAAACCTGTCAAATGTATTGATCTCTTCAGGGACAAGTCCATCAGAACTGTGCTGACTCAAGGAGTTGCTGGAATTGGAAAAACATTCTCTGTGCAGAAGTTTATTTTGGACTGGGCTGAAGGAAAATCCCACCAGGAAGTTAACTTCATTTTTCCACTTCCCTTCAGAGAGCTGAGTTTGATAAGACAGGAAAAGCTTAGTCTGATGGATCTTCTTCATAGCTTTTTTCCAGAAATAAAAAAAATTAAAGAAATAAACTGTGATGTGTACAAGGTGATTTTTATCTTCAATGCTCTGGATGAGTGTCAACTTCCTCTGGATTTCCAGAAGAATAAGTTGTTGTGTGATGTAACAGAACCAGCCACGGTGGATGTTCTGCTGACGAACCTAATCAAGGGGAATCTGTTTCCCACTGCCTTCCTCTGGATTACTTCTCGTCCAGGAGCAGCTTATAGGATTCCTCCTGAGTTTGTAAGCCAGGTAACAGAGATACGAGGGTTTACTGATTCTTACAAAGACAAATATTTTAGAAACAGAATCACTGATCAGAGTCTGTCCAATAAAATCATCTCACACATAAAGTCTTCAAGAAGCTTGTACATTATGTGCCACCTCCCAGTTTTCTGCTTAATTTCGGCGACTGTTCTAGAGAGAATGCTGTGTGAAGGAGGGGATCAAGAGACACCCAAAACTCTGACTCAGATGTTTACTCATTTTCTGATCTACCAAATTAAATACAACAGCCAGAAGTACCATGAAAAAGACCTGGACATTCAGCAGATCAGAGAGAGTTTACTGGCACTGGGAAAACTGGCTTTTAAACAACTGGAGAAAGGAAAACTAATCTTTTTTGAGGAAGACCTGAAGGAGTGTGGGATTGATGTTAAAGAAGCAGCAGTGTACTCAGGAGTCTGCAACCAAATTTTCAAAGAGGAGTTTGATCTGTACCTGGGGAAGAGATTCAGCTTCATACATATGAGTGTTCAGGAGTACCTGGCTGCTTTGTTTTCATTTTGCTCAATCAGCGACACAAGTACAGATAATTTACTCAGTCTATTTACCTTCTTTAGAAAGATAAGCATAACTGAATTCCTAAAGAGTTCAGTGGACAAAGCCTTACAGAATAAAAATGGACACCTCGATCTGTACCTTCGCTTCATTCTGGGTTTTTCACTGGAGTCCAATCGGATTCTGTTACAAGACCTACTGCCACAAACAAGAAGTAGCTTTTGCAAAACAGAGGAAATCATCCAATACATAAAGTTGAAGATCAGCGAGAATCTTTCTCCAGAGCAATCCATCAATCTGTTGTACTGTCTAAATGAACTAAACGATCAGTCTCTAGAGCAGGAAGTTCAGTCTTATCTGAACAAAGATAATCTTAATGGATTGAGACTTTCTCCTGCTCAGTGGTCAGCTCTGGTGTTTGTACTGCTGAACTCAGACGAGAAACTGGATGAGTTTTTTTTGACAAAATATGACCGATCAGAATACTGCTTTCTAAAAATGCTGCCCGTGGTTCAGGTTGCCACAAAAGTTGTGTGAGTATTTAATTCATACATATTTTGATCCAGCTTTGAACATCACACTAACTGAAACATGTTTTTAACTTTATTTAAATTTTAGGTTGAGTGGTTGTAACCTGACAGTGGAAAGCTGTGAAGCTCTCTCCACAATTCTTAGTTCAGACTCCTCCAAACTGAAAGATCTGGATCTGAGTAACAATAAATTTGAGGATTCAGGAGTGAAGAGGCTCTCTGTTGGACTGAAAAATTTACAATGTAAACTAGAAAAACTGGGGTGAGATTATATGAGATTCTTTATTACACTCATGTATTAAAATAAGTCACCTGCACTTTGTAGTTCTACAGCTCAACCTGCCCACCGCATCAGTGTCACTGCAGAACTGACAATAAACTACAAACTACAAACAAATTTCCAAAAAAGTTGGGACAGTAAACAAATTGTGAATAAAAACTGAATGCAATAATGTGGCAGTGCCAACATCTAATCTTTTATTCAGAATAGAACACAAATCACAGATCAAAAGTTTTAAGGAAATTTCAAAATTTCATGGTGTCAACAAAGTTGTGACAAGGCCATTTTTACCACTGTGTGGCACCCCCCCCTTCTACTTACAACACTCAACAGTCTGTCTGGGGACAGAGGAGACCAGTTTCTCAAGTTTAGAAATAGGAATGCTTTCCCTTTCCTGTCTAATACAGGTCTCTAACTGTTCAATTGTCTTGGGCCTTTTTTGTCGCACCTTCCTCTTTATGATGCGCCAAATTTTCTCTATGGGTAAAAGATCTGGGCTGCATGCTGGCCATTTCAGTACCTGGATCCTTCTCCTACGTAGCCATGATGTTGTGATTGCTGCAGAATGTGGTCTGGCATTATCTTGTTGTAAAATGCAGGGTCTTCCCTGAAAGAGATGACGTCTAGATGGGAGCGTATGTTGTTCTAGAACCTGATCATAGTTCTCTGCATTAATGGTGCCTTTCCAGACATGCAAGCTGCCCATGCCACAAGCACTCATGCAACCTCATACTATCAGTGATGCCGGCTTATCCTTGTCCTCTCTGGTCCAGATGACATCTAGTGTTCCATAAAGAACTTCAAATAGTGAATCTGACCACAGAACAGTCTTCCGTTTTGCCACACTCAATTTTAAAAGATCCCTGGCCCAGTGCAAACATGTGACCTTGTGGAGCTTGCTTAGAAATGGCTTCCTCTTTGCACTGTAGAGTTTCAGCTGGCAACCGTGGATGGCACGGTGGATTGTGTTCGCTGACAATGCTTTCTGGAAGTATTCCTAAACCCATTCTGTTATTTCTCTGAGAGTGGCATTCCTGTTTGAGATGAAGTGACGTTTAAGGGCCCGGAGATCACAGGCTTCCAGTAGAGTTTTACGGCCTTGACCCTTACGCACAGCGATTATCTTTACCTACTATAATCTTTTGATGATGTTATGCACGATTGATGATGACAACTTAAAAGTCTTTGCTATTTTGTGCTGGGTAAATCCATTCTGGTATTGCTGCGCAATCATGGTGGAATTACTGATCCTCTTCCCAGCTTGGCTTCAGAGAGACACTGACACTGAGAAGCTCTTTTTATAACCAATCATGTTGTCAGTTTACCTAAAGGATACATTTACTCAGATTAACCTTTTGATCTGTCATCTATGTTGTATTACGAATAAAATATTGACATTTATTATCTCCACATCATTGCATTCAGTTTTTGTTCACAATTTGTTTAGTTCCCCTTACTTTTTTGGAATCTGGTTTATACTTGTGATTTAATGGTAAAATTTATTATAATCTGTCACTTGTGGACATATGGTCATTTTATAAAAAAAAATGAGGTAACACTTTCTATGAATTGTTATCCATGACAAATAGCTATTCATAATGTGTTATAAATGCTTTTATAAAGCTTTAAACGGTATTTATGACGTTTTATAACATTTGCCTATGTTAATGTACACACAAGGTTTTATAACACAAAGTGACATAACGCGTTATAATATTACCTTACTTAAACTTTTGATTCTTTGGATGATTAGACATTTTTATTAAAAACAAAATTATTACACTTTACTTAAAGTCTGAAAAGAGCATTTACAAGCCTTTTTAAGTCGTTATATACCACTATTTATGCAGTCTCTTTCTAAGAGTAATGACAAAGAGTACTGACAACACTTTACTTTATGCCTGTAAAGATAGCTATTAGCCTTTATAAACATTTATGAGTCATTTTCAGGAAAAGCACTCATTAAACACAAACATCATGTGGCTTTATGTCACTGGTCTCTATAGGTTAATGAACAGGTAAAATATATAATTTATAATGCATTATGTCACTTTGTATTTTAATGCCTTATGACATGTTCTTATACCACTTTATAAATGTTGTTGTGTACATTTATGGACATTAAGATCTTATGACAAGTATTATAAAGTGTTATGAATGCTTTATAACGCTTTATAAATGTGTTATTTATGCATTATGAACACTGGATTTATGTGTTACCAAAAAATCACACAGATGTTTATGATCACATTGTAATAGAGATACTGTATGTAAGTCAAGTGACAAAATACAAAATTTTAGTCATTTAATATGTTTTTATGATAGATGCTTTAATTTATACATTAAAGAATTAGTATTTGGAGCAAAAACATGTTCAATATACCAATGCATCATGGAAAGCCCTGTTTTAGTGCAGGGATAAGAGGGAGCAATTGTCAGATGAGGTTTTTCTGGTTAGTTTAAGCAGTCATGGGTGGTACTTGCAACTGACAAAAGGCAATATGCTGCTGATATATCAAATTAGCTGCATTGTCTGGAAATAATTATTTTTGACTCTATTTCTGGTTGTAAAATACATACAAGTATTTGCAATCAATCATCAGTATTTGGTAAATAATTATATTTTTATAGTTGCAGGAAAATTGGTAAAAGTAATAATACCATTAAATTCCATACGCATAACAATAGTCGATGCTATCAGTCAAATATGTGCTCTAACGTTCAACACATCAAAAAGACAGAGAAAGCAAGATTACTTTCTTATATGTGTTTTCACTTCATTCTGCTGTCTCCACCCTTTTATGTCTGATGTGTCGGTGTTGTACATGTTGATCTTTTGAGGTGTATGTGTGAGAGCATGTCTGCTTTTGTGTACCCAAAAGCTTTTATATCCTTACATCTGTGTGTTAATTCTGTAATGGCACATAATCATCTGTTTTTGGTGAGTTTCCTGTGCTAAATGGATGTGTAATGTCTGTTTATTATTGTGAATTCTGTCCTTCCTGCATCTGTTAATATAACTAACCTTGAGGCCACTTGTAGATAAAACCTTCATATACTTACCGATTTCCTCTTTGACTCATGTATACCACAAAGAAATGATCCACATGTGCTGTCGATTTAGTGCTCATCAAAACCAGACACACAGACATACACACACAGAAATGGAAATGATCCTATAGATGAAGATGGATGTAACAGGTGGAGCTGTAATCCATCCTTCAGTGGAAATTGAAAAATATTTTAATGACACTTCATAACAAGCTAAAGAGCAGTTATATGTCAGTTCTAGCTACACACAGTGTGAATGTCAAAATGTGCAGTTCAGCAAGTCATTTATTGCCCTGATACTGTACTTATTAGATTTTACAGTTGCACTTTCTTGAAATGTTAACATGATGTATTTTGTGACTGTTATCAAACAATATTTCTTTTTTAAACATTTCTTATGTAAAAAATATAAGGCACTTAATATGTGTCATCTCTTTAGCGCCTGGAGCAAGGGTAGAGTGGAGAGAATGACGTGAGGTGCTTGGTGTATAGCGACTGGCACACAGGTAGACTAGAGGGGTGAATTCAAGGCAGCTAATGTGAAGCTAATGCTGTAATGCATGCTACGACTTGCACGTCAACAGCAAAGAGCTTTATTTTACATCGGAGGGGAGGACGCGAAGCGCTTGGCGCCTAGCGATTGGCACACAAGTAGGAAGGAAGGGAAGACCCGAGGCGCTTGGTGTATAGTAATTGGCGCATGGGAGGGGAGGGGCAGATGCGTAGAGATGCGCAGATGTATAGTGGAGGGGCAGATGTGGTGAAGGAAATGTGAAGCTAATGCTGTAAGGCAACAGCAATGAGGACATGTGACTATATGTGTCCAATCTCGCAGCACCGCTTTTCTTTCCAAAAACTTTTATGAAGACAGAATCGAAGAAAGTTATCCTGACAAATAAGCAAATCAATGAGTTACCTCAATGCTCACCACCCGGGTGAAGAACGAGTAATGGCTATTTTACATATATAAACCCCAAAGGCATCACTCATTCAAAAACAATTGCCTTTCAACTCTTACATTGTTATCAAGTTCTCGCCCATAGCGAAGTATGGATATTACACTAGTATAGAATATTTATTAATGCACAATTAACATTTACTCACTAAATTTAACACATCAATGGTGTAAAATTAATATATCACATAAATGTACCTTGAATTTTCACATTGAATTTACATTGAATTTTTTACTATGAAATGCGTAACACTTTACATAATTCCGGTTTTCACCATGCATTATTAACACACTGAAAATGAATAGTAAAGTGTTTATAATTCTTTATAATTTTTGTCATAAATGTAATAAGAGCATGTCTAAAGGCGTAAAAACACAAAGTGACATAATGCATTATAAATGATATATTTTAACTTTTTATCAACTTATTATAGAGATAAGTGGCATTAAGCTTGATAACATTTGTGTTTAAAGAGTGCTCATAATAGTTTATAAAAGCTTATAAGCTCTCTATACAGTCATAAATTAAAGTGTCATTAATTATCCCTTTGAAAAAGAGACTGCATTCATAATAGTATATAACGACTTATAAAAGCTTATAAATGTTCTTTATGAACTTTAAAGTCTGTAATAATCTTGTTTTAAGTAAGAATATCTTAACAAATAAGTTCATATTATAATATATTATAATATTTTGTGTTATAAAACCTTATGGCAAATTGTTATAACAATTTATGACTATTATTATGAATCTATGTGCATTAACAAAGGCTTATGCAAATTTACTGAGTTTAAAACATCAATAGTATATGAACATTTTACATAAAATGAACCTTGTAAAAAAAGGCATAAAAAACGGCATTTAATATTTAACAGTTTATGTTTTACTATAAAATCAATTTAAAATTCAAATTCAAATTGTTTATTTTCAGAAAACATGGAAAATATTTTTAAATAAACCTTTGTAAATATGTTCCCTATGCAGAATGAGTTATAAGCATTTGTAAGAATGCAGCTGACAATGGAATCATTTGTTGTATTTGATTTAGTTTTTTGTGTCATTTTTAGAAAGAATGTTCCAACTTTGTACGAGTGCTGCAGCCGTACAACCAGACGCACCTGTACGTGTGTGGTACTGGGGCGTTCCATCCCATCTGTGCCTACCTGGAGATTGGCAAAAGAGCAGAGGTATGTGCACATAAGCAAAAACGCTTGAACTCAGCCCTGGTCTCTCTCTCTTTCAGAAGTCTTCAGTTTAATGCAGCAGATTTACACACTAACTTTGTGATGACTAGAAGAATTATTCAGAGGCTAGTATCTCAGGTTAACACTTTAGCTGATGGATTTCAGTCCAACATAGTGCAGAATTAGAGGAAGCAAAAAGGAGCACATTTGTTGTGAAGTAGTGATTCATCAGTGGAGAATGAGATGTCCTTTGGCAAATGGCAAAGCCTCTAATTGAAGCTTTTACACAGTATTTCTGTCTGTACTGGATTATCATTATATAACAGTCATTATAAAATTCACATTCATTTTAAAAGTGAGTAGGACAACATACACAATTGCATGTAAAGTAAAACTGTTTTCAGACTGCAGATAGTGAAGTATTGTAAACTATGATAGGATAGGGTGCTTTTTGTGATAAAAGCCAATTAAGAAAAAAAAAATAATATAAGATAATGACAAGATTGTAATGAGTTAGTGAGATATGGCCAAACTTAGGTAGACCCTCCAACTTAATATTTAATATGTTGATCTGCATAAAATGTTTTACAGCCAAGTTACAAATCACTTGCTGTTCGCATGTCTTTTTTATCATAGTGATGTTTTAAAATACTGCCCTCAAAAACAACTGGGATGCTCTTCCGCCTCACAGGAGGTTTTCATGGGTTAGAAAATTATGGAAGTTACTCATATGTCCATTTTTTAATAAGGTCTGACATGTTTGTAAAGGTATAGAACAAGTTTTAAGGGAAACAAGGAATACCATTAAAGTTTGGATTAAAAAATAATATAAATAATAATAATATATAATATAAACAATGTTTGCATTATCTAATAATCACACAGTTGTTTACACTTGAAAGTTACATATTTTTTGTGGTGCTATTAAAGTTTCCATGCGGACATTATTTAGTCTTATGCAAACATCTGAACATTGTTGATGAAATTTCATAGCAAAACCTAATCAACTTTTTTTTGCTTAAAATAAACTAAGTATGTTAAGTGCTTTAAGAGTAACTACGATGAGAGTAGCTGCTCGGCTTCCTGTAGCTGCTCGCATTCAGTACAAGGTGCATTCTGGCCTAAATGTAAACCATTTGTATAGCATGCCCTATAGCTGGTGTTAATGATTATTTACAATACAATATTTATTAAAGGAATGAGTAACCATAATCCCTGTAATTCAATTGTTATGTATAAAACGGCTTGTTCCGGTCTTAGAATCTGATTGGCTGAGCCGTTTGTCCAGCCGTGACAATAATGCACCGCTGACCGCTTCACATTCGTATCATTGCTTGAGATACAATACATTATTTTTCCAATGTTTTTTTATAAGCTGTGTTTAGTAAATTGACCTTAAAGGCAGTATTTGAGAAACCGTAAATCTATTACTTAGCAATCAACATTCACTGGACTACATTACATTGTGGAAGACCGGTTTATTAACAATTTTTCTTTTAATGTATAAATTTATAAATCAAACCTTGTTTTTTTTATTATATTGTATTTGTAAACATTTTTTAAAAGAAACAAGGCACTCGAGGTTGTGCATTATTATGGATATTGTGAGGGTGATTAGGGTGTTGAGCCAGCAATCTACGGGCTGTGGATTCAAATCCTCGGTTCACTGAAGTTACCAATGTGGGTCCTTGGGCAAAGTCCTTAATTAATTCTAGGGATTCTGTATGTAACTGTGTGTTCTGACGCCAACAGTTAAATACTGGGCTATTTGTAAGTTGCTTTGGATAAAAGCATCTGCGAAATTACCTAATGTAAATGTAATAAATCACATAAAAGTTGTGCAACTGAACTCTGCTGTGCTTTGTGCCTAACAACACCTCTTTTCCATGATTTAGTCACAATAATGCACATCCTTAAGTGTCTTATTGCTTTAATAAATATTATATATTCAATAATACTAATATAAATAAAATATACAGTTGGAGGCTTGTGGTTAAGGAACCAGCCTTGCAACCTGAAGGTCGCCGGTTCGATTCCCAGTCCCACCAAGTACTATGGCTGAGATGCCCTTGAGCAAGGCACCTAACCCCAATTGCTCCTGTATGCAAGGCTGCCCACCGCTCCACGCACGTGTGCTCACTTCACCATTGTGTGTATTTCTCTGCACGGATGAGTTAAATGTGGAGGACAAATTCCTCTGTGTGTAAGCACAGTAGGCAAAATAGATCACTTAATTACTTTACTGTATGTTTGTACAGCTTAAATTAATAAACATCTTTCCTTCAGGACAACATATTTAGACTAGACATCTCACAACTTGAAAATGGCCGTGGAAAAAGCCCTTATGACCCAAAGATGCTGTCATCTTCTCTACTGATTGGTGAGTGTCATTATGTACTACTACGTATGCAGTCTCTTTCAAATAAGTAATTATTGACAACACTTAACTTTATGCCTGTAAATAGATCTTATATGCTTTTTATCAAAAAGTGAGCTCACTTATAAAATAATTTTCAGAAAAATCATTTGTTAAACACAAATGTTATAAGGCCTCATGTCACTGTTCTCTACAGTAAGTTAAAAAACAGTTAAAATATATCATTTATAATAAATAATGTTTTTTTGTGTTCCAAAGCATGTTATATGGCATGTTCACACTTTATGAGTGTGGTTATGTAAATCTATGGATATTAATCAAGTTGGTTACACTTTACCTAAATCCGGTATTCATAATGCATTATAAACATATTTATAAAGCTTTATAAAATATTCGTAATGCTTTATAAAACTTGTTATAAACCTTTGTTAATGTCCATAGATGAATTATGATTACCGGATAATCCAACGTTTTACCATTTTTTCTGCTTTAAGTGAATGTCTTATTAACTGACTCTATTTTGTAATGAATAGATGGGGAACTATATTCTGGAACGTCAGCAGACTTCATGGGGCGTGATTTTGCCATTTTCCGAACGCTTGGAGCTCAGCACCCAATCCGGACAGAGCAGCATGATTCCAGATGGCTGAATGGTAAGACAGGCCATCTGTTTAAATGAGAACGCTGATGATGGAGATGAGCTGAGCAGGTATCTGTGTCTGTGTGTGAGAGTGGGTATATGACTTTAAATCTCTACAGTGGATTGGGGTGCTGAGTGTTTCCTCTGACAGATTTCCTGAATTAATATGGATTTACAAGAGACAAAAGGTCAATTTCCTTTTTTTTTTTTGCTGGCCAACTCATATTTTCCCAAGACGTTAATCTTCTTTATCTCTTTGGAGGTTGGTTCTCATTTCACCCATGAAAGGCTCAGATCTTGGATCACCAGTGCTACCATTAATGCTGCCATAATAAATATGAAAAGGATGCCTTTGTTGTGGTTCTCTTTACACCTTAATCCCAGTCATCTGTTTCCACGGATACATCAGATCTCACCTTTATTGTTCTTCGCTGAATGCTGTCTCCTCCTCACAAAAGAGTCAACGTCGTTTGTAGGATTAGTCAAGTGGTCATTCTATCGAGCATCTTATCAATAGAAGCAGTCACAAGTCTAATGCACAATGTTCAAGAGTTATTGAGTGACAGCTTTTCATTCAATGGAGCTTTTGCAAATTCTCAGGCATCTTTTCTGTTTTGGCCTATCTATGACATTAGCATTTCTCACTTAGAATTAGCTCACATGCTTGAACTATGTTAGCACTAAGCTTTCTAAAATGAGAGCTGATCTTATTGTAAGGACCACTAAAAAAAAAAAAACCTTAAAAATGGTTTTAGATATGTATATTAATCTTCTCTGACATTCAAATTACTTATTCTGAGTGAATCGTGATATGATTCATCATCTTGCTAATTTATCAGATTATTCTAATTGGCCCTAATACTAGAATACTAACAATAACCACGTGATTACACTACACCAAGAAATACTGACCAAGCATGTTTTTAAAAACAAATTAATAATATGTAAGGCTATACTTTGCTGACAGAACAGCCTTAATTTGGTATTGTGTTGTGTATTTTGAAATACATTTTAGCACACTACAGTAATCTGAGTTACTGTTTTTTTTTTTAAACCAGTGTTTCTGTTTTTTTTCTCTATTTTTCTAGCTTTTAAGTTGCCACTTACTGATTGACTTTTCTTAATTGCTCTATTGAAGTATAATTCAAAATCATACCCTTAGTGGCAATTTTACTAGCTACAGCTCAATCTCCGATTATCATATAAATAGAATCAATAGTTCTACAATTACATTCTGTAGTACATATTTTGTTAGTTCTGTCTGTTCTCGGATGATCAGAACCCCGACAGAGCAGGGAGCAGTTTTAAGCTTGTGGTTAAGGAACCAGCCTTGCGACCTGAGGATTGAAATAAATGAGTTTAGATGTGTTTTTATAAAGTTCCTTTAAGTTGGTTATATGCTTTGTACAGGATTTAGGGTTTTATTTTGTGTCTGTAGCAATTGTCGTTTTTGTTTATTTATCCAAAAGAGTATTTGTTATGTCAGACATCAATGTGGAACAAGTGTGCCTGGCAAATCTCTCCTCAAGGCCATTGCAAAGATGTGAGATGGTGGTGGTGTGGGCAAGTTTATGTCATTGAATCATATATTTATATTTTGCTTTGTGCACCTTGTGTCATACCAGAACAGAATGGGTCTTCCACAAACTGTTCCCACAAAGTTGGAAGCATAGAAGAAATTATACTAAATGCATACTTTGTTATACACCTATGGCAAAAGGAATTGAGTAATTAGGAGGTGGGTCCTAATTAGGAGGTGAGTCCAGTTCTGCATATAGTGTAGGTTTGAACTAAATACAGCCCAATGTAGCATGAATATGTCTGTAAATGGTGGAATAAGTCTAGCTCTCAACAGTCGTGCTGAAAATTATGGTAACACTTTACATAAAGTCAATATTCATAATGCATTATTAACACATTAATAAAGCTTTGCAACATATTTATAATGCTTTATAACATTTATTTTAAACATCTGTTGTTCTGTTGTTTTAAACATCTATTGTACATAGATGTTTATACTCACAGTCATAAAGGGTTGTAACAAAATTGCATAAGGCTTTATAACATTATGCAACATGATTCATTATAATATAAACTTTCTTACTTAAAACAAAAATATTTTAATTAACCTAAAGTCTGTAAAGAGGATTTGTTATTCTTTATTAGTCATTATTTTCTAAAATTAATGTATTTTTTTTCATAGAAATAATAAATGACAAAACTTTACCTAATGCTTATAAAGAGCACTTATACACATTCATATACAGCTAGAAACATTTATAATGTAAATTTCAGGAGAGAATATAGTTTAATAGTTTGATACTTGTTTTTACAATAAGTTAATGAATGGTTAAAATGTTAATTTTATGATGCATTATTACTTTGTGTCATAAAGACTTATGGCACATTCTTCATAACACTTCATGACTCCTGTTATAAACAAGCACATTAACAAAGGATAATGACAAGTGTTATGGCGCATTATGAATTTTTTATAAAGATTTATGAATGGGTTAATAAAGCATTATGAATACCAGATTTAAGTAAATAGATTCTTTACTTTTAGCTCTATAACAACGGTATAAGTGATTCAGCAGGATAAAGGGATTGGACTAAAAAGGTTTGAAAATGTGATTGAATATGTGTGTGTAGATTCAATTTACAATTTTTATATTTGTATTTTGTCAAAGCTTTATAAATATATTTCTGAAATTTTTGAAAGGCAGTAAAGAATATTTAGGATTAAAGCACGTAGATTTTTTTTCCTCCGTCAAAAAGTGTAAAAGTCATTGGGCAGCCAAGACTGTAAGTGCAACTGACAACTTGGAGAGCAGGTGCAGCTGCTGTGCATCTCTGCACAAATTCAGACCGATTCCGCTCTCCCGAGCTTCAACCAAACAACTTCGCCACTCTGACCCCTCTGAAGAAGGCATTTTTTGTATGGGTTAATAAAGCATCATGAAAACCAGATTTAAGTGAATTGAAAAAAATAATATCCTCTCAGATGTTTTTTGGCAAATTAGCAAAACGTTCTTTCGCGAATTAGTCCTAGGTTTTTGGTCCCCATGTCCCCCATGTCCCCATTAGTCTCCATGTGTTTGATGTAAAAAAAATTCAGCAGCGCATGCTCTACAATAATTATCAAAAAAAAAAGTTAGAGTTTTCCTTTCAGTCCGGCTGCTATATGCAAATAAATCCAATCCAAATTCTTATTAATTCATTATTTTTCCAAAATTGTAAAACTCAAAAACCCTTCTCTTAAATATTCTCCAACTTTACACACAAATCAAATACGAGTCCCTGTGAATGCTGATACTTATGTCCGTAGTGCCATAACAGCTACATTTCTGTTTCTCACCAACCGCAAATTCGATCAAGCTCAAACTCAACACACATCATCTGCTGTCCAGTCTAAAACAAAGGCTTAAAATGCCTTTGTTATTTGCCAACTCAAAATGTCAACTTCCTTTCATAAACATTATGACCAAAATTAATCAATCAGCTGTCAGCAGACATTTGACGGCCTTCCCATTGACCAATGATCATCAAACATTACTGGTTTCTGCATCTGCTCAATCTTTAACAGCCCACCAAGTTTTATAACTCTATGTCTATTAAAAAAAACTGTCCTATGTCTGTCTCTCACA
>JAOUQT010000042.1:2283380-2293544 GCA_025769995.1 Xyliphius kryptos | reverse complement strand
GGATTTAGAGAAAGCTTATGATAGGGTGCCGAGGGAGGAACTGTGGTGTAGTATGAGGAATTCCGGAGTGGCTGAGATGTACGTTAGATAGTTTGCTCTGGTAATGGACAGACTAACAGATGAGGTCAGACAGGTATCACTGTGGACTATGATGTTTGCAGATGAAATTGTCATGTGGCTTGTGGTTAAGGAGCCAGCCTTGCGACCGGAAGGTCCCTGGTTTGATTCCAAGTAGCAACAAGTCATGGCTGAAGGCACCTAACCCCCAGTTGCTCCCCGGGCTCTGTGCTGGCTGCTCACTGCTCCGGTCACGTGTGCTCACTTCACCTGTGTGTGTGTGTATGTGTGTGTTTCACTGCATGGATGGGTTAAATGCAGAGGACCAATTCACTCCTTGTGTGTTTTATTGGTTTATTAACGTCAACTTCGACATCGACGGCCATATTGATGACAGAAACAAGGTCATATTCGTACATGCAAGGTTCACGTTTTACCCTTAAGCCATATCCAAACACAAGTCAGTGACAATTTAGCATCTCCAATTCACCTAGCATGCATGGCTTTGGAGTGTGGGAGAAAACCGGAGCACAAGGAGTAAACCCAAGAGAACACTGGGAAAATATAAAAAAAAACTCCACACAGAATTTACCAGGTCACCCAAATCGGGGATCGAACCCGGGTTCTCTTGCGTGGCGCCACAGCATCACCATGTCCCCATTCCTTGTTTGTAACAAGTGATCACTTGAGTTACTGTTGCCTTTCTATCATATTCAAACCAGTCTGTCCATTTTCCTCTGACCTCTCACATCAAAAAAGCATTTTTGTCTACACAACTGCCCCTTGCTAATTATTTTCTCTTTATCTGACCATTCTCTATAAACCCTAGAGATAGTTGGGCATAAAAATCCCAGTAGATCAAACCAACCCGTCTGGCACCGACAACCATGCCATGTTCAAAGTCACTTAAACCACTATTCTTCCTCATTCCGATGCTCAGTTTGCACCATCTCTACATGTGATTTAGATATTTGTGTTAACAAGCAACTTAACAAGCATACTCACACACACTCACACACACACACACACACCTGTGTTTGAATCCTTCTGAACTATTTCCTATTACAATGTTGTAATCTAACAAGGTTCATCAGAATTGCTGTAATAACGTGGAGAAATGGCATCATTAAAAACTGTCTAACTCCTACACGTACACACACACACTTACACACCCACACAGGTTGTCCGCCTCTGTGCTATCCCCCCATTATCAACCTTGCAGTTCCCATTTCATCCCCTAGGGGGCCGCAAAAGAACCAAGACCTAAAATGTCACCGCAAAATCAGTACAGCTCCGAGATCTATCCCTTTATAACAAATCTATCTGTCTGTCTATCTATCTATCTGTCTGTCTATCTATCTATCTGTCTGTCTCTTTCTCTCTCTCTCTCTCTCTCTCTCTCTCTCTCTCTCTGTCTATCTGTCTGTATTTATATATATATCTATCTACAGTTCATTTTGGAGCGTACTGTCCTAGTTTTATCAGTCAGTACTGCCGCACATCAGCCATCTTGGATCTGGAATTCCTCATTTCCCAGCAGGCATTGCGTGAAGCTTTCTCCGAGTCTGAATTGGTTGTTGCTAAACAGAGACACCAGAAAATCCAGGAGCTCTTACAGGTATTACAATATTATTGTTGATAACATTACAGGTGTGTGTGTGTATGTGTGTGTATATATGTGTGTGTATGTGTGTGTGTGTGTATACTTTATCAGGAGGGACATACATTGGGGTAAAAAAGTATTTGGTCAGTCACTGATTGTGTTTCTTCTGCTACTTATAAAGATGAGAGAGGTGTGTAATTTTTATCAGAAATTTAACTATGACATTCATTCATACGTTTATTTTCTATTTCCACTTAATCCTAGTTTTACGCTCACGGGAAAGGCAGTGCCCTCCCGGCAACTCTGGGAGCAAGGCCAAGAACAACCCTAAACAGGGCGCCAATGCATCCTAGGGCACACATACAGAATTGCACACAAATTCACACAATAATGGGGAAACAGGAAACCAGAGTACCTGGAGAAAACCTGTGTGAACAGGGGGAAACTCCACACAAATATCTCTCAGGTCGCAACATCTAGGGTTCAAACCCGGGAACTTCTTGCTGTGAGACCACAGCACTATGCACTGCGCCACTTCAACTTTGAGACAAAATGAGAAAAAATGCAGTAAATCACTTTGTAGTAATTATAAAGAATTAATGTGTCAATTCTGGTGTAAAATAAATATTTAGTCAATAAGAAACAATCAGGATTTCTGTCTCTCACAGACCTGAAACTTTAAGAAGCTCTTCTGTCCTCCACTCGTTACCTGTATTAATGGACACCTGTTTGTCCTCGATATCTGTATAAAAGACACCTGTCCACAGCCTCAAACAGTCAGACTCCAAACTCAACCATGGACAAAAACAAAGATCTGTTGAAGGACACCAGGAATAAGATGGTAGACCTGCACCAGACTAGGAAGAGTGAATCTACAATAGACAGCTGGTTGGTGTGAATAAATCAACTGTGGGAGCAATTAAGTTAAGGGAAGAATAATGGGGCATGTATCGTGAGATTTTAATCCAAATCTCTTTCCATCAGTGAGAGCATTGAAGATAGAACATAGCTGGGTCTTCCAGCAAGACAGCATGATGTTCCCAACAACACCACTTGGCCAATGGAGTGTCCCTGCCAGTCTCCAGACTAGATAATTTGTGAGAAGAGTTGAAAGTCCATGTGCACTGTACGAAATTTATACGTTGTAATGAACTCACATTTGAATTCCCTCAGGTCACAGAGTTCACATCAGATGTACACTTTTCCAACTTTATTGCAATAAATGCTGAAGAATTAATCCAAACCATTGTTTATGGTAACTTCTGTGAGAATCTGTCTCTCTGGACGCTTCCTTTTATAGCATTTTACATATATGCGTGTAACATTTATGGAATTCTGGAATTTTAGGATGGTGGGTAACTCAGTCAATAATCAAGTTCAAACCCTCACCACTGCCAAACTGCCTCTGTTGGGTTCTTGAGCAAGGCACTTTACCCTCCACTGCTCTAACAATCTGCAAAATACTGCTTCTGAAACCTATTTACAAAGTCTGTCCATCTTTTCTCTCTCTCACTTTGTGCTTGAGCTTGGCTTCTTTCTTGGCAGATCCTTCCTGCAAGTTTATGGATCCTAAGGTTGGCTTGGAGCTCTTGTTTTACTGGACGTCCTGTCCTTTATTTTTATCCAGATCTGGCAGTGCTTGTGGAATTGTTTCTGCCGCAATAGAGGTCCAGTTGTTGTATGCGAGTCATGAAACGAGGACAGATTCTGCTGGAAGTCTGATTAGAAAACCTGAGCTTTCCAGAGATTTCTTAGGAACACCGGAGCTTCTGGATCTGAATCTTTTTAAAGCTCTATTCATGTTCCTGATCTAACTGTATTTCTACGGCTGTTTGTGTAAAAGAAAGCAACAGCATGGCAAAGGTTGTTGATTTCTTACAAAACCTAAGAGTGTAAGGGTCAAAGTCTCCAGAAGAACTATGTCTGATTCTCCAGTATTCTCCTAATTCTCCAGTATCCCAACATTTTCTGTGGAAATCTATCATTATTCTGTTAGTGGTTGTACAGTGGCGATTCACTTGAAAGAGGCCCAGAATATTCTGCTGTAACTTCTGTTACGATGAAGCAATTGGAAGCAAAATAATACGCCACATACCTTGGGATTTTTTACATTGTTGCTTGGAACCTGTATCTTAGAACCTCTTAGAACCTTTATGGTTTCCTCAGAGCTTAACATCCGTAACTTGATTTTCCCATTGTTTAGGAAATGATTACAGTTAATAAGCACAAAGTTACAGTAAACTGTTCTCGAAGAGATTTAAGACTTTCAGGTCGATTTAGAAATATTAAGATTATTTGATAAATGCATATTTAACTAAATATACAATATTATATACAAATAATATTTGGGGCCCCTTTCGAGTGAATCGCCAGGTAAAATCTGCTAATCCTGGTTGTGCATCTGCTGCTTGTTGAGTTTCCTGATGGCTCTACTGTAGATCATACCTGCTTACAGAAATCAGTTGTGCCTCAGCTCATGTCATGCTTGATTCAAGACCTGCATGGAGGATTGTAGGAGGGGCTAACTGTCATCTGGGCAGGTGCAATCCAGTCGTAATTTATGTGTGATTTAAATAGAAAATGTTTCTGCAACATTGCGTTGATGTTTTTCGAACGGTCTGTAAATTGTTGTACTTGTAAATGCCTGAAGTTTACTATTTTGATGATCTGAAAGTGTGTGTGTATGTAGCAGGTCGATGAGGTTTGGCGTGAAGCTCGTTGGATGGTGGAGGTGTTACAATTTGCTCGCTATAAACAGCAGCGCATCGGTGTCTATCTTGGCTCCATCATCGACTTTAGCAAAGAGAACATTGTTGAAAAAACCCCATCTACCTCATCTCAACCTGACTACCTCCCATCACCTGCACCCTCACCTGTCGAGTCACCTGCACATTCACCCGAGTCTGACCGCAAGTACCCCGGTGAGAAACTTTGTCCCGCTAAAAGGTTATTAATTCCTTTATTTTATTATTTGCCCCTGTGGGTTTTAATGCCACTGTTGGTTCTATACTCCTGTAGATCCTCTGTCTGACGATGAAGGTTCTGTGGAGGTCTTCTTGATTCCAGACAGTGATTACAGCTCCAGTCCAGGGGAACTCGACCTTCTTCCACCATCACACCCCATCCCTTATACCCACAGTCTCCCACAGCCAGACGTTTTGTGCTCCGAGAGAGGCGCCAGCTCGGGCCCAGAGCTGATAGACAGTGACTTCATCCTGCCGAGCCGTCAGATTGAGTTGCTGCACATCACAGAGAAAAAAACCGCATTGTGTGTCCGTACCAGCAGCCTCGAAGCTCCACCCACTCCATCAGCGAAAACACCAGACACATCTCCCACGAAGCTTTGGCCACTCCCTAGACCTGTGCGCTCCCTGTCGGAGGACAGCGGCAGGAATCAGAACTTTGCCCACTGCAGAAACTTAACTCACATGTCCTGTTATTCAACAGTCAGGATTTACCCACAGTATCACACGGGGCTTCCCAAAGATACCAGCGTCAAGGTGGGAATCGAAAACAGTGGGAAACTAATTTCAGTGTTGTGTTCCAATATATTGTTTCCTATATATTCTAGATATGAAGAAATAGCATCGGTTTACAGGGGCACTGTGAGGTTTTAGAAAGCATTACTAATATTCCCAGCTCCACTGCTTTGTATCTAATGGAACCATGGCTGACTCGCTGATACCTGCAGAAACCCTGTCCTCTGGAAGCAAAAGTCCTCTGGATAAGTTGTCTGGCTAACAGGTAAAAGAGAGAAACATCTGATCACTGCGGAGCTTCTGATGACAAATTTAAGATAAGCAGAATCTCTGAATCTAGAGCTGGTTTTAGAGTCTTACTTTCTGGGTTCTAGAGTCATGTGTGGATATAACACTGAGAAATCAAGAACATCGTTAGTGCTGGTTTTAAAGCTGAACCACTGAAGATGATACCCAAGGGTCTAGAGCCACACTGAAGGAATCAGAGTAACTAACCCAGCTAAGAATCCCAGAAGAGACTAAGGATACCATCCTGTGCTTCCAGACCAACCATGACTCAAAATTTCTCTAATGAGCTATAGCTCCCATGATGTTTGTAGAGAACTACGTAGACATCTACTGGTTCAAAAAACAATTCCACTCTCAATATCCAACCCCATTAGCCATTTGATATTAACATCAGCAAAAATTGGCCAAAAATACTATACTTCTGGACAGACTTCTGGACCCAATTCCCAGGTACTCACAGTACAGTTGTGTTCTGTATAATAACAGGTTATAACTATATAACTAAATAACAATGGAGTCAATAACATCCAACACACACTGACTGCACCACACTCTACACTTCTACATTCCTGGGGTTTGGATCAGAAACAAAAGTCACTCCATAAATCTTCAATCAGATTGAGGTCTGGGGATTAGACTAGACACTTCATAACCTCAGTCTTGTTGGTCCGGAACCAGGATGTTGCCCCCTTTCTGGTGTGTTTGTGGTCCTATTGAAACACCCATTTCAATGGTATTTCTTCTTCAGCACAAGTAACCAGTCATGCTTCCACTATTCTCATATATTCAGACTGGTCCATGGTACTGGTTTGTGAGAAATGGACCTGACTCCAAACTATGAGAAAAGTTCCCAAACCAATATTCTCGCACCTCCACGTTTATAGTGGTCTTCTGATTGTTGCAGAACTTACAGGTCACTGAAGATCTTTGATTTTCCTGGAGCTGCTAGTGTTTTTTCACTATTACTACAATTATTCTCTGAACTTCTTTATATGATGTTTATATAAAACAAGAGCTAAAAGCATCAGCTACAACATTTCCTGGCCTTTTTATTTAACTAAGGGCCAACATTGGCATCTGTTCTTCCCAGAATGAATGAATGACCTCACTATTAGAACTTCACACTAATATTCATTTGTACACCCCCTTTTATTAAATGAGTGAATTACATCTAATTATCTGTGTCTATGTCATGATATTTGATTGTGTTGGTTGCCCATTACGCGGCTACGTCAATGCCATCACACATTAAACACATCAGTGATGATAAACTGTTATTATTCTGAACACAACTCTACCTCACAGTACCCCAGTGTGATTTGGGGAAACCGGGTTCCAAGATGCCAACATACTGGGAGATAGTAATTTCTCTAGATGTCCTATTTGTTGGATCACGAATAAACACTGGCATGGGCGAGGAATAATGGCACAGGTTTATATTTATAAAAAAGTAAAGAATTTAAAAAACACTGAGGCTGTATCACGCCACTGCATCAAGAACATAGAGAACTATGTGAAGGGTTCTTGATTGAATTCTAAAGAATCTAGAGCTAACCAGATGAGAGAGAAGGGGGCGAGAGAAAGAGATTACCCACAATGCCCAATCAGATTTCGGAGAACCACTTCGAGTAATTCCATAACCGGTGGTAGGATACTGTACACCACCCTGTTGCGTCAGTATGGGGCCAGAATCTGAGGTGCCGACAAAATGACGGTGCATATTACAACACATGGAAAAGTGTACACTCTGAGCGGGAGGTGGTTCTATAATTGCCCCCCCAGAGTTAAGAACTGCCCACCCATAGTAATCATCAGCACAGTAGTTAATAAATGTTTTTTATATGGCAGAATATTAGGGGTGGCATTTAAGTGATCCAAAGCAGGATTTTCGTTGTTGCCCAATCAACTCATTCATATGGCCACCCCAAGATGACATCTGAATCACATGGGTCCGAATCACTCTTGAAAAGATTACTCCCACTCTAAATTAAGTCTCCAAATGTCTCACCCCATTCACTTTCTGTTCAAAATGACCAGATAAGCCACACCCACCACAAACCAAGTCCTGCTTCTAAACAAGTTACTTCATGTCCTCAAATGTCCTTGAACATTTCTTGGTCATTGTTTGAGATGTCCATCTATTTACTGAACCTTTCTGTCCACGCCTCAGATTCTAGTGTTCTGCCATTTCTCTGCCAATATTTGTGGATTTTGATGCGGACGCTAAAAGTGCACAGATGAATTGATTCTAGACACGAAGCACTGCGGAGTTTATAACCCTGTGAACTGTGTGTGTTTTGTTTTGTAGCTGAGAGTGACAATACACACCACGGCGAGGGAGATGGTGCAGCTGTTGGTTCGGGAGATAAACAGGCTGTGCGCACGTCTCCAGAGCGCCGTCCGTCAGTGTGTGTGTCCCGCACAGGTGTGTTTGTGCGGTGCGGAAGCGTGTGTGTATCCGCCAGAGCAGCTTGAACACTTTGCGCTCGTCCTGCTGACGGAGGGGCGAGAGAAATGGCTGCAGGACGATTTCTGTCCTCTCACACTCCAGAACCCGTGGACTCATGGCAGACTGTGTGTACGGTTAAAACCATGTTCTGCTGTGGTACTACAGCATGGCAGAGCCACCGCAGTGTAGTGCGTGCGCACACACACACACACACACACACACACAAAATCAAAATAATTCATAGGCAATATGAAAACTCAAACTGAACTGAACCAAACACATGGGAACTGCACATTAATTCCATACTGTCTATAAATATGTGGGTAACTGCAATGTACCTGTGATTAATCCATCTGTTTTCACACACACACACACACACACACTTACACACACTTACACACACTTACATACAGCTGTAATGTTTAAATACTTTTGGAAAAGTAGCAAACACTTCCAGACAAATGCTCTGATGATGGCCAGTGCAATGTCATCAAAACATAGCCAATCACATGCACTCTAGAGCTACATCATCATATCTGATCCTCAGCACCAATCACAATCTAGAACCATACAGATGAGTGACAATTAGCATTCTAGATATGCACTGAGAATTATGACCAGTTATGAATGTAATTGAAAGAATCTTAGAGCCATATTGTCCATTTTAAAACCGTAATGAACATTCTAGAGCCACACTGACCATTCCAAAACCACATTGGACATTCTGGAGACACACTGACCATTCCAAAACCACATTGGACATTCTGGAGACACACTGACCATTCCAAAACCAAAATTCCAAAAATGTATATTCTAGAGCCTCACTGTTCATTTCAAAACCGCAATGGACATTATAGAGCTGCACTGAGCATTCTAGAGCTGCACTGAGCATTATATCTGTAATTAGGTCGTAATGATTTGGTTCATGTTTATTAACACAATCTAGAACCACGCTCAGTAATCTAGAACTTTGATGATTATTCCACAACTGGATATAAAAGAATTCAGAAGTCTTTGAATTTATTATCAGATTAAAGAAGTAGTCTGAATGAACTCAGAGTGGATCCAGAGCAACGGCACTGATTCATACACACATCTATGTGTGTGAGGATTACACGCTAGTGTGGGCGTGGTGGCTGTCTGGCCAATGGCAGGATTTTCATTACTCTGATAGTGTATAAACATCAGTCGTTCACTTCAAGAAGAAATTGTTCTAACATGCTGTATTTTTAAAAATGTTTTTTCTGTAATAGTGAAATGATGATCTTCCTGATGCAATATGTGTGTGTGTGTGTGTGTGTGTGTGTGTGTGTGTGTGTGTGTACCTCTGTGAGAGTCAGAGATCGACAGATACATAACCACTCCATTCAGGATTAATAAGAATTTATATGTTTTGTGATCAGGTAAAAGATGAAAAGATTCCTATCTGTTACTTTAAAGAGCGATAAAGTGTGTGTGTGTGTGTGTGTGATTTATTTTAATTGGATAGAATGATGACCACTGATGGACAGTAAAGTTTTACACTGGAGACATAAAACTGACTGCTCCTCTATCTCTGCACACACACACACACACACACACACACACAAATAGAGCATTACCGAAGATAATGTAAACACATTAAAGTTAGAGTCTTAATATTATTGCTGTAACATTAACAAGATTTCTAGAGCTACCAAAATACTATAGATACGTTCATTACACGCCTGAGATTAACAGAGCAGATCATTCAGAGTATTCTACAAGAATGGAGAGGATTCTAGAGCTGCACTGAGGATACTATTAAAATGTAGAGTATTCTAGAGCTGCACTGAGGATGTTATTAGATTGTAGAGTATTCTAGAGCTGCACTGAGGATACTATAAGAATGTAGAGAATTGTAGCGCTGCAATGATTATATTATAAGAATGAAGAGGATTCTAGAGCTAAAATGAGGATACTATAAGAATGTAGAGGATTCTAGAGCTGCAATGTGGATACTATAAGAATGTAGAGGATTCTAGAGCTGCAGTGAGGATACTATTAGAATGTAGAGGATTGTAGAGCTGCAATGGGGATACTATAAGAATGAAGAGGATTCTAGAGCTGCAATGAGGATACTATAAGAATGTAGAGGATTCTAGAGCTGCAATGAGGATACTATAAGAATGAAGAGGATGCTAGAGCTGCAATGAGGATACTATAAGAATGAAGAGGATTGTAGAGCTGCAATGAGAATACTATAAGAATGAAGAGGATTATAGAGCTGCAATGGGGATACTATAAGAATGTAGAGGATTATAAGAATG
>JAOUQT010000042.1:2197664-2213053 GCA_025769995.1 Xyliphius kryptos | reverse complement strand
GAGGTGTGTTTTAAAAAGTTTCTTAAAAATGTTGAGTGACTCAGCCTTATGGATGTTGTTAGAAGGTTGTTCCACCATTTAGAAGGTAAATGAAATGGAGTGAGAATTGGCGCCAATCCAATTGGATTGGAATCTCCAGGCGACATTCATCACTAAAGCTCAATGAACGAGTCAGAGTGTATTTAATAAAGCTGGACTGAAGGTAAGAGGGGACAGAACCAGAGACTGTACTGTAGGCCAGAGTCAGCACCCTGTACTGAATGCAGAAGCTACAGGAAGCCAAGTGGTGCGAGAGGAGTAATGGCCTGACATAAGATCGCTTTGGCTGCTTGAACAAAAGTTGAGCTGCAGAGTTTTAAACCAATTGTAGAGGTCTGATTGTTGAAGTTGGGAGACCAGCAAGCAGAGTGTTACAATAATCAAGCCAGGATAGGATGAGAGCTTGGACCAGCAGCTGAGTAGCCTGTTCTGTTAGAAAAGGTCTGATTTTCCGGATGTTCCGCAGAATAAATCTGCAGGGACGGGCAGTTTTCATGAACTAATCTAATAGTCTATGATGATTGTCAATTGAAAAACCAAGAATATGGATAGAGTCAGTTGGAGTGATATGATTTTCATTAGTTGTTAGTTATAATCATATATATCTGTCTGTATGTGATGCTTGCATACATTTTATTATGTATTAAAAACTTATTTACATCTATAATATTAATGCTCATACACAAAGGCGCCGTTGGACCCACCGCTCTCTTCATTAACACCGGTGCTGCTACATTTTGTTTACCCGCCTGCCCCCCGTGTAATTCGCTGGCCCTTATTGATGAACACGGAGCCCTCAGGCTGCGCAGGAGCCCATGTACTTCATTAATCTTTTCCGCTTCCGTGTGCTATGTTAGCATGGTGCTAATTGGATAAGGCATTGTTTCTTGTGCAAACAGGACATCCATAACGTCTATTACCCCCGTATTACGGTTCCGCCGTCCGTCCTCGTCCGCGATACCGCACCAGAACTGGGTATCCATCTTTCAAGTTTGCTTAAAATAGTGTTTAATAAGCAGTCTGTAGGTGGGTGAGTGGGTGGGGGTGTGCGAGGGGGAAGGTGGGGCGAGATGCGTTGGGGTGGCATCACTCCCTCTGCCAGGGATGATATAAGATGAATACGTAATGAGCTAATTAACCCACAGATCCGCCGCATTTCATTTGTCTTTATGCACTTCCGCTAATAAAATGTGTTCTAGGAGGCGCGTAATCGCATCAAGTCGGGGAAATATATAAATAACGCTCACATCTGTTGTAAATTGTGCTCCTCGCGCGGTCCCCCCGGCGTCTTTTATGTGCCGCATACAAAGAAGCAACAGCAGATTTATTTATGTCGGGTTCATAAAAAAAGAAAAGAGGGAAAGCAAAAGCGGCTCTTTACGGTCGGTGCGGTCCCGAGACGACGTATCGCATGATAAATCTCAACAAGACCAACGTAAAGAGAGATGTGCACTTGCCCTTGGCCATATCAGCACTTTACTTTCAACTCTTTAAAGGCACTTTGTGCGGCTGTCAGCCCTGAAAAGGAAAAGGTCAATGGAATTGAGAGGCTTTCTCGGAGCGTCCTTTCATCATTACGCCTTAAAAAACACTCCTCTTTTCACAGCCTTCATTCTGATAAGAGATAAACCGGATAAAATTTGGATGGAAGAAAGAAACGTAATGGTTCCATCTAGCCAGAGGAACCAGCGGTGGGGCGGGGGGTTGGGGGGGTATTGTCATACCAGGTGTAAACTGAGGATTTTGGAATACAAAGCTTAGTAAACACGTTGTTTTAGAGTGGAACTGCCCTGCAGCAACCTGCCAGAGTGTCCAGCACTAAACACCCCATCAAACACTACATCATCCATCCATTCTCCACCGGGTCTGGATCGTGGGGGCAGTAGCCCAAGCAAAGAGACACTACCTCTTCAAGGGGCACACCAAGGCATTTCCAGACCAACAAAGAAAACTGTCCTGGGTCTTCCCAGGGGTCTCCACCTGATTAAACATATCTAGAATGCCCCACCATGAAGGCGTTCAGGGGGTGTCAGTTGTACTGGTCGTCAACCAGACTTTGTGGACATATTTTGGAATACAAAGCCATGTAATCACGTTGTGTTAGAGTGGAACTACCCACCTGCTCCCCCAGCACCCCGGAGTGTCCAGCACTAAACACTCCATTAAACAACTTACGGATGGAACTACATCCATCCATCCCTCTGTGTTCCACTGGGTCTGGGTGGCGGGGGCAGCAGCCTAAGCAAAGAGACCCTAACTCTTCAGGGGGCACATCTAGGCATTCCCCAGGCCAACCAAGAGATATAAGCTCTCCATCTTGTCCTGGGTCTTCCCTGATAGAACATATCCGGAACAGCGCACCAGGGAGGCGCCCAGGAGTTGTCAAGGAGAAATCTAAATCAGATTCCCTCCAAACTACCTCAGAAGTCTCCTCTCAATTTGGAGGAACAGTAACTGTACTCTAAGCCTCCTCTGAATTATTCAACCCCTTAGACCCTATCCTTAAGTTTTAAAGCCCAACTCATTTTAGCCACTTGTACTTGCGACCTGATTCTTTCGGTCACCACATAGGGTTCGTGGATATAGGTGAGGGTAGGAACGTAGATTGACCGAGTTTTGCCTTCTGGCTCACAATGTACCAGAGCAAAGTCCACATAACTGTAGACGTCACAGCGATCAGTCTGTCAACCGGGATGAACTACCATGGACATCCAATGCCCTTCTGAATAATTCTCACAGTCACGCTACAAAATATTAGTATAAAACTATAAAACCTATCCTGAAGTGTGGATTCATTGTGGGTTATAGCTGAAAGACAGGTGGCGCTACCACCCTGTAAGGATCAACGGTACCTTGGCGTTCACAACGTATAGGACCAGTCATGGTCCTGCCACAATAACAACTTGGCAAAGAAGGCTCGTCAGTGTCCCTTTCACCTCCGATGCTTAAGGGACTTCAAACTACCCTCCAAGGTCCTGCGAAACTTCTACTCCTGCACCGTCTAAAAAAATCCTCACAGGTAATATCATAACCTGCTTCAGAAACAGCACCCAACTGGATGGATGGTCCAAACAGAGGGTGGTATGATCAGCTGAGCGCCTCACCGAGTAGGTTTTTTTTGCTCACTGAAGGCTAACAGAGAGGATGAGGAGGAGATTCTGCCCAATGGCTATTCGGACTCTGAAGCAGGACAAAACTAAATTCCATCCTGCACACGGCACAAGTTCATAATATCTCTCGTGCAGCTTTAAATGCCACTTTACACTGCACTTACACGGCACACTTAGATGCACATTGTGCATGTTTCCATTTTTTTATTTAACTTAGTCACTTTTTAAGTTCTTTTACAGTTTTCCTTAGTTGTAGTTTTTTTTTACCTTGTCTATTATTGTAATATATTTCTTTTTACTTAACTTACTTTATTCCTAAATTTATTCTTAAATCAAATCTCAACTATTTCAGTTATTCGTGATGGCAGTCCTCAAAGCATTTTACTGGTTGCTGTACCATATACATCTATACACGGAACAAAAACGTGATTTGAACTGGGAAGTCACTTAAGCTTCCATGTGTAACATGTAGGTGTCTCAATATTTCAGTAATATTCGCTCTGGTTTCAAAGAAAACTGTCTAAAAAGCATCAACAGTTCCAGTTTTACCCGTCGCATCCTCCCGCGTTGGACGCAGCAGCCCATTCGATTACAGAAAGTAAACAAGTCGCACAGAAGAACATTTTTAATTCCTGCTACTTTTACTCTATTTGCTCACAGCTTTAATAAGTTTCTTGTCTGGCATCTAACATCGCGATGAAAGATTCTGGATCATGCAAAATCGTGGCCAAAAACATTTATTCGCAGGGTTATTTATGATAACAGGATGATGTGTTCAACTAATCTGCATGATTGTAGGGAAATTGGACTCGGAAATTGAAAATGGCTATTTATTTAAGCAAAAGGATGTCTGATTTACAGAGTTAGATCCTTTTGGGGGAAAGTAATGATACTGACCTTTCTCTGGACCGACTACTTGATTTAGAAATTATGCACTCGCGCACATCCTCGCCACTAACAATTCTCAGAGGCATTCTGTCACGTCTCACTGTTGTACCGGAGCCAAAGCGGGGCGACGCCTGAAGAGAAGAACAGTTGGCAGTCGCATTTGGCGCCTTGCATGCTGTTAGACAGGAATGGGTTAGGTCCTGTTGTAGACGATACCTAGTTATTAGTGCAATTCTGCCCAACTGTTGTGTCCAACTGCTTCATTACCCTGATGGTGTATCAGTAGCAGTGCCAGATAGGCTGTTTTTTTTTTTACTTTCTCATCCTTATACTTGCCTCCTTTGCGGGCAGCAGGGGTAAAACTACAACTATAAAAAAGTTGCAACAACATTTTTAAAACAATTTTTTAGGCCACAAGAAAGCAGCATTAAATACATTTAAAAAAAGAATTAAAACTAACATTAAAAATGACAAACATTCACAGAGGTGACATACCTCAAGGGTGTACACTAAACACATTGGCATCTAAAAAGTTCAACAAATAGCAAATTAACCACTTAAAACGTCACAGAAATAAAACTTCATATATATTTGATTCATTAAAAAAATTTATAAATTGGTTGATAGATGAATAATAAATAACACTAAAGATATTTGTGTATATGGCAAATTTCAAGTAATTCTATAGATTACAATTAAAAACAAAAAAGAAAAATACCAGCTTTAACCTAAAGACTGATAAAAATGAAATGTCAAATAATTAATAAATAAATCAAAGCATTATAGAATGGTGTACCAACCATCACCATCGGGTGATTTTGAGACTTAAGGACATGTGGCAAACCGCAAGGGTGTACACTAAACACTAAATACATATATGGAGAGGTCACCTAAAAATAAATAACAAACTATTATAATAAAACTGCAACATAAAATGTCGCTGTCCGATGTGCCAATCATTCTGCAATTTTAAGACCTATAGAAATGCAGCATGCCTCAAGGGTGTACACTAAACAAAAAAGCATGTAGAAAGATCAACAAATAGAAAATGACTTACCTAAAATTTTATAGACATAAAAGTTCATATACAAATATGATTTATTAAAATATAATAAATTGGTTGACAGATGGATAATAAATACAAAAATATTTATATGTATACTGCAAATTTCTAGTAATTGAGGCCTCTAGCAATGTGGCATACCACAAGGGTGTACACTTAACACAGCATTAGCATATAGAAAGATTACTAATAAAAACAAACAAACAAAAAAGAAAATGACCAGCTTTAACCTAAAGCCTGATAAAAATGAAATGTCAAATAAATAAAAACTTAAACTTAAATTTCATTAATCATTGGTGTGTGGATTTTTAATAAATAAATAAAAGCATCTTAAAATGCTGTACCAACTAACAGGTCATTTTAGGACTTCTGGAGATGGGGCATACCGCAAGGGTGTACACTAAACACTACATAAATATATGGCAAGGTCACCTAAAAACACATAACAAACAATTATAATAAAACATATAAAATGTTGCTGTCCAATGTGTCAATCATTCTGCAATTCTAAGAACTATAGAAAAGTGGCATGCCTCAAGGGTGTACACTAAATACTACATAAACATATAGAAATGTCATTTGAAAACAAACACTAATTACAATAAAAATGGGATCAGAGTGTCACTGTCCAATTTAAGAGTCATCCTGCAATTATAAGACCTATAGAAATGTGGCATACCTCAAGAGTGTACACTAAACAATACAGTACATCGACACGTAGAAAGGTTATTTACAAGAACAAATGAATAGCAATTAGCACACTCATAGACCCAGTGTTGCTAGAAAACAAGGCCAAGATCAGGTCATTTTAAGGATTACATAAAAGTGGCATACCTCAAAGGTGTATACTTAACACAACAAATAAAATGTCACTTATTGTAAACAAAGAACTGAATCCTAAACACTTAAAAGACTACAGAAGATAAAAAAATCCTAACATTAATAGTACAATTAAAACTTATTTAATTATTGAAAACCATAACAAGCTCAGTTGTAGACGGATGATCACGCACCCTCTGCGCTACTGAAACAACACGCTAACTAAGTTACTAAGGAGCATAATTGTTTAAATGAAAGAGCTTGACCTTGTTGGAATGAAATTAATTAGTGCAGCAGGAAGGTTAATTACACCTGCGAGAGGCCCATGCATCACTAAAAGCCCTTGTCTTAATTCACCTTGTCAGGTGTTGTGCAAATTAGTCATCACTCATTCTGCATTTGCCCCAGAGGTATAAAAAATGTGGATATTAAAAGTGATTAGATTCTTACTAACATGATTAGAGCGGACGAATGACGTCTCGGACAGGTGTCAGTGTCCAAAATTAAAGACTTCCTGTTCCATCGAGGTCTGAAAATGGAGCTGGTTTTCCTGCCCTGCCTTTGCAGTGTTGAGTCATGGTGGCGACAGGGTTTGGTTAATTGGCTTGTTATTATCCACTATACATATATATAATATATAAACACTATTAGCGGAACAGCCGAGCTGCACTATGGTAGAGAACTTGGTAACAACGTGAAAGTTAAAACACAGTTGTTTTTGAATGAGTGATGGCTTTGGAGTTTATATATTTCAAATGAGAGTATTTTTATAGAGTAAGGTTTGGGGTTATTAAAAATCTGGAATGAATATGTGTAATGAATTTAATGTGAGTTGGGACTATGGTGTCGACGCGGTTGCTTTTGTACCGGAATTTATTAGCAGGTTTTCCAAGGACACGATGAGGAATGACGTAGCCAAGTTTCAGCTTTGTAGGTACTCGCCAAGACCCCAATCCATCCGAGGTGTCGCGTTCGATGCCGATAGCAAACAAACAATCAAACGTAAGAAAGTGAGAACCCATTCATTTTTCAAAAGACATGGTAAGTGATCACAGGGCCAAATTTCAGTCTTGTAGGTACTCTGGAAGACCCCGACATGACACTGGAGATGTCCTACTGTTGATGGCGCTAGGGTATCTAACAAACTCAAATTTAGGAATGTGAGAAGCTGTTATTTTTTTCCAAGTACAAGATAGGGAATTTAGGAGGCAAATGTCAGCCTTGCAGGTAAACAGAAAGACCCCAACGTGACCCTGGTTTGGTCTTGCGTTTCGATAGTGATATCAAACGAACCAAGAAACTTAGAAAGCAGGACATTTCCAGGGTGACGTCGGGGTCTTCCCGAGTACCTATAAGATCGAACATTTGCACTGTGATTACTTACCATGTCTATTATCCAAGGACATGATAGGGAATCGTGATGCCAAATTTCAGTCTTGTAGGTACTCGGGATGTGAGAGAATTAGGGATGAGTCAGTGAGGGCTTTGCCTTTTATTGTACAGATACTATACTATTTTATACAGCCATGGTGCAGGTTTTTTTTTTTTTATACACCCCATAATCAATAAAATTACAGCTGGTGGGGAGAGTCCTACAATGCTCCCTAACTTTGAAACAGCTCATTTTTAAAGCTCTACCCCTTAAATGCTCAAAACCACAGTCATGCTAACAGGATTTAACCAAAGCGCCGCTGCTAAGCTAGAAGCACGTAATAAGATGCACAGCGGTAGAGTGATCAGCACTCACGCATCGCAGCAAGTAGGTCCCGAGTTCGACTGCTGGCCGGAGTGTTCTCCACATGTTCTCAACTCAACTCACATTTATTTATAAAGCCCTTCAAAAACAAAAAGAGCTGAAACAAAGTGCTGTACATAGTTAACTAAAACTTAAAACTGACCCGAGAATAAATTGGGCAGTTGTAGGCTTGTGGTTAAGAAACCAGCCTTGCAACCTGAAGGTCGCCGGTTTGATTCCCAGTCCCACCAAGTACTATGGCTGAAGTGCCCTTGAGCAAGGCACCTAAGCCCAAATTGCTCCCTGGGTGCTGTATGAAAGGCTGCCCACCGCTCAGGGCAAGTGTGCTCACTTTACCAGTGTGTGTATTTGTGTACGTTTCACTGCACGGATGGGTTAAATGTGGAGGACAAATTCCTGTGTGTAAGCACAGTAGGCAAAATAGATCACTTTTTTTAAATTAGAAAAACAAAGCAACAATTAAGACTATAAACACAAATAAATTAAAACGAGAGTAAGGTTATTTCGGTGGAAAAGCCAACTAATAAAAACATGGGATGTTCTGGAGTTTCAGATGGGATGTCCCTAAAGTTAAACTGGCCGACGGGCTTGCCACGATTCGTCCCTCATGAGCGCCGGGGTAATGGTCACCACCCCGCGTAACCCAAATTAAGTAAATCATCTCAGAAAAAATGTCTCGTTATAAACGGCAATGCATAAATGTAATAATTACACCCACGTACGCCCACGTTTGGCCCTATAGCACGAGCATCACACCCGACGTGCCGTTCGACGGAGCCCTCCTGCTGTAACACCTGCTGCTGGCAGCCAACCATCTGGCCAGGATCAGCCATTTCTGACGCCCCGACACCTCACATCACCGGCGGACAGGCTGTGATAAGATCATACGAAGGTTCTCCAGCGCTCTCCAGCGACACCCAGCCCGCCGTTGCTCAGGTGAGCAGGTGGCATCCAGGATCTGTTCCAGGCAACTCAGCCCCAGATGTTGAGGGCATTACTTCATCGCTCATTAATTAGCAGCTTACGGTAACTCCTGCCTCGCGAGCGATCATTTTGGGTACTAAGCATGAAATGTGGCGACGTTTGACAGCGCTGACAAACGGTGACTCCTCACATATTGCTCACGATTGATTGTCCCGTGGGTGACACGTGCGCTGGTCATTAAGGCTAATGCACTTGAGGAGTCATACGTCACATTGGCCTGACACCTGCCCGCTGGAATTTATCACCGTTCGTCAAGAATGGGTTTTGTAATATTAGTTTTATCATCTTTACCCATCAATCTGTATCATCCTATCATCATCACTATATCATGTTATCGTATATTGTTTTGCAACATCAGCAGGTCTCCTAAATAAACCTGTGACATTAGTGTGGGTGTTACAACATCACATTCTTTTATTATTATAGAAAACATAGATTACTTTAACAATGAGAATTTAGTCGTAGACGCTTGAGCAACTTTAGACGTCCAACATATTAAACCTTGTGGTGGGTGGGCTACAACATCAGGCCACATGAGTCTCATCAGCCTAAAACAGATAGCTGAGGCTGCAGTTGTCACAGACCGAATGAAGTCAATGTGAGTACTTTTCCAGAATGTGACCTTCTTTAATCTAGAACAAAAAGACCCCCTGCTTTTTCTAAACCCGATTCGGCCAAGGACTCACATGTTCTCACGATCATTAATTTGCGACCCACTTTTATAGAATACAACCCGTACAAATTTATTTTTATAAAAATAAAATTCAAAATTACATTTAAAAATACAATTACTTTAAGAAAATCCACATGTAAACACTATGGGTTAGATTTGCATTTCACCATTTTGCCTACGAACATCATAACAAATTTAAAGAGAAGGGTAACCAGTAAACTAGAACAGGAAGTTTGTGAACAAGATTTAATAAGGTGGCTTTGAAAGTATCCAAATGTCTAAAAAAAAAAAAAAAAAAAAAAAAAAAAAAGAGGTGTAAAGGTGTTTTAAATTCAAAGGAAAAGCTGACCAAATATTTTCAGTGGATTCCTTTGGTAAAAAACAACCGTACACCATATTGCTCCAAAAAGCACAATTAACCTAAATGGCTATGGGTACTATGATACTGCCACATTTCAACGTTAAACATAATTAATTTTTTTTAATGAATATAAAAAAAGACGAACTTTTAACAGAACTGCAATCACATTTCCAAATTAACAAAAACTATTTAACATCTTCAACTGCTGTTTTGTAAATGCATTAACGCTTAGCTTTACATTCACTTCCTTCCCTTCTTTTTTCCACAACAAAAGCAACTTTATCGTGGACTGCAATTTTTCGTACATGAGGCAGATTTCATCAATATTATTCCCGCATTTTATTGTATTTTTGAGACACTGGATCCTTACCAGTTTGCATACGGCTCAAACAGATCCACTGAGGGCACAATGTTTACTGCCCTTCATCCTGCCCTCACCCAACTGAACAAAAATAACAGCTACCTTCAGATGCTGTTCACGACTTCAGCTTCGCAATGAACACCATCAACCCTTCTTCTGGTGTCCAAGCTCAGTGACCTGGGAATCAGCACTCCCATGTGCCACTGGGTCTGGGACTTTCTTACTAACAGACCACAGTCAGTGAGATTGAGCACTCAGATGTCCTTAAGCCTCACTCTGAATGCACACTGTACCCCCTGTTATTCTTTCACTACATAAATCAAACATCATTATAAAGGAAGCGCCAACACCTGGCAACATGGTGTTCTTTCAAGCAATCTCGTCCTCAACACCAGAAAGACCAGAGATGTTGACTATTCTGTATTAAGTCCTCTATTATGTATTATGTCCTCTGAACGAATATTTTTATATAGTGCCATACTCCAAAGAGTGACGTGTGTAAAACTCCAAGAGATCAGCAAATACAGAATAAAATAATAGTCAAAGAAACAAAGTGCAGACAGCTCCAGTTGGGTGTGGGGGATGGGGCAATGTTTCAGCGCTTGGCAGATACTGTACATTCAAGGACAGGGCACAAATCCATTGATGGGCCCACACTCACTCAAACACACACACGATATGAGGCAATTTGGAGCAGCTAATTCACCTTTAATCTATGTTTTTGGACTGTAGGAGGAACCACAGAACCCGGAGGAAACCCACACGGACAGGGGAAGATTCCACCCAGATCAGGATTCGAACTGGGATCCCCAGCACTGAGAGGCAACCAATATGCCACCGTGCCGCTCAAGATGTAAGCCCATCCATAAACAAGAGTTGCAGAGGGGGGTTCCCCAAGACCACCCAGAAAAAAAAGTCTTTGGACTTTGGAAGGAAACCGTAGAACCCAGAGAAATCCCACACGGACACGGGGAGAACACTGAACCTTCACCAGATCGGGATTCCAATATGGATCCCCAGCACTGGGAGGCGGACGTGCTGACCACTACGTCACCGTGCCGCCACATTTAAATAATTGATGTGAAAATGACTAATTCATAAGTGATCCCGTTGCAACATTGCATCAATGAGATGCACAGGTGATTTTAATTAAGTCTCAAAGCTGGTTAAATGAAAGGAGATAAATGATTGGGGGATTGATCTTAAAGCGGATATTAAACACAGCTAAGGTTTTCTCAGATAATATTTCAAGGCGCACAGTTTTCCACCAACACTGCGAATTTTACCAATAAAACTAGAACAGAATGAGAAAAGTCAGGACAAAGATTCTATTAATTCTAGTACTTTTAGTTTTTTTAATAAAAGATAAAACAGACGTCAGGATCTGTGCACGGCTTCCCATTGCAGATTTAATTTAATTTGATCTGTAGTCATTTCAAGCCAAGAACGAACATCAAAAACACTGCGGTCGGCACTCTGAGCTGATGTGGAGTGTTAGTGACTGTGTGTAATGACTACACGGCGAGATTAAAGCCAGAATAAAAGAAAGGCCTTTATAAAACGCACCATGCGCTCGTGTTCAGGCGGCCTAGATTTACACTCGGACCCTGTGCTTCCTCACAAGGGTCCCGTGACGTGCACTAAAAGGGACATTTGTCATTGAGATCATGCAAATGTATGCAGCACGCTTCCTACCCCGCGATAATTAGAACTCCTTCCTAGCGGCTACACTCATGATTCACGAAATCACGCCACGTTTCAGCTTCAGCCACGCGCGCACTCGCTCCTCCACCTTTCCTTCTTTTTTTAATTTACCTCCACTCGTTTCTGAGGCCCGCGTTGGGGCCTTAACGACTTTGTAACGGTCTTAACTACTTAATTATTCAGCCGATTCAGCTGAAAGATCACAGGTCCTGAAATTATTTCTCTAATAAACTTGCCTCCGGTGGTTTATTTCCGAGGTATTATAGGGAAAATCGGGGGCTTCTCGCCGTGCCGCCGTAATGGCCGTCAACTAGGCACATACAGGCAGCCACTTCCCTTCAGACGGGGTGGGGGGGTATCTATATTTATAGCCTACAGTGACGTTCACGGTAAAATGAATTAAAAGGATACGATGCTTATTAAAACGACGCGGTTATGGTCCTGTTGTGGTTGAAGCCTTTCAGCACTTTGAATTTAAATGAATGAATAAATAAACGCTGTGTGACATAACTGAGTCACATAACGATTCTTTAAATGTGCGTCGCATGTTATTCCTGCTAATGAGCGGTTATACACAGCAGTTTCTGCCCAATTACAAGAAGCTTCTTCTGAAATCCTCAAAACCTTTTAAAATGAAGATGTTTACCTCTAAAATCCTGCACTCCTCCACAAAATAAACAGTGGGGCCACAGCGAGGCCAAAAAGTATTCAGTGAGCCACTGATTGTGCAAGTTCTCCTACTTAGAAATATGAGAGTGGTCTGTCATTTTCATTATAGGCATACTTTTAACTACAAGAGACAAAACGAGAAAAAAAATTCCAGGAGTTAAAAAAATATAAGTATGGTGGAAAATTAGTACAGTGGTATGTAACAGTTTGTGCACCCCTGATCATTTTCGTGATTTCTCTTTATTAAATCATTGGTAATATTTCAGAAGTCAAATGAAGTTTATAGAATTTACATAAAGTGTGCAATAAATTTGGGCAACAGAAAATTACAGAAATAACAGCCTCTGAACACTTTATATAGCTGCCAATGAGAGTCTGGATTCTTGATGAAGTTATTTTGGACCATTCTTCTTTACAAAACATCTCCAGTTTAGTCATGTTTCATGGTTTCTGAGCATAGACAGCCCCCTTTAAATCACACCACAGATTTCCAATAATATTCCAGTCTAAGACCTGAGCTGGCCATTCCAGAATGTTATCTGTTTTCTCTGCATAAATTCCTCAGCAGATCTTGAACAGTGTTTGGAGTCATTGTCCTCTTGATGTATCTTTAATTTTGTCACTGATTCTTGAACATTGTTCTAAAGAATCTGCTGATATTGACTGGAATCCATGTGACCCTCAAGTTTAACAAGATTCCCAGTACCTGCAACCTAACACACAGCCCCACAGCATGATGAAACCACCACCAAATTTTAATGTGGGTAGCAAGCGTTTGTATTGCAGTGTTTTTTCCCCCGCCCCTTGTTATCTCCAAATAACTCAGTTTTAGTTTCATCAGTCCACAGCACCTTATTCCAAAATGAAGCTGGCTCATCCAAATGTGCTTTTACATACCTCCACCGACTCTGTGTGTGGCGTTTGCGCGAGTGCACTGAATAGTTGAACAATGCACAGTGACACCATCTGCAGCTGGATGATGTTGCAGGTCTTTTAGAGCTGGTTGGTTCTCTCCATCCTTCGCCTTTGCCTATCTGAAGTTTTTCTTGGCTGCCACTTTGGGCCTTAACTTAAACTGTGCCAGTGGTCTTCCATTTCCACAGTATTGTCCCTCACGGTGGAAACCGACAGCTGAAATCTCTGATATAGCTTTTTTGTATCTGTCCTCCAAACCATTATATTGAACAATCTTTGTTTTCAAAGTAGTTTTGAAAGTAGTTTTGAGGCTCCCATGTTGCCACACTTCAAAAAAGAAAAATGTGCAATCGGCTACCTTAAAACTTTTTCATAATTGAATTCACCTGTGTATGTAGGTCAAGGGTCAGTGAGCTTAAAAAAAAAATTTTGTGTTCCAATAATTAGTGATAAAGGTATGTATTCAAATCAATAAAACAAGATAAAAACTTTCTGCAAATCCTATAAACGTCATTTAACTTTTCAAACATAACTGTGTTCATCTGCAATATTTAACTGAAATTGCAGTTAGGAGGCAGCATGATGCATGGTGCTCTGCTGCCAGCTGACGCCAACACACTGTGGCAGCTTTAACGTGGAACCAAGAAAAAAAAACACAGCTACTTCTCAGGTGGGAGTCGTGCACTGACGGTAGTAATAGAGCAACTAAAGACACGGACCACGATCACGTCTCTAGACAGAACAATTCTATTAGTGTCCCAGACTGGAAATGATAATTTTCTGTAGATGGCGGCATAACGACAGAATGCAGCGCAAGTTTCTGGCTTCCTAGATTATAAACAAAAGGAAAAACTACCAAAATTTTGCGGAAATCCCTCTCATATTTGCGAAACTGTTACAGCTGCCAAACCTAACCCTAACTTTAATCATGTGCCAATGTTTTAAAAGCTGCTGTAGCGTGCAGGCGTGCCAAGTCTCTTTACTGTTGTTTATTAAAGGGGAAACATGAAACTAGTCAAATGGCTTGTTGTTTTCACATAAATGAAATCAGTCACTTGGCAAAATTCACGCAACTAAATTGGTGTCAAAGATTCATCAGACAAATTGCTTGTCTTAACAATAATTTTTTAAATAACTGCAAAATTGCTAAATTCATTTGTGTCTCTGCACTTAAGAGAACTTGAACAGAATTTTGAAACAATACAAATTAAGAAACATTAAGTAAGGGCCTAAATCGCATATTTGCAACAAAACATCTGTTATGAAATATGGCAGCTTGCCGGGCAATTTGTAGGTCGCTAGAAAGTCAAGGAGTTATGGTAAAGGATTTCTATGGATGTCCAGGGCCCGATATCAGGGGCCCTTGTGATTAAGGGCCACCTAATGGTATGCCTTGCTCTTTTCTAGGGTCCCATGGTACATGGAACATAACCGAGGATCTCTAAAAAAAAAAAAATATGCCCCCTCTCACCTAGGACCCCTAATAGCCAGAAGTGGTAGTCAGAACAGTGCCACAACGCCTCATCTATTTTCATAAGAGGACCAAAAGCATGGCTAGGGGCCCCATAAGCATGGCTAGGGCCCCCAAGAAACCCTTGGGTCAAAGTCCGTGATAGTCAGAGGATCCTTAAAATGGAGGGCCATCGGAAATAAAAATATTGTATCATAAATGTTTTGGGCCGGGGATTCCCTGACTTCAGGGGCCCCTGGGCGCTGGCCAACAGGCCCGGTCAGTAATCCAGCCATGATGCAAACACTTTTATCCACACGGTGAACATAATTGCTAGGAAACATTATATTCAGAGTATTTTAATCTAGTTTTTCTTTTAACTGAACAAGAAGAAAGAAAAAGAACTGCTTCCTGCACATTCCATTTGCTGAAGCATCACAATACCGACAGCAGAAATTCTTAGAAAAGCAAAACTTTATTTAATGATTTCAATAGTAAAGAGCCACAAATCAAAGCCCTTACCAAACACAAACACACACACACACACACACACACACACACACACACACACACACACACACACACACACACACACAC
>JAOUQT010000042.1:2145837-2164045 GCA_025769995.1 Xyliphius kryptos | reverse complement strand
GAGAATCTACAATGTAAATAGTCGTGAAAATACAGAAAACGCATTGAATGAGAAGGTGTGTCCAAACTTTTGGCCTGCACTGTATAGGAACGTTAAAGTGCGTGTGTCCTATTATATCTGGCATGAATGTAACAGCACATTTGAGAAAAAAAAACATCACACCTCTAGTAAACTGTTAGTGGTAGTGTGACGGTCTGGGGCTGTTTTTGCTGCTTCGGGACCTGAAAGACTTGCTGTGATAAATACAACAATAAATTCCGCTATCTACCAAAAAATCCTGATGAAAAAAATCCCGTCATCTGTTCGAGCAATAATAAACTAGGGTCCCGCAGAAAAACAATGACACCAAAGCACATCAGCAGGTCCACCACTGAACAGCTGAAGAAAAACAAAGTGGACAAAGACTTGGAGTGGCTGGAGTGGTAAAGACTCATTAGTTTTTAGGGTCAAACACTTTTTCACATATAGGTTTGGTTATTTTTTCTTTCTTAATAATGAAAACCTGCATTTTGTTTTTATTTTACATGTTGTCTTTGACTAATATTTAAATTAGTTAAAGGATATGAAACATTTAAGAGTGACAAACTTTAATTTAAAAATTAAAAATGTAATTAAAATTTTATTAATATTTAATATTTAAAAAGGTTACCTTTAATGAGCTGAGTGGATTTGTTCACTACAGTGTGCAATAAGTAGAAAAAAAAATCCAGAAAAGGTACACATACCTGAAAAGAACACGCAAACATCATGAATCCCCAGGTCTTTCTCAATATGAGGTGATCGTATTCCTCGATGCATAACCCAATGTTAAAACATCTAAAGAATAAACAAAATTATCATTTTTTTTACTGAGCTTAAATCCTCTTTTTTATTTTTTTTAAGATGTGTATTTAAGATGCTGATGACTAAGGACATGTTTCATATCATATAAAACATAATGGATACCACATGATACTGCTTATCATCAAAGGGGTTTTGGGTTATAGCTCCACTGCAGTCTAAGTGAACATTAGGTCTCTGAGCACCTGCTCCTGCTCTGGAACATGAGTGGGAACCAGAACATGAGGGTTTGACATGAGAACCGCCTTTATTCCTGATATCTGGTTGAATATTTAATGTCTGGCTCTTTGATTCAGAGCCAAGTCAAGTCTGTGAGTATGGAAGCAGACAGTGACCATGAGATGAAAGATCATCAGGTGATGTAGAGGTTCAGAGGTCGAGGTGCTGCTGGATTACTAACGAAGTTTGACGAATTAGGCCTCATTGATGAGTAAGAACCTTAAACTTCCACCAACCAGATATCCATTGAATAAAAAATAAAGAATCTGACTCACTCCACCACCAATACTGAAGTCTTCACTCCTCTGAAATGATTGTCCTCATGATTTGTTTCAAATTAAGCTTGTTGTGTGCATTTTTCAAGTTTGTCGTAGTTTCTGAATGGGACAGTCGATGTTCCAATTCATTTTGCTCAGTGGAGTTGAAGTGCTTTTCACATGTAATATACATTTATTTATTCATTCATTTTCCTCTTAATCTAGGGTTACTAGGCTTGCGGTGGGGTTCCCTATGTCCATCCAGGGGAGAATGTCTTGTGCGCTGGGCAGGTACACCCAGGACAGGGCACCAAACTTTTGCTGGGCACACACTCACTCACACAGCCACACACACAAACACACTATATGGGTAAATTTAGAGCATTTAATTTACCTTGAATCCAGCTTTTGAAACCGGAGAACCTGGAGAAAAAACACACAGCCACGAGGAGAACATGGAAACTCCACCCAGGGATTTGAACCAGGAATTTTTTGAAATTTAATATTTTCTGCACCTTTTAATGACAAGATGAGTTTGCTAGAGAGATCGTACAGGTGGGATGTTCTGGAGACAAAGTTAGGAAGGAGACAATGATAGTTAATATACATATATAGTCTACTGTAGTTTATAAAGTGGATCAAACCAGCAGATGCACTTATCTACAGTCAGAGCAATCATCAAAAACTTCAAAACACCTGCAACTGTAACAAACAAGCCTGGAAGTGTATCTCGCCACCACGCACACCTACTGAGCCTCATTTTAATTTGTCTTGAGGAATTTCCACCGAAGTTGGATCATAATAATTTTGATTTACATTTTGATCATTTATCCATCCATCTTCTGCTTATTCCTCTACTAGGGGCTCACGTTGGGGCTCCAATACCCATTCAGGAGAGAATATCACGGTCGCTGGGCAAATACACCAAGGACAGGGCGCCAATCTATCACTGGGCACACACTCACTAACTCACACATCCACAAACACACAGTATAAAGGGGAATTTAAAGCAATCAATTTACCTAGAATCCATGTTTTTGGGCTGTGGGAGGAAACAGATTGGCCCCCCGCCTGGGTGTATTTCCCCAGCGCCCGGAACGTTCTCCTCTGGAGGTGCATAGGAGGAATCCCCCCACAAACCTAGTAGAGGATTAAGCGGTAGCTTAAAAAGAGATAATATAAAACACTTCTAAATTTTTTAGAAAGCCTCTTCAAAAGCATAAAGCTGCTATGGCTAATAGCAGGAATAGGAACCAACTTAGAATATGATGTGATAAAATTCCCAGTACGTTTAAATCAGGAATGGTGTGTCTTTTTCCACAATCATAGAACACACATCCAGTGACTCCCACATGACTACTTCAAAGAAACAAAAAGAAATCCTGTTAAAAATCCTCAAATTCATGTCTGTTGCAAACAAAAAATCAAAGAACATGATATTAATCTAATCCGTGTTATAGTGTCCATATATAGGTACAGTACGGTATCCAGGGCGTCAGGGTTACGGCTGAACTACACACTGCTTCTGTACGACACTTGCAGCAGAGCCTCATTTTTCCCTCCAACTTGGCATTGATGTATGTGGTTGATGTCGTTGGTAATGCATATGTAACCTAAAGGCCTTTAAATATACATATTGGGCCACTGTCGACTCCTTATCTGCATCCGTGGGTTGCTGAGATCCATCACTGTTCTCCAGGCTGGGCCATGTAGAACACACACGCTTCGTCGTGAATATCGAGGGAGATACCATCTTGAATTATTCTCATGGTATTTCCTCTCGAATTTGAGCAGATGAGCAGGATAAGTGCAGGGCTTCCCTCGTCCCGGGGCCCGAGATAACTGCACTTTATTAATGACCTGCCATCAGACGACGCTGGTAATTAACATCCCTTTTCCCCTGGCATGGGCCTCAGTAGGGGATGCCGTTTGGTGATCATTCGATAACCAGAGGACACTGGTGAGGGAAGACGGGATCGCTATCACAAGTCGCCACTCGATTTTGCCAGGAACAATGTCGGTATCAGCCGCTCTCACCTGTGCATAGTTAATTATGCTGTGCAATGCATATAGAAAAACCATCCGTTACGTCTGACGGCTTGGATCCACCTTGTTTGCATGTGATGTCGTCACATTACCGCCGCTCGTTAGCTACAAGCGGTTTAACGGATAGCCTTTATTACGAGTGAGAATTGATTAAGGCCGCAATAAATAATGAACATCATCCCGATGCTCGTTCGTCAGCTGCTGAATTGTGCGTCTCCTTCATACTATTGTGGAGCCTCTTGTAACTCCACGTGTAAGTCAATTTACACAAAGCTTCATCACCCCACGGTCACCTTTGAAAGCACCCGTTTGGACCTAATTATACATCCAGCACATAATAGAGCAGTATAAGTGACTGTACGCCTAAAATGATGCACTTGTTGCAAAAAGTGTGGCGGCAGTTCTCACTAATAAAAGGTTAAGTTAATAAGGCAAATCTTATCTTATTATCTTCTTAATCCTCTAATAGGGTCATGGAGGGGTTTCCCATGCCTATCCAGAGAAGAACCTTTAAGGAGGATACATCCAGGACAGGGGGCCAATCCATTACTGGGCACACACACACACACACTCTCTGTATACAGTAAGGGCATTTTGGGCCAGCTAATTTACCTTGAATTGGACTTTGGGAGGAACCAAAGAACCTACGTGGACACAGGAAAAACATGAATGAATATTTCACCCAGATTGGGATTCGAAGCTGGATCCCTTGGGCAAACCTGCTAACCCCTAAACCATGCATCTGGGATGCGTTTCCCGAAAGCGATTGATCTTTGTGATTTACGAACAACTTTAAGAACGACGTAACTTCAAGAACCCTAATTTTACGAGTGTTTCCCAAACTAGAGTTGGGCATATCGATAATATCGATACCAACGCTGCTATCAATATTGAACGACACTCATGTGAAAAAGATCGATACTCAAGCTTTTGCTTGAGCTTTTAAAAATATTATTTTTTTAAAGAATATTAAGAATAAGAAGATGTGCTCTTGTCAACAGGTAAAAGATAAAATAACGGTAAGATAAGGGAGCCGGTACTATGAGGTCGGTGGATGGTAACACTGATGTTGTGGTGGTGGTGTTTGTTGTGCTGTATCCACTTAATGTACACACTATTACACACCCCCACCTTATTGCTCCACCTTGTGGATGTAGAATCATAGAGTGGCTCATCTGTTGCTGCGCAGTTTGTGTTGTTCGTCCTCGAATCCTTCACTACCTATATAATCAGTGAAGCAGGCAATATGATCAAGTGTAGTAACACAGAGCTGAATCTAATAAATGTTGTACTTTTGGGTAAAAAGTACCCTATTGTACATCAATTTCTGAAATTGGTAAAAGGAACACTGCACTCTTGACCTGACTGCGATATGCAAATGAGCCAGTTTTCCTATTTATACATTATGAATGAAGAGAATGAGGTCTGGCTGCTGTTAATTATTCACATTTTTTCCAGTTAAATTCATGTCTTCTTTACTCTCGCGGTGATCTCCCGGATCAGTCCCGAGAAACGCACCGGGGAGGCCGTAGGTTCCGCTTAAACACTTTAGTGCAGAACTGCCAAAGCAAATGCAAATCCTGAAGGATCCGGCGCTAATGGCCGAGGAGAAGCGGCAGACCTGAAAGGTTAATGCGCTTGTGAGGGAATATTATGTGGCAGCGACGGCCATCTCTTCATAACGTGCTCAGTCGGCCCTCGGCTGATGAAGAGAGTCTTAATCAGTTTACGGACGCAGCGTGACAGTCCAGTTTAGTCCAGTTCATTGAACTTTAATCGTATTTGATGAGTTAATCGCCTGATATGATGTTAACTCAGGGAATTGAAGCGGGCCGAGTGCATGAGAGGAGGGAAACGACATTAAAAATTTAAGCAATTTGACTTGAAAGATGCAATTATGTGCCCCTTTCAGTACCAGTCACGTCACTGTAATGAAGAATTGTTCATCTGAATTGCTTCAGTTTCATCTATTGTTCTGTATTAAGCATTAGCGCATTAGCTCAGATGAAATCTCTAAACAAACAAACCCCTCAGACCTCGGATTATACTGTACATTACACCTCGCTGTAGGGAAAACTTGTCCACACACCCTGCAAAAAAAAGAAACAATGTGGATTCACTTATTCTGTTACACTTTACATCTAAATATGGGAGGAAGAGGGGTTTCCTGTACTTCATACAGTTTGATATTAAGATAAATGGTCAGTGTAACATGTTTCATTAATCTAAGTTCAGCGGTCAGTTATGCCGGAGTCACATGTTGCCCTGGGTCAGAAATCACATTTTGTCTACTTAATTACTCTGTTTTCTTAGTTCTGCTTTTCTTATCTTTCTTTATCCACAACACTAGATTAGCATAGCAATGACAATTTTTGCTCAAAACCTGGATTTCTGTTGAACTAATGGCGTTGCAGTTCTGCAGAATGGCCTCACTGATCTGATCTAGTTTTTCCAATTTTTTTAAAATGTACGTCTGTCCATGGGTGTCCTGCACAGTTGCTTCGGCTTGATCTTTAAGGGTTCAGGCTGTATAAACTCTGTAAAGCTGCTTTGTGACAATGTTGAATTGTAAAAAATGCTGTATATAAATTATCTTGAACTTGCGTCTTATTAAAGCACATCAGAACATGGGTTCCAGCCTGGAGTCAGAGTTCTACTCAGTGGTACACTGGCCATCACAGGGAATTCTGGGGGCTGTGCAGGTCATTGTATTGTTACAAAAAAAATGAACAAAATGTTTAGTCTGGGGGCTAGGGTGGGTTTTGAAGCTTCAAGAAGTAAAATTTGGGATTGACTGCTCTAGAGAAGCCAGGTCACCACTTCAGCACAGATTGAATTACAAGAGAATTACAGAATTAGAAGAACATGCAAACTGCTCATGGCTTAGTTTACAGGTCTTTGTGCTGAGGTGAGAGCAGAGGGTAATTGGTATTAAGATAAAAAGGCTGGGAAACAAGAGACACAGACAAGTTAGGAGAACATGCAAACTGCACAAGGCTTGGTCTACAAGTTATTGTGTTGTCACAAGAAAAAAAAATCTTGTTCATGTTTAATTTTGGGGGGTTAGACAGTTTTAAGATTAAAAAGGTTGGGAAACACCCTAACCAGGTTACGTTTCAGCACAGGGTGGACACAGACAAGTTAAGAAAACTACAAACACACCACATGCCCAGGAATGTATCCCTGAATATTCTTGCCATGCTTTCTTTACTCTTCAGTAAAAACAATGCATGAACCATAAAACAATAATTTAGTACCTTCTGGAATTCTGTTGACTTTTTCTTTAGGGTGCAAATTTATACAAACCAGTGCATATGTTTTACTAAATCATATTTCCTTGCATGCCGGACATAAATACTTTAGCACGCCCCCATTTGTAACTCATGCCAAGTAGTTCGCAGCATATGAAATATGAATCGCGCTTTGTAATGGCCCTTTGTGTTGCGCTCTGCCGGGACCAGCACTGTTCCGCACCAGGGAAGGTAAATTGAAACGCTTCTTGTGGGGCGTCAGAGCTGTACAAAGAAAATACATTTCATCCGACGCTGTCAGTGTAATTATCTTTTATTAAACAGCAATGAGATGCTTACTGAGGCGACCACATCGTTTGCGCCGGGGGACGCTGCATTTTAAAAGTAGGTAACCGTCAGTCTGCATGTCAGTCTGTTTTAGAAAGAGTTTTAGAAAGAGTCGGGAAAGTCCATCGGTGGAAGACACGGACCTCTGTATCCGACACAACGGTACATCTGCTAAGACACTTGTCCTACATCTGCAGCGCAATTGAAATGAGTGAGGCCATGCTGTTTATCATGGATGGAACATCTGCTGTGCTTGTTTTAACCCACAAGAACACAACAGAGTAATGGAGGCTACATGTCTGAGCGTGTATTCAGCATGGCAACAACAAAAAATATATATATTGGGGGAATGCTGCACTGGGAAGGTCGCGGCAAGTTACACAAATAACCCACTCGAGGTGGAAGCAGTTAACATTAATGCATTAAACCTTAAGACATGCTTTAAAACTCAGATTCATAAATGACATTATTATTATTACAATCAAATCCTTACAAAATGTATAGCATTACAAATAAAACACCATATGGTTCTACAGTTGCATTCAGGAGTCCAGGGGTTCTCAAATGGTCCCAGTCCAGGGACCCACATGTTCTCATGGTCACGGCCCACTTTTATAGACTACAAACCCAACACATTTAGTATTAAAAAATAGCCTTCAAAAACACATTTAAACATACATATGCATTCAACGTGAATTTAACATTAATTCCTTCAAAAACTGAGAAACTTGTCCTAAACACAATGAAAATCCATATTTCAAATACTCTGGGTTATATTTGCGTTTCACCATTGTGACTCCGAACATCATCTTAAATTTAAATAGAGAAGGGCAACCGGTAAATAATCTTCTTGATCGCTTTCTTTTTCGCCACAATGGAACTAATCATGGACGACGATGTTCCGTACCTGTGGCCGTTTTAAGGGATCTTAACATATTTTTAAGTTTTTTTTCCTTCTTTAACTTTACGGTGTTTGTGGTCTTTTTCTTTGATGGGCTGCTGGATCTAGAAACCTGTTTTGGTCCACGTTCTCCCGCCGATTATACCCGAAAACAGAGACGTAATTTTAATGTCCCGAAAAAATTGACAAACAATTGTCAATAAGTGATATCAGGGGTGGCTTGGTAGCTCAACGGTTAGCACATTCGCCTTTCGAATCACAATTTGGTTGGAGTTTCCAAGTTCTCCACCGTCCACGTGGGTTTCCTCCGGGTTCTCCGGTGTCCTCCCACAGTCCAAAAACATGGATTTAAGGTTGCTGTAAAATTATATATAATGTAACCAACCAAATGCCCTTCGCACACTGGGGCACAGTCATGATGGAACAGAAATGGGCATTCCCCAAAGTTTGGTGCATACATTTTCCTAAATACAAGGCTGAGTAGGGCTGGGGATTCCTGGTACGAATCTCGTTCAGGGTGGAGTTTCCATGTTTGCCTCATGTCTGCATGGGTTCTCCGGTATCCTCCCACAGTCTAAAAACATGGATTCAGGTAAATTGAATGATCTAAATTGCCCTGTATAGTGTTTGTGTGTGTGCGGCTAGTCCTGGGTGTATCTGCCCAGTGCCCAAGATGTTCTCCCCTGGATGGGCATGGGGAACCCCACCGCGACCCTAGTAGAGGGATAAGCAGAAGATAATGGATGGATGGACAAGGCTGAGTGCTTTTAAGCCTTTGGTGAGGAGACTAAATAAAACACCTGGATTCAGCGATTGAGAGGTCTATCCTAATAGCGCTCCTGTCCTTTTTAATTTCTAATAAATGACAAAACCACAAAAATAATCCGCCGTTTACTTATTGTTCTGCATGTATTTAAAAAATGCTCAAAAAACCCAATCAACAAACACAACAATAAAAGATTTAGCAAATCACTAGACAACATGCTCGAACATAAGTCACCGTTCTTCCTGAATTTGAGCAGCACTCTTATTTTGTCCATTCGAACACAAGAGGGGAATTTGCATACACATTAATAAGTCATTAAACCCCCTGAGTTCTTTACCACTGTGGGCACCAATCAAGGTTAATTATTTCTTTTGTTAATTTTTTATCGCTTTTATCTGAGACGGAGGAAACGCATTAGTTGCTTGGTGCCGCTGCTGAATCTTTCATTACAAGCTGTTCTGCAGCAAAACAAAATAGACATCTGAAAGAAAAACAGTGAGGAATGATGTTTAAAGTGCCACGAGTGTCAAAAACAACCAAGCAATTCTTTATATAAGCTGGAGTTTTCACAGTATGTAGGCAGTTTAGCCTTTTTAAGACTATTTGTGTTAAAACCAGCATTATTCTGTTTAGACAACCTGCATGTATTGTCTGGAGCTGTACTCCACTATGCATCTAACCTAACAAATTTCTCTTTTTTTTTTTTTTGAACAAGTTACATCTACTCTAATGAGATCCCATTCTATGTTGGTTCCCTTTTTGCAGCTAAAACACCTTTCAATCTTTTTACAAGATTTTGGAGTATTGTAAGCTTTAGTCCATTCATTTAGAAAAGGTTTTGTGAGAACAGACATTGATGATAGGACAAGCAGACAATCTTAGAGTCTTCCAGTCTTGTTTATTGAGAGGCTGTTGATGGGATCAAAGTCAGCGCTTTTTGTGGACCATTCAGTGTCCTTTGCTATGGAACCATGAGGAACCATAATGCTGGAACAAAAAAGCAGTCAAACATTGAACTGAATAGAACACATTCAGTGATTAAGAGATGTGTCCCAGTATCGTACGTCTGTCAGCCATGGTGCTGATTGATTGGAAATAAGCTCATTTAGTAGAGTAAGGGCTCAACTGCATTACAGGTGATTATCGTTACTGTGACGCAGGTTTAGTGACTCTGTTACGGCATCCACTGATCAATAATACAGCTCTTAATGAAAAGTGCAGACTCCCCTGTGTGACGCATTCATCCAAAATTAATTTATACCTTGTTTTATTCATTTGGAGGTGTTAAAGCCACAGGACAGCAAGAGCCTGTGGATACAAGATGCACTCCAGTAACTCTGGATGATTGTTGGAGGTAAACACAGTGCTAAGATGGAACTTGACTGCTCTGTGTTAGACAAAGCGCAAGGCCTCAACTCGGCTTCGAGCAGCTTGCTTTTTTTGGCGCATGTATCTGCCACTCAATCCTTAAACTTTTTATTTAGCGATCGTGCCGGTACTGGGCAGCACAATGTTAGTAGTACTCTCTGTTTCTCCTTCAGTTGCAAGAAAAAGTATGTGAACCCTTTGCGATTACTTGGATTTGTACAGAAATTGGTCATTTGATGTGTTCTGATCTTCATCTAAGTCATTTGGAAACATTGTTTAAACTGATACCACACACAAAATATAAGTTTGCATGGTTTAATTAAAAACAACATGCAAACATTCACAGTGCAGGGTGTAAAAAGTATGTGAACCCCCAGGCTTATGACTTTTCTAAGAGCTAATTAGAGCCAGGAGTCAGCCACCCTTGAGTCTAATTAATGTGATGAGATTGGATGTGTTGGTTAAATCTGCCCTGCCCTATAAAACACACACAAGTTTTGAGTTTGCTGTTCTTAAGAAGCATTGCTTGATGTGAATTATGCCTCACACAAAAGAGCTCTCAGAAGACCTACGTTACCTTAAAGCCTTGATGTGTCCATGGGAAGACAGACGTTCTAAAAATGAAGAAAGTTCAGCACTGGTGCTACTCTCCCTAGGCTTGGTCGTCCTGTAAAGATGACTGTGAGAGCATAGCCAAAATGATCAATCAGGGGAGGAAGAAACCTAGTGTCAGTTAAAGACTTACAAAAATCTCTGGCACATGATAACAATTTTGTTGACAAATCTACTTTAAAGAAGAATTGAGTTCATGGGAGGACATCACGGAGGAAGCCACTGATGTAAAAAAAAACAAACACTGCTGCACGTTTGAAGTTTGCAAAAGAGCAACTGGATGTTCCACAGCACTACTCGCAAAATATCCCATGGACAGATAAAACCAAAATTGAGTTGTTTGGAAGGAACATACAATACTATGTGTGGAGTAAAAAAGACACAGCACACCATCATCAAAACCTCATTCCAACTGGGAAATATGGTAAAGGGTACCCCATGGTTTGAGGCTGCTTTGCTGCCTCAGGACAAGGATGGATTGCCGTCATCACCGGAAAAATGAATTTTCATGTTTACCAAGACATTTTGCAGAAAAGCTTAACACCATCTGTACGCCAACTGAAGCTCAAGAGAGGATGGATGATGCAACAGGACAACGACTCAAAACACAAAAGATAATCAACAATCGAATGGCTTCAACAAAAGAACATATGCCTTCTGGAGTGGCCCAGTTAGAGTCCTAACCTCAACCTTATTGAGATGCTGTGGCATGACACTAATTGTCTCTGGGCGGCACGGTTTAGTGGTTAGCACGTTTGCCTCTCGCTGGGGATTTCTCGCTGGTGTAGTTTCCATGTTCTCCCCATGTCTGTGTGGGTTTTCTCTGCGGTGTCCTTCCATATTCCAAAAACATGGATTCAAGGGAAATCGAATGCTCTAAATTGCCCCATATAGTGTGTATGTGTGTGTGCCCAGGATTAGATTGGCGGCCTGTCCTGGGTGTATCTGCCCAGTGCCTGAAATGTTCTCCCCTGGATGGGCATTGGGAAACCCCTGCCATGATCCTGCCATTGAATGCAAGGGTCATGTTTTGGTTTTCCTGAGTACCTACAGATCTAAAGCTTAACTCCTTCATTCCTTAGCATGTCCATGAAAAAATTACCTGCTTTCCAAAATTTGATGTTTCGTTCCATATCGCCATGGAATGCAAGACATCATTCCACATATTAATTTCAGATTTTTAATTGCCCCAAACCTCACTCTATAATAATACGTTCATTTGAAATATATAAATTCCAAAGTCATCACTCATTTAAAAACAAATGTCTTTAATGTTGTTTTCAAGTTCTTTGCTGTAGCGCAGCACGCTTATTCCGCTAGTTACAACAAATAACTGAAAACGTTATGACATCATAATAGATACTATAATCTATACATAAATAACAGAACCTATATCAATAAATTATATTTACCATAAAATAAAGACAAAAATCCACTTCAGAGTAAGAGCATTAGAGAAGTCCAACTATATTTTTTGCCCTGGTCTGTCAGACAAATCATAAATATTAAGACAGGTGCACTGAATCAAATCAGCCCGTCTTTACACCCCTTAACAATCACATCTCCTTGATCTTTTTTTCCTTTTCTCCTTTGACTGTGATTATTTCCATTTATTAGGCTTCAAAAATTCAAAACACTGACCCCAGTTCAGCAGTGGGCTTCAGCTGACATTTTTGATAATAAATCCAAACGACCAAGCGTACATCACACCGTCACGCCTCAGAGCATCCCCTCGTGACCTATTACCACCTCTCCCTCCGATTAAGGGCCATATCTTTTTTAAATACTCGTCCTTTGAATAATTCATTAACTTTTTTTTTTGGAAAATAGATCAGTCTGAGTTATATCCCAAAAAAAAAAAAAGTGCCATGCGTCGACCTCCTCTTTGTGCTTGCCGGATATTAACTTTCACCTCTGAATATTTCATTTTTTTGAGGGGGTGGGTGACGATGCTTCACAGAAGAATGGCTGCATGTACATTTACATTAATTTATTTGAACTTTTTTTTTACAACAAGGCTCCCGAAGGTCACGCCGGCACGTGTCGGACTGACAGGCCATTTTAAAGCGCTTGTCAGTCGAAAACGGCCGAGCGGAAATTTTCCGTGCCGTTTTTTTTTTGGCAGCCTTGATTGGTTGCCTTGATGTGTGTTCATGTAACCTGGAAGGTTAGGGGTAGTGCCACTCAGGGAGCTCCTGCCTTACTGTAAAATGTTGAGTGTCTGTCCACGGTGGGCGGCAGAGTCAGGGTTTGTGCCTGTCAAGTTGATTTTATCCCCCTTTAGTTACCCAACACGCTGACAAGCAGTCTGTCAGGTGTTTGTCTTCAGTCGGTACCGTCTTCGTGTCTGAAAAGTGAGAATTATTCGCATTAGCGCCAACTTTTCCTTTCCCTCTTGCACTCTCTGCCGATCCACGGCCGTCTAATTTGCCCAGCTCTCCTGTCTATGCTGGCGCTGTGACAGCGGGTTGTCACCGGGCTTGCTGAGGTAGAAGCAGATCTGCACACTTTTCATCTAGTTTTGAAGGAGAAACGAGCGAGCGACTACTTTTCTTCACCTCGCTTCGTCTATTTGCATCCGGTTTCATCACCTCGCTCCGTTTTCTTCCCATCCGAGGGGGAATTTCAAAATCCGACTTTTATTGTCAGAGTCATGGACATGCTTCAGGAATCTCACCTCCATCTGAAAAAGTGAAGACTCTCCAAAATAATTGATGGTTTCTCTGCGCTCTGTGTGTGCGGCCCGGCAAAAAGCCTCGTTCGTTGCACACGCTTATCAATCATTTTGTGTAAATCATGTTTTGGTTCTTCCACTCGTTGTTCTTTTGCTCTGCTTTGAATTGGACATTTCCCAGATCAGTGTTGGACCAGGTGCACCCCATAATCCGATTCCCTTACAGCATCATAAAGACAATGCATCATCGAGCAGATGTGCAATCACCAGTCACATCATCTTTTAATGTACACCAACTCTAATCAGAACAAAGCGTCACCTTATACCAAGGAGGTCTCGTTTTTGATTCCTGAATTTGTGTGGTTGGTTTGTTCTCCCGATTTAAATGTGATTTCCAGATGGCATATGCAAATTAGGGGAATTGAAGACAGTATATGTCTGGGCATACCCCTAACCCTAGGCCTGTTTAGTAAGTTTTCTCATCTTACTAAACAGGTATTCTGGTATAAATCGATCTATTTTGTCTATAGACAGAAGATTCTGTCCTCCACATTTAAGCCACATTTAATTCACCACTGCTAAATGGTGGAACGACCTTCCCAACAATATCCGTAAGGCTGACTCACATAACATTTTCAAGAGACTTTTCAAAACCCATCTCTTCCACAGACACTTGCTATAAAAAAAACGAAAAAAAAAAACAGCTCGAGTTATGCGCAGGGTTGATGGTACTACAATGTAGCTGGTTCTTCCTAATAATACTGACTTGTGTTGTTCTCTCATTTGTAAGTCGCTTTGGATAAAAGCGTTTACTAAATGACTAAATGTAAATGCATAGAGCTCATACATTTCTGGTGGGCTGAACTCACTACTTATAAGAAACAGGCCTCGCGCCTGATTGGTTATGTCCCTCACCAAAAGTGTCTGCAGTGAAACCACTGCTGTCTTTTCCTACACACACATTTAAAACAATTATCCCGATATGGAATAATAATTTTGATTTACATTTTGATAATTTTTATATTATATTGTTCTCAACTAAATAAAGATTTTCAACTGAAATATTTCATTCATTGAGATCAAGGATGGGTTATTGTTAGTTGTTAGTAGATGTGTTTGTGTTCCCTTTATTTTTTTGATCAGTATATTTTCTAGCTTAGAATTTGATTACTCTCATCAAATGCCACTATAATTCTACAAACATGTGTGTGTGGGTTGGGGGTGGGGGTTCATTGTATGTTATTTCACTTTTCTTCTTGAATACATGGTTCACACGTGAGTCATTATTTTGAGCAATAGCCCGGTTTACAGTCAGCCAGGAATCAAGGTGACTCAACAGTCCAAAAGAGAAGTGAACAGAAGGGAAATATCACTGTGAAAGAGAGGGAGATAGTGTGTTTTTAAACTTCTCATTAAAATATTGTAAAGAGACAGCGTAAAAAGAGTGCAAAAGGAAGAGAGGGATGTAAAGAAATGCTTCACAAATGCTACATTTAGGACATTTTTCTTTAAGAATTATTCCTTGATTAGAATAAAATACTAAATTTAAGATGATTATTATCTCATCTCATTATCTTCCACTTAATCCTAAAGTAAGCACAAGTGTCATGCCCCCACCCAGGAGAGAATGTTTCAGCACAGCTAACTCACTCACACAGGACTTTATGGGGCAATTAAAATTTAAATAAAATTTTTTTGACTGTGGGTGAAAAACAAAGAACCCACAGAAAACCCACATGGACACAAGGAGAATATGCAAACTCCACCCAGATCGGGATTTAAACCTGGATCCCCAGCGCTGAGAGGCGAACATGCTAAGCACCATGTCACCCGATTATATAAATGTGTTTTAAACCACTGTAGTTGAAGGTAAAGTACAAACCTTGACCCTTTAAATCATGGAAGTGAAGGGTCATCGAAAGTCCACTATTATACAAAGCACAAAATAAATGGTTGACCTTCAGGTAGTTTTCTTTTAATACAAGATGATGGCAACCCATTTCTTGTCATAATCAAAATGTAACAACCCTGAAACGTCCACACTCTAAATCACTGTGCCAAGCTAATCACCACGCTGACGTCGATCAGCTGCAATTTGCCTTTTGTTGGATGAAAATTACGATAATGCGAAGCACTCGGACGAAAAAAAAGAGAGGTTTCTTGCAATAACAAGAAAAAAGTTCACCGAAAGAACTCACACTAGTGGACCTCCAGGGAAAATCAGGCAAAACAAGGTTTTTTTTCTCTGTTTATTAGAGAAACAGTGTGATCTCTGGTCTTTAAAGCAAAACGAATGAGAAGCATCAGAATCGTTTGGACGTCAGGCTGTGGAACGCGACAGATCACCCGTCCACTTTGAACGCAATAACAATCAGAAATGTGTACAGGCTTTATTAATAATCATGAATGTCTGTTCCAGCTTTTCTCTTTGGTTTAGTAGCCTCCGCAATCATTTTAAAGCTAGTAGGTGGTAATTAACTCCACTGAGACATGAAACCCACTGTAATGAACTAAAGACAATGTGCAACTGAAACTAATGTTGCTGCAATTAAAGAAAATCAGAAGGAAGATGCAGGCAGAGGGCTGCAGATGCTCAGGTCAGGGCTTGAATGCACGAGAGTTAATACTTTGAAAACTTACTAGGGTTCAGAAAGCTTTTTAAAAAACGTGCCTATGAACTTAAAAGTGCTCTAAAAAGAAGGTACAGATACACGGTGATGCTTTAGGCCTGAAGGTCTGGTGCTGCCATGGTCCCATCATCATTCTTTTATTCAGATCATGGGTTCCACACCATGGAAACATCTTACTAAGTCTTACTCAGGAGCGATCCTGACAGTTTTCTTTCTTAAAAAGTAGTGATTCTATGAAAATGATGTTATATAATAACGTATTATGACTTAAGACAGATTAATGTTTATTAACTCCGTCAGTTATTATATAAGCCCTATACAGCATTCAATTTGGATCAATGTCAGATTCCAAATTCCAACCGCTGAACCATCCATGTCTTCCGGTCTGTAAAGGTCACCATACAACAGATGCACGGTGTCACATCATGTCGCACAATGTCCAGTGCTGCTTTATACACAGTGTTGTTATACAGAGACTTATACTCATCTTAGACTGCTCCATCCATCCATTATCTTCCACTTATTCCTCTACTGGGTCACGGTTGGGTTCCCCATGCCCATCCAGGGGAGAACATCTCGGGCTTTGGGCAGATACACCCAGGACAGGGCGCCAAGCCATCACTGGGAACACACTCACTTACACATCCACACACACTATCCGGGAAAGTTTAGAGCATTCAGTGTACCTGGAATCCATGTTTTTGCATTTTCCTGTGGGAGGAAACCGGAAAACCCTGAGGAAACCCATGTGGACATAGGGAAAACATGGAAACTCCACACAGATTGGGATTCGAACCGGGAATCCCGAGCTGAGAGGCGAACATGCTTACCACTAATCCACCATGCTGCTCATCTTACACTCTTCGTTACTGAAAATGTAAAATTAAACACGTTGGTTAGAAATGTTTGTTTTTCAGAGCTGGGGATCCAGGTTTGAATCCCAATCTGGGTGGGGTTTCCATATTCTCCCCGTGTCCGCATGGGTTTCCTCTGGGTTTCCCCACAGCCCAAAAACATGGATTCAAGGTAAATTGAATGCTCTAAATTGCCCCATATAGTGTGCGACCATACGAGTGAGTGAGTGGCAAGTAATTGTCGCCCTGTCCTGGGTGAATCTGCTCAGCGCCTGAACATTCACCTCTGGGTGGACATGGGGAACCCCAACGTGACTAATTGGCACCCTGTCTTGTATGTATCTTCCCTGGATGGTCATGAGATACAGCTCCACAATTTGAATATCTGTGCCCTTAAATTCTACTGCCCTAGGCCATTTTGTAGAAACTAGTAAATAAAACATGTTTTCAGTTATTTCAGCTTTTTTTTGTTAAGTACATAACTCCTCATGTGTTCATTTATACTTTTGATGCCTTCAGTGAGAATCTACAATGTAAATAGTCGTGAAAATACAGAAAAGGCATTGAATGAGAAGGTGTGTCCAAACTTTTGGCCAGTACTGTAGATAGAGATAGATATATATTAACCTGTGAAGAAAGCACTGATACATCTGAAACTGCACAAATAAGATTTTTTTAAAAGGTGTTGACGACATGACCTGACAAAGGAGCGGCTGAACCTTAAATTTAAATACCTTATACGAGACACATTTTATACAGTTTGTTTATTGTTCTCTTACTTTACAGATATGCAAGAATTGTCTTTTTTTTTTTTTTTAATAAGGTAATTGTGACGCCGATGAAATTTTTTTTAGAACCGTTTATATTTTCAGATAACTTTTGTGGCGAAAACATGTCAGCTGAAACTATTGGCCCCGAGCATCTTCCCTTAATCAAATTAGGCCCTCTTTGCAGAAAGTTTGGACACCGCTGACATAATGAATACTTATGAATAGATTCAGATCAATTTCATTGACCTTAAAAGGCTACCATCAATACCTGAGGACATGACTTCCTGCAGTTTTCTGATACCTACTCAATTCTGCTCACACGGTACTCTTCAATTTGTTCCAATTGAGATGATAGGGCTTCTGTTTTGTTGTTGATTAACTGAACACATTTCTACTATCCTTTCAGTCATCGAGGTTTCCAGAGAACAGCCTCTATGTTTGTAACATTTGCCAAAAGATGTTATTTTCTTTGAGTTGCTTCTGTCAGACAGAAGCTTGTAAATGGAACAATATAGTGAACACAAGACTGACAGACTGTGTCAGCAAATAGGCATTATTAGTGGTCTGCATTTATCATTTGGGCCTGTCACACCAGTGTAGAGTGAGTGTACTGACTACATTTCTAAACAATTCTTCCTGCTCATGTTCACAGAGTTACAGAGTGAATGATTCATCAGAACAAGATTTTCTCAG